>JAEIGF010000315.1:0-461182 GCA_018903485.1 Drosophila littoralis | reverse complement strand
ATCTTGATCAAACTCGGCATTTATTAGTTTTACTAAGCTCCTCATATATATGCAAAATCCTATTAAGATCGGACCACTATATCATATAGCTGCCATAGGAACGATCGGTCGAAAATTAAGTTTTTGTATGAAAAAACATTTTGTTTGTCAAGATATCTTGACCAAACTCGGCATTTATTAGTTTTACTAAGCTCCTCATATATATGCAAAATCCTATTAAGATCGGACCACTATATCATATAGCTGCCATATGAACGATCGGTCGAAAATTAAGTTTTTGTATGAAAAAACCTTTGTTTATCAATATACCTTGACCAAACTCGGCCTTAACCATTTTCTCGGCATTAAAAGGTTTGGTCTGCAAGGGTATTAGATCTTCGGCATGCCGAAGATAGCCCTTCTTTCTCGTTTGTTTTGGTTTTGTTTTTTTCTTTGATATTTGAATAGAAGATCATTTTTGAAAGTAAAAAATTTTATCTAAAAATGTTATATTTATATGGTTGTATTTTTTTTTTTTTTGTATATTTTGTGTTTGTATGGCCATACTACAAAAATTATTATGTATTAAAAATTTTTAACCTTTAACTTTAACTAAAATATCTGATATTACTATATTATCTCTATCTTCTATACCATTGACCTTATATGGTCCAATTTAATTAAAATCTAGCTTATGACTCTATCTTTATCTCCTAATTTTAATTCAAAGTTTACCATTTTCTTGTCATATAAGAGTTTATCTTAGTTTATCTTAGCTCTTTTATATGCTATTTCCAGACTTTATTTCGATTCCTAAGCGTAATCATCTATATTATATAGTGGTTCTATACTATCTTTGCTATTACAATGTTTTGGTAGGTTATTTGTTTTACCAAATACTAGATCGTATGGACACTAAGTATGTGCCATAGAATGGGTCGTGTTGAAACAGTAAACGAAATATTGAAGCCATACGTTCCAATCAGTTTTATCAACTGATATGTATGATCGTATGTATTCGTTAAAAGTTCTATGACGTCGTTCGATTGTTCCAACTGTCTGGTGGTGGTGTGCGGTAGATGTTATATTATTAATTTTTAGATATTTGCACAAGTCATTTATGATTGAGTTCTAATATTCTGTTCCCATGTCCGTAATGAACGTCTTCATTGGACCGTACTTCAGAATAAAAGATTCAAATATAGCTTTAACGACAGTGTTTGCGCTCTTATTTGCAACTGGTATTTGGTTAAGTCACATATTATGTCGTGTCGCGTGTCTGCATATTCAATGCTATTTTCTGATTTTGGTAGTGGACCAATAGTGTCCACTATCACTCTGTTGAAAGCATTTATAGGTGTATAGGTGGCATTATTGACATTTTCGTATAAACTCAGTTATATCCCGAGTCATACCCTTCCAAAAGTAATGTCTTTTGACCTTGGCCAAGGTTTTTGTAATGCCTGTGTGACCTCCTTGTATAGGATCGTCATGATATGTAAACCAAATAGCTTCGTTTTCTTTTTCATTTTTAATTAGGGTTTCCGGGTTGAGTAGCGCTACTCTCAATGTTTTCAATATTTTATTGACCATTTTTTGGAAACTATCAATTTAAACTTGTTCAAAGATATTTTCCCACGGTGCCACTTTGAGTTGGGTGATTTTATGCATTTCGGCTTGCATTTCAAGCCTTTGGAAGAACTGACCGAAGTCAAGAATTCCATTAATATACAAATCGCTAACATCATATCCTGCAGTAATTTTTTTTCCATGTTTAAAGAAACACAGCTTATTTTTTACTTGCAAGGTCACTACCTTACGTACTTCATCATTGTTGATGACTTCATATACGTTGGGCTTTGAAGCTTTTTCTATATATTGCCTTGGCAATTCTATTTCTTTATCTCCTGCTCAGGATTTTTGTCCACTTTGCTATCTGGTAGTGACTTTCTTAATATTTCCATTAATTTCTTTTAACTCTTTGATGGTTATTCTTGACAACGCATCTGCTGCATGATTATTTTTGCCCCTTAGATACTCGACTGTAAAGTCGTATTCTTCTAGTTCGAGTCGCATGCGTGTCAATTTAAAACTTGGATTGACCATTGAAAATAGATATTTTAAGGGTCTGTGGTCTGTTTTAACCGTAAAATGCTTGCCATAAATATATGGTCGAAAATATGTAATTGCCCAGTGTATTGCTGCTAATTCTTGTTCTGTTGTACTTTACTTACTTTCTCCCTTAGTTAATGAACGTGATGCATAAGCAATTGGGAGTTGGACTCCATTATGGTTTTGAGTTAAAACCGCTCCACAAGCTTAAGGCGGGGTTTCGGGAAATCCCAACCGCAATTATAGAAAAATGGCGAAATCTTTTTACCATGCGATCGGCCTCAAACTCAAAATCATTCACTTTCTAAAGATCGAAGTATCCTCGGTAAAATGTGCGACTCTAAGATTTTTTGTGTAGTTCTAAGTTTTGTCCGATTTGCTTCTGTAGTATACTGTAATAAACATACATATCGAATACACACTGTACCCGGTGTCATTTAAATTAAAACACATTGTAGCTCTTGACTGCAATGTTTACATAAGTCAAAGTCTCAAGCGGAATTCAAGTGCAAAGAAGTATGATCGCACAAGTATGCAATGGGCAGTAGAAGTGCCGAGCCAGCATGCTTGGCATTCGCGACCGTCCCTTCTTTATGTATGTATATAACATTCTCTCTCGAGCTCTCGCTACTCTCTGCCGGCGTTATTGGCAGCGAAGTTGCGCAGCTTAGGCTTAGAATATAAGATATGAATTATTAAAGTACAATGAATAAAGAATATCAAAAGACATGGAAGCTTTTCTGATTGAAGTGAGCAGTGTTATGCAAGAGTTTTAATTTGATGTCCAACATATCACTTGATGACGATAACGTCCAAATTATTACATGGCGACCGTGACAAGTGTCAAGCAACGTGGGAAAAATACCTACAACAACAAAAACAACAACGGGAAAAACAACAGGAACAATGAATGAGGAACCTTTTTATACTGAGTGAGTAGAGGCTATGAGTGTGCAACAACAAAAGAAGACTAGACGCGGAGTTCAGAAGAGAATAAAAGAAAGAAAATCTGATTCCACAAGCAAGCCGAAGATCTAATACCCTTGCAAACAACCGAGAAAATGGTTTATGCCGAGTTTGGTCAAGGTATCTTAATAAACAAAAAAGGCTTTTAATTAAAACCCTAGTTTTCGACCGATCGTTCCTATGGCACATATATGATATTACTATATCGGACTACTTTCCGATATAAATAAGATTTTGGAAAAATGAAGGGAGCATAGTGAAATCTTTAAATGCCATGTTTAATCGAAATATCTTGATAAGCAAAAAAATTTTCCATACATAAACGTAGTTTTCGACCGATCGTTCCATTGGCAGCTATATGATATAGTGGTCCGATCTTAATAGGGTTTCACGTATATATGAGGAGCATAGTAAAACTAATAAATACCGAGTTTGGTCAAGATATCTCGATAAACAACATTTTTTTTTCATACAACAACTTAATTTTCGACTGATCGTTCCTATGGCAGCTTTATTATATAGTGGTCCGATCTTATTTCGGATTTTACATATATATGAGGAGCATAGTAAAACTAATAAATGCCGAGTTTGGTCAAGATATATTGACAAACAAAATGTTTTTTCATACAAAAACTTAATTTTCGACCGATCGTTCCTATGGCGGCTATATGATATAGTGGTCCGATCCAGCTGGTTTTGACCACTATATCATATAGCTGCCATAGGAACGATCGGTCGAAAATTCAGTTTTTGTTTGAAAAAACATTTTGTTTTTCAAGATATCTTGACCAAACTCGGTATTTATTAGTATTACTATACTCCTCATATATAGGCAAAATCCTATTAAGATCGGACCACTATATCATATAGCTGCCGTAGGAACGATCGGTCGAAAATTAAGTTGTTGTATGAAAAAATTGTTTGGCTTTCACGATATTTTGAACAAACAATTGAACGCTTGCAATTTCCAGTGGTTCCTGCTGAAGCCATAACCATCCATAAGAGTCAGGGGGCAACCTACAAAAAAGTGGCAGTGCCTTTGCAAGATGGCATGAACCGTGCAGCATTATACGTAGCTTGTAGCAGAGCGACTAATGCATCTGGGCTTTTCCTTATAGGACAGCTTAATCCGCCTAGAGAAATACAAGCTACCGATCCCGTCTATAGTAAGCTGGAAAAACTCGGGGCGAGAAAAAATTGACCCCCCACCATCAGATATATTTTGAGAGAGTAGAAGGAAATATTTTGACATATTTCCATAATATTGAGGGCTTGAATAATCATAGTTTAGATATTTCAAATGATTTTATAATAAACCCTGCAGATATTTTATGATTCGTAGAGACTGGGAGTAGAGAAGGCCAAGTATATAATATAAATAATTAAATTATTTTTAGAACACTTAGAGCAGGAGCTAGATAGGCACAGTAAAATAGTTATTTTGGGAGATTTCAATTCATGCCGGGCTAGAGTTCGAGACCAGTTAGAAATTAGATTGAACGAGCTTGGTATATCATCTCTTTCGCGTGGGGTACCTACAAAAAAACAGCTAACTGAAATAGATTGGGTATTTTCGACTAACGGACTGGACAATAAAAGAGCCCAGGTGTATGAAACGGCATATAGCTACCACGATGGTAATTTCGTTTTCAATAGCTAGGAATCTTTTGATAAATTTATCTTTAGTGTGATGGATCAAAAACATATATATATATATAAATATTCTTCGGATGTTCGCTTTCGATCACATTTTTTTTTTGACATGGACATGGCCGGAAGCCAGACCAAAAAGCTTAAATTTGTACTTAATAGAATAGCTTCGGTCTGCAAGTGTATTAAGTCTTCGAAGATAGACCTTCTTTCTCAATTTTATTTAATCTTGTTATGTAACGAGAATAGTCGGCAAAATTTTTTATAAAACGTCTATAATAATAATTGTTTTTAATGACGTCGTAATTGTTGTTGTCTGGCAATATTCCTTAATCAGTGCATTTGTGTCGCCGAAATGTGACTTCATGCATAAAAAATGAACATTTTCAGGATGTAACTTTAGGTTGTATTTCCTACATTTCTTAAAAACATCAGTTAAGTTTTTAAGCATATGTTTTTCGGGACAACCTATAACTATCAGTTCATCCATGTAAAGGAATGCTTGAGAAGGTTCGAGTCCAGAGAATGCAATGGTCATCATTCTCTGAAGTGAATTTGGAGCTATTTTTAAACCAAAAGGTAATCGCGTAAAGCGATATGAGCCATTGCTCGTTGATGTAATTTACACTGACTTGAGTAAGGCGTTTGACTCTGTGCACCACGATGTTTTACTTTTTAAACTTGACCGAATAGGTTTCCCTCCGTCTCTTTTGCTTTGGATTAGCTCTTATTTAAAAGGCAGAACCCAAAGAGTTATGCTGAGGCTGGTGTTCCTCAAGGTAGTCATCGTGGACCTTTACTCTTTACTCTTTTTATAACTGATCTCCCCTCTGTTATATCACATGCCCGTGTACTCATGTATGCGGATGATGTGAAACTTATTCTATCATACACTAATCCCCTACATCATTCTCGTCTACAAGACGATTTGAACGCTATGCAACTTTGGTGTTCGGCCAATCAATTGCATCTAAATTGTTCAAAGTGTATATTTATGACATTTTATCCTACTAACCCTATCTTGTCAGTTATACAATCGACAATACCCCTTTGCAACGTATACTAACAGTTAAGGATCTAGGCGTTCTTTTTGATTCTAAACTCTGTTTCAATCTTCACATAGATCGTTAATGAGGCAAAAGGTGTACTTGTATTCATTAACCGATGATCTAAAGAGTTTAACGATCCTTTTATAACGAAACTTCTCCTTGAATACTGCTCTTGCATCTGGTCTCCGCAGTATATCAATAGTCAGGATCGTATTGAATCTGTTTAGAAGCAATTTCTGCTTTTTGCCTTACGAGGTTTAAATTGGGACCCTAATCTTCGGTTGCCATCTTACTCCAGCAGACTGCTTCTTCTTAACCTTCCGTCGTTAATCAACCGTAGGACAATTCTCTTCCTAGATAAGTTGATTGTTGGCGATATAGATTCTTCTTTTCTGTTAGGGCGTCTTCAATCTCATTCCGTCCAGACCAACTAGAAATTATCGCTTCTTATTCCTATCAACGTGCACAACAGACTACGCTATGCACAAGCCTTTTCGCGTGCCATGTAAAAATTATAATAGTTTACATCACGTTTTTTCTACCGAACTTTCTCTACCCATAATAAAATCGTTGCTTTCAGGATACCTTCGGGAAGTCACTGACCATTCCCAGCTATGAGCAGGGGTATAGCTTGCCGGACAGGCTATAAATTTTCCCCCACTGGGTCGGTGATTTCCCATTACTATCTCTCTATCCTATCTACATAACCTTCTATATATCTTGTTTAATTCCTTCACTTTTTTAATAACTTCTCTCTTTATTATTCCCAATTTATTGTATTTTCTTAATTATTGTAATATAGTAATTTAAGATTATTTTTAAATTTTACTAAAGAACACTATTTTCTCTACTAACACCCTTCTTCTTAGCTGTAGGCTCTAATAGCTTCACCGACAAAATTAGCTGTGAATAGGGGCACAGCTGGCCGGACTGGCAAATAAAACACCTCCATCGGCTGGTGATGCTATTAGAGAATTGTGTACTCTAACTAGGCTTTTAGCATTAATTTTTATTATATATGTAAATTGTATTAAATAATTAGGAAGACACTCGTTTTGTCGACGAATAATAAAATAATTAATAAATAAATAAATAAATAAATAAAAAAAGACGTTATATTTCTGGAATTTTCTTCAAGTTCAATTTGGCGAAAGCCCGACATTAAAAATATTTTGCTCTACCTAGTTGAACTAAAATATCATCAATTCTAGGGAGTGGAAATTTATCAGATAACAGCTTTTTATTAATTTGACGATAGTCAATTACTAATCTCCTCTCTTGCTGTAATAATATTGAGTTTTTACCGGAACTGTATGTTATCGGAAAATAAATCGGAAAATGTAAGTTGTTAGGTCTTATTATAAACCAATCATCTGTAATTTTAAAATCCAATTGACAATTAAATTTTTTTATAAAATCAATCCTTATTATTCCGTCGCACGGTATTGCGAAATGCAGATCTACTATATGGAAGTGATGTGGAATTATATATTGATCTGTCAGTATCTCAATTGAGGTTAAGCCTTTAGATTTAATAATTTCTTGGCTTATGCCTTGAATATTGACTCCATTTTCATTTTGAATGTCATTGAAAAAATCAGAATTTTCTTTTAAAATTGATATGTCTGCACCTGTATCTATTAAACAAACGAGTTTTTTTCCTGTTGCTACATTATTAAATGATACAAATATGTTAAGGATGAGATTGATGGTGTAAATCTTGTTGTTCTCTATTGTTGCGTATCTAAAGGGTGTTGAGAGTTTCCCGAGTTATTCTGGGCTAATCTTACATTATTCTTGTTATTGTTGTGGCCTCCGTTCGAGTTGCCTCGGCCCCTAGAGTTTGATATATTTTGACCTTGTCCTCTATTGTTATATAATTACCTCTACCGCGGCTTCCACCACGATGAGAAAAATTTTGGTAATAAAGGACAGTATTAGTTTGTCCGGTTGCTTAGGTGCAACTATCGACAAATTTTGATATGGCTTCATTCATGTTATGGAATGTGCGTGCTTGCATGATATATTTTACCTTATCTATAGCGCAGTTCTTGGTCATGGCTTTTACAGCTTGGGCTGTGCTATATTTGGTGGCTAAATCTGAATTTAAGCCATCATTAATATAAGCACCAGCCAGAGCTTTTGCCAGTTGCTCAACTTCTTGTGTATAAATGTTGTCAGTTTTGCTCTTTTACTGTAGGTTTAGGAGTTTAGCTGATAGTACTTCAACTGATTCTAATTTTAACGTTCTTGATAATTTTGATATTATTATTATCTCTCGTATTAAAAGAATAGATGTTGGCCCTTGAATGGGATGCTCGTCAACAATGGTTTTTATGATTACGTATGGTAGAGTTGACAAGACTATTCCCCTCTCTATTTTAGAACATTAAAACAGTGGGCTTGTTGTTATGCCGTATGTTTCAATATATTCATATTCGAATTCATAAACAAATTGTTGTTTTTATTTTTGGAGTTCCCTACAATTACTGATTACTTTCATACATTTCTTCATTTTTATTAATGTTTCTATCTTTTGTAGTTTTTTTTTTAAAGAAACTTGGTTACTTATCTTATTATTTTATTTTGGCAGAAGGCCTTTGTTTTTTCTTTGGGTCTATTATATAATCAACGCATTGATCTCCTCTCTAATAGGTCGTACAACTTTTTAGGTTGTACTTAACCTTGACGCACACAACATAGTGGGCGTCATTACACTATATATAAAACTTTAATATAATCTTAAATAAAGCTGCTTCTTCTGCTGTGCCAATGATGTTGTGTTGTCTTCTGTTTTTTTTTTTTTGGCTGCCTTGGAGCGATCACGTTGCCGGTGCAGGTCATCGCCGGGCCGGGGTGTACAGTGGTCCAGCGCAGTCGTCAGGGCACTTGGTTGGTTTGCAGCTGTTTTTTCTCTGGCGGAGGACGTTTTGTGTGATTATTAATTGTTTTAATGTATTGAGGAGAAGGTGTTTTTTGTGTTTTTAATCGCTTTGCCTCTTCTGTAAGCTCTCATGCTAGTCTGTTCGCGTTTTCCCGAGTCGGGGGCTTGTTGCTATTATAATAGCTGGCATATTGCAGCTTTGCGTTTTTTAATACGCAGCTGTAAGCCGCCTCGATTTCTTGGTTTTTTATTCCCAACGCTTTCTTGATTGACGACCGGGGCACTGGCTGTTAATCCTCTTGCCCTATACTCATCCAATGTGATGCGAACCCTTCTTAAAACACCTTACTCACTCAGTATACTTTGTGTTTCCTCCACCAGATTAATTTCTCTCGATGTATTTTGTTGTAATGATTTGCTTCCCCCGTTGCGTGTCAAACTGTCACGGTCGCTATGTAGAAATAACTTTCAAGATATCTTGAAAAACAAAATGTTTTTCATACAAGATCCTACTTTTCGACCGATCGTGCCTATGGCAGCTATATGATATAGTGGTCCGATCCAGCTGGTTTTGACATATGTGCTACGTGCAACAGAAAGAGGGACTTCTGCAGAGTTTCATAAAGAGCTTTAAAACTGAGAGACTAGTTCGCATAGAAACAGACGGACGGACAGGCGGACAGCCTGACAGACGGACATGGCTATATCGACTCGGCTGTTGGTACTGATCAAGAATATATATACTTTATGGGGTCGGAGATGTCTCCTTCTATGCGTTACACATTTCACGACAAAATTATAATACCCTCTTCAAGGGTATAACAACAATACTTTTTTACAATAACTATATCAGATATAGACTCAATCATGTGGCTTTCATGTACGATCCCAGGTTCGGTATAACGCAAACATTCAGCGTTAACGTTGTTTCATTATAAATGTTTGTCGGAGAATTAAAGTCGTCTCCCTGCAGGTCGTCATTGTTGGTTGCTTGACCGTTCGGATTCTGGTGTTCCGTACTCAGGTCTGGCGGATGCAGGGAGTCTTCGTTGCCTTTGTTGCTCATTATTGTCTCGTAAATACCCACACGTGACCACCTCACGCCACGCCGGAAAAACAGAACCGCCACAAGAGAGAGACCAGATCTAGCAACGCATACGAAGCCACACACAGCCTCAGTTCGCAAACTGAGTCCCCATTCTACCACAACTAGTATCTACCAGCACAACCCATGGTCACACCTTAAAGTCTCATGCCTATCGAGATGCTACAGTACTTCCTCTCCGACATGTTTATTATTGATTGTTGAATTAACTTAAAAGAACATTGCTTATGAGTTATTGGTATGGACTGACTCTAATTCGCTTACATTCTGTAAATATTCGAGCGACCTCTGCTAATTTACAGACGATACGATCAGAACCGACGCCACTACGTGTTTGACGTTGATTATCATATCTTACATTCAGCTGTCCTGACGGACAATTCGCCACGGATTTGTCAAGCCATGGTTTCATACCACCACTGTCCACTGCCACTGTCAACGTCTTATACGGGCCTTCTGTATCTGCCATTTTTTCTACCTCATACCTTCCGTGATTATTTACCTTCCCAACTTTATACGGTCCGAGATACTTTCCCTTAAGTTTTAAGCCTGTCCCGTATTGTGTACGCTTTATAGCTACCATGTCATTAACTTGATATTGTCTGTCTGGTTTTCTCTTAGAGGTGACAGCCTTTTTATTTTCTTTTATATTTTCCTAATATTTTCACGAGCTTTCTCTCTACATTTTTCACGATCCTCGAGGAGCTCTGTAATTAACGACTGCTTCAGTAATTCTCTTAAGTTCGGCTCGCTACTTATACGCATTACCATTCCAGTTAATATCTTGAAAGGTGAGACTTTAGTGCTTCGCGGCTCTACGCTATTTATGGTTTGCTGAACTTTACTCAAATGTTTGTACCAGGCACCTGCATCTCCTTGACTCAACTTCGTTGACATCGGTACCACAATTTTGTGCATGCGTTCTACTTGCCCATTACCACGCGGAACTCCAGTTGCAATCATTAAATGTTGAATATTACGCTTTTCGCAATATTCACTAAATAAATGGGACTTGAATGCAGCGCCTCTATCTGAAACTATTCGTAAAGGATTACCAAAGTTTGTAGCCTGTACTTCCAGGCTCTTAATGACTTCATCTATACCTGTGCTTCGAGTAGAGTACAACCAAACATATTTCGAGAGTGTATCGACCACTACAAAGATCTAATTTTACAGCTTATATATAGGCGTTAAATACCCCTCTCGCTTGCCAAATTTCTCGTTAACAATAATGCACTCTATACAACTGTCAATAATTCGTGCTACTTTGTCAACTCGTGCTACTTTGTCAATTTCGGAATGAAATACGATCGCTCAACTAAGTCCCCTGTTTTTTTTCAGAAAAATTACCTTGTTTGTGCTCTATCAATATAATCTCATTTTCCATTTGGGCTGGTACTACAATGAGCTCTCTGTTTGGATCCTTAAATAAAACTTTTCTATGTAATAGTCTTCATATGCTCTCTCTTCAACAAGACTCCGTATAGCTGTCACCCATTCGTCCGCTAATTGCCTTACCTTCAAATGCCGAGAGCAATTCTGCGCAAGAAGAACGTAGCCTCTGATCTTGCGGCTTCCTATCAATTTTAACGTTATTGTCGACGATTCGACGAATAAACTTCGTTCCAATTTAAGTGACCTGCATGTCAATATGTTCAAGAATAGTTCTTCCTAAAATTGCTTCAAACCTAATGTCCTCAACTTGAATAACGAGGAACTCTATCTGCATTTCAATCATGTCAATGGTGACGGGTATTTTAATGCTTCTGAAAGTTAGAACTTGACTTTCCCAGGTACATTTTAGACATTTTGCAAGGCCACTTACTCTTAAACTTTCCAGTCTTAAGAATATGCTTCTGCGAAGAAAACACAACTCAGCGCCTGTATCGACAAGGCCTTTAAATTTGACATCTGCACAATGTCTTTGAGCTCAAGTCCCGTTGAGGTAAAACTGCTAGTCGGCTTTCTGATCTTTTCCATATTTGGAACAATATGTGTGTTTAGGCTATTTTCCTGTTTTATCGCAATTTGAACTTTGCAGCTTGCAGCGCGATGCTTTGGCTATCCGCATTTAAAACAATTCAAAGAATATTTCTTGGAGTCTTTCTTAAGCTGAGAATCGTCTCCGCACTTAAAACACTTTTGTGCCTTGTCGGTCGACTCGACTGGTTGATCCTCTCTATTTGTGCGACCAATTCTTGCTCTTTTGTTCAGACCCGCCGCGAGACTTTTTGTAGGTCTCAATTTGGAATTTTAGCTGCCTAATATCCCTGGCCGAATACAACATTGCTTTGTTTGTTCTGCTATCTGGAATGCCTGCAACATAATATTCAATTAAACTAGCGTCATCCAAGTTTATTGGCTTTGCAATTTCCATTAAAACATACAGAAACTCTTGCAAGGATTCTCCTTTCTTCATTTGTCGCTTCTGTTAAATTCTATGAATATCTGCCGTGGACAATTTTATTTTAAATTCTTCAAGAAGTGCGGCTTTTAAAGACTCCCAATCTCTAACTTCTCGCAAACTTTGAACAAATGATTTTGCGGCCCCAGTTAACAACTTTTTACCATATATAAAAAGTTGTAGTCTGCTCCACTGCACTGATATCGCACATTCCTCTAACTCTTCAACCCATTGATTAATGTCTACACTATCAGAGCCTGAGAATTGTGAAACACTGCCTTCTACATCTTTTAACGTAAGCCGATCTGTTTTCAGTTCGTTCTTCATTTGGTGCAACATTCTGTCCAGGGTTACTTAAAGCTGTTATAACAGACTCATCATCGTCTTCCTCGTCGTGGTGGGCATAATGAAGTAACAATCTGATTTGTAAGCCGTGTTTTACACCGGTCTTCTGCAAACTAAGTTCGGATAATTTTAGTCGCAAGTCCGCGACTCTCAATACCATTATCTCATCGATCTGCATCGTTACAACTGCACCAATATTTTAAATATTTAGAATTGATATTTTCAGATCTTATTGCTATAAAATAATCAGTATCTTATTTCTAACATGCAAAATGCAAAATGCATACGTTTATCGGATAATATCGATATAGCTGTTATGTGCTAATTCAGATAAATCATACAGCCACCGATTCTGCTAACGTCGACTTTCTGCACATGCAAAACTTAATTGGCTGCCTCTCGTTGCTTTTCCGCGCTGTCGACTATCGAACGCTGCTCCCGTCTCTGACACGAATTTTATTTGCTTAACTCACCACACCACGATACATAAGCCTCTTGCCTTGAATTTTGCAACACCCTGCAATTCTGTACTGAGCCTGCTGCGTCTTCGCACTCGCTGCCTCCGACGTTGCCTCTGCTCACACCGAATTTCACAACACCATGAAATTCTGCACTGAGCTCGCTGCGTCTTCGCACTCGCTGCCTCCGACGTTGCCTCTGCTGTCCCCGAATTTCACAATCCCATGAAATTGCGCATTGAGCCTTCTGCGTTTTCCGCGCACGTCTGCTTAAGTTGCAACTTCGCAATTTACATCGGCGTCAAACTTTACCACCGCCAACACAAGGTGATCATGATCATATAAAACAATTTACAGGAATTGGTATAGGATCAATAAGTTCATAAGGTTTAGCATTCCTCGAAATGCGAACTTCCAACTACATTATACCAAATAATTTAAGTAGATAGTATAGTATAGTCCCTGGACGCGGAATAATTGGAATAGATTAAGATTGAAAGATGATGAACCAAGTTATATTAAAAACTATAGAGCTCCTCACGTAACAAAATTATGTAAAAAGGATGTTAAATTCGAAAGAACAGTTGATTACCAGCATGCCTTTGAACATCTTAAAACGGCATTAATGAATCCAACTTTACTGCAATACCCCGATTTAAGCAAAGAATTTTGCATAATCACAGATGCTAGCAAAGAGCCATGTGGAGCAGATTTAACTCAAAACTATATGGTCTTCAATTACCTGTAGCGAAATTTATCAAAATGAGGCTTGATTTAGAAGAGTCAACAGTGGAGTATCTTGAGGGTAAGGCAGTAATCATTTAACAGATGCGTTATCAAGAATAACCAGGCACCAAAGTAGACAGAAATCCTGCGCAGGAGATGATAAAGAAATTGAATTGCCAATGCAATCTATAGAAAAAGCTTCAAAGCCCGACGTATATGAAGTCATCAAAATGACGATGTACGTGTAAGAAGTGCCCTTGCATGTAAAAATTATGCTATGTTTCTTTAAACATGAAGAAAATTACTGTAAGATATGATGTTAGCGATTAATATACTAATGGAATTCTTGACTTAGGTCAGCTTTTCCAAATGCTTGAAACGCAAGCCGGTATACTTGAAATCAGCTAACTCAAAGTGGCACCGTGGGAAAATATCTTTAAACAACAATTGATAGTTTAAAAAAAAATGGGCAATAAAAGAAGAAAAAAAAAAAACTATATTGCCTACATTTCATAATGATCGAATTCAAGGAGGTCACACAGGCATTACAAAAACCTTGGCCAAGGCAAAAAGATATTATTTTTGGAAGCGTATAACTCGATCTATTACTGAGTATATACAAATTTGTCAAAAAAAAGTGACAACACACACAAAAACTCCTTTAACAATTACGAAAGCCCCAATCAATACTTTCGATAGAGTAATAGTAGCCACGATCGGTCCACTATCAAAATCAGAGCAAGCCAATGAATATGCAGTTACGCTGATATGTGAGTTAACAAAATATCTCGTTGCCGAACCTAATTCAAAGAAAATAGCAAAAGTCGTAGCTAAAGTTATTTTCGAAGATTTTGTTCGGAAATACGGTCCAATGAAGACGTTCATTACGGACATGGGTACAGAATATAAAAATTCGGTTATAGAAGATTTATTTATTTATTAAAAACCTAACTTCTACGTCGCACCACCACCAGACAAACAGTGGAACGAACTCATAGAACGTTAAACGAACTCATTGGTTCTTATATAATAGTTGATAAAACTGATTGGGATGTTTGGTTAAAGTACAGTTTTAATACAACACCATCCATAACACATGACTACTGTCCCTTTGTATAAATTTCCTGTTTGTATGTGGGTGATAGTTTGGTACCTAATCTGGTATTAACTTTGACGAATATTTCTTGACCTGGTGTATAAGTGCGTATGTCGTTGCGTTTTTTGTTATGATTCTGCATGTCAGTCGATTGTTTCTGTTTGAATCTGTCAATGTTCTCTTTCCTAGCTCTTTCGTATTGAACTGGGTCAGTAGTCATGTTTCTGTCGCAGAATATGTCTAATGGTCTCTTGTTAGTTGTCGAGTGTATAGTGTAGTTGTAGTCGTATATTGATTTGCTAAGAAGTTCTTCAAATGTTCTGTGTTCTTGTTTTCTTTTATTACATCTCATAATATCTGATAGTGTTGAATGAAATCTTTCTACCTGCCCATTCACTGCGCTTTTGTAGGGTGGTGTTTTATAAACTTCTATACCTAATTGGTCCTGCATCATAAAAGTGATTGAGGCTGAGTTAAGGGATTTTTCGTTATCTATTACAACGGTTTAAGGTACCCCAAAATAAAATAGGATTTCATGAAGTGGTTTTTTAATGTCTTCTAATGGTCTAGATTTGATTATTCGTCCCTGGTCTAATTTTGAAAATTTATCTACTGCTGTTAGTACTAAGTTCTTTTCTGTCGTGTATATGTCAATATGGATCGTATATCCGGGGTATTCGGGGATTGGTGTTTCTTTGAGTTTTGGGTTAGTTGGGTGTCTATCCAATTTTTCTTCTTTACAAACTTGACATTGTTTGACTAGTTCTGTTATTCGTTGTTTAATTTTTGGGAAATAGAAAGTTTCGGACAATTGCATTTTGTTTTCTAGTGCGTTGAAGTGGGCTCTGTTGTGTGTAACCAATTTCTTCTCATCTTGCTCTGTTTCATTTGTTAAATCTTTTACTTGAGACTGTGTGAATCTAATCTTGAAGTTACTCAAGTGTTGGGGATATATCTGTTGAATTTGGTTCATTATTTCTTCTGACGTTATTATTCCGTTAATTACAGATGGATTTAGATGAGCTTTCAATATTTGCGTAAGGTCGCGTTCTGAAAAGTTTTGTCGAGTTATTGTGTGTCTGTGTATTGTTAAGAATGGGATGTGAAACTTGTAATCAGTTTCGTTAGCTTTGCTAAGAAATATCTGGTTTTTAAACACATTTATTAGGGCTTCTATGCTAGGTATTAAATTGTGACCTGAACTGTCAGCACAGTTCTGGGTGTAGGCTACTGATCCAATATTATTGATAACAGGGATTTGTGAAAGCGCATCGGCTACAATATTATCCCTACCTGGCTTAAAGAGGAGTTCATAGTCGAACTCTTCCAGGTAAGCTTTCCACCTTTTTATTCTTGCGTTGCCGTTCTAACTACTGATAGAGTGGGTTAAGGGTTGATGGTCGGTATATATTTTTACTCTTGATTTACAGTAAAGGTAGTTTTTGAGGGCTTTTAGGGCCCAAATTATTGCCAACATTTCCATTTCATTGGTGGCGTAGTTCTCTTCTGTTTTAGAGAGAGTTCTAGAGAGAAAACAAATGGGTCGCTTGTTCTATGATAGAAAAGCGCCAATAGCAAAGTTGGATGCATCTGTTGTCAGATGAAATTCTTTGCTGAAGTCTGGGTAATGGAGTATTACCTTGTTTGAAACCATGGCGTTTTTAATTTTATTAAATGCTTTGATTGTTTCTTCGTTGACATTGGTTTTTGGACACACGTCCATCTTCTCATCTTAAAAGAGAGGTAAGTGGCTTTGCCAACTTAGCGTAGTCTTTAATAAATCTCCTATAATAGCTGGCAAGGCCAATAAAAGATTTTAAATCTTTGAGTGTTTTTGGAAGTGGGTACTTTCCTATTGTCTCTATCTTGTTAGGATTGGTTTCAATACCTTTGTCTGAGATGACAAGTCCCAGGAACTGACATTTCATGTTGGCTTCCTGTAGAGTTCTGAATATGGCGCCAAGGTGTCGCGCTTGCGATTCATCATCCTTGCTAAAGATAATGATATCGTAAATATAAATGAAGCATATTTTTCCAATATGCTCGCGAAGGATATCGTCAAGGGCTCTCTGGAAGATTGAGGGCGCATTCTTCAGTCCGAAGGGGAGTCGTGTAAACTCGTATTTTCCGTTGTTAACGGAGAAGGCTGTTTTATCTATGTCCGATTCTTTGAGGGGGATTTGGTGAAATCCACTTTTCAAATCTAAGACAGGGAATACTTTATTATTACCTAGCTGGGCCAATACCTCGTTAATTTCGGGAATTGAGTATTTATCTGCGGTAGTTTCTTTGTTTAGTTTGCTATAGTCTATGACCATGCGATATTTCTTTTGCGCGGAGGCATCTAATTTTTTGGGAACAATCCACACAGGTGAATTATATGGGGATCGGGAGGGTTGGATTATTCTGTCCTCTAAAAGTTCCTTAATTTGGTTGTGTACTTCGTCTTTTAAAGACATTGGAAATTGGTAAAATTTTGAATATATTGGGGAATCGGTTTTGGTTCTGATTCTGCTCTAACGTTAGTTGTATAAGTCAATTTTTCGTCCGGATTGGCGAAGAGACTTGGGTGCATTTTAATAAGTTGATTTAGGCTATTTTTTTTGTCTGTTTGGCATGTGGTCTGTCCGTGGTATTACCGTGTTTACTGCCTCAATTCTTTTCCTTAGTGGGTATGCAAATATTATTCTTAATTATTAGTAGATTTTTGCTGCTTTGCATGACAGCATCTAATTATTTAAGACTATCGTTACCTAATATGGCGTCAAATGATTTAGAAGTGGGTAAGAGAAAGAATTTTATTTTGATATCATTTCTATTAAAATTTTAATGCTTCCGCCGACTGTGACGGCTTCGAAGGGCTTTTCATTTGGGATAGGTTCGGACACGAATTTGATTTCGACATAATTTCTGTTTGATCCTGTATCTATTAATATTTTTAGTAATATTCCACTCCTCATCTTACATTCTTCTACGGCGCACCACCACCAGACAAACAGTGGAACGAACTCATAGAACGTTAAACGAACTCATTGGTTCTTATGTAATAGTTGATAAAACTGATTGGGATGTTTGGTTACAGTACTTTTTATAGAGTTTTAATACAACACCATCCACAACACATGACTACTGTCCCTTTGAATAAATTTCCTGTTTGTATCTGGGTGATAGTTTGGTACCTAATCTGGTATTAACTTTGACGAATATTTCTTGACCTGGTGTATAAGTGCGTATGTCGTTGCGTTTTTTGTTATGATTCTGCATGTCAGTCGATTGTTTCTGTTTGAGTCTGTCAATGTTCTCTTTCCTAGCTCTTTCGTATTGAACTGGGTCAGTAGTCATGTTTCTGTCGCAGAATATGTCTAATGGTCTCTTGTTAGTTGTCGAGTGTATAGTGTAGTTGTAGTCGTATATTGATTTGCTAAGATGTTCTTCAAATGTTCTGTGTTCTTGTTTTCTTTTATTACATCTCATAATATCTGATAGTGTTGAATGAAATCTTTCTACCTGCCCATTCACTGCGCTTTTGTAGGGTGGTGTTTTATAAACTTCTATACCTAATTGGTCCTGCATCATAAAAGTGATTGAGGCTGAGTTAAGGTATTTTTCGTTATCTATTACAACGGTTTTAGGTACGCCAAAATAAAATAGGATTTCATGAAGTGGTTTTTTAATGTCTTCTATTGCTCTAGATTTGATTATTCGTCCCTGGTCTAATTTTGAAAATTTATCCACTGCTGTTAGTACTAAGTTCTTTTTTGTCGTGTATATGTCAATATGGATCGTATGTCCAGGGTATTCGGGGATTGGTGTTTCTTTGAGTTTTGGGTTAGTTGGGTGTCTATCCTATTTTTCTTCTTTACAAACTTGACATTGTTTGACTAGTTCTGTTATTCGTTGTTTCATTTTTGGGAAATAGTTTTCTAGTGCGTTGAAGTGGGCTCTGTTGTGTGTAACCAATATCTTCTCATCTTGCTCTGTTTCATTTGTTAAATCTTTTACTTGAGACTGTGTTAATCTAATCTTGAAGTTACTAAAGTGTTGGGGATATATCTGTCGAATTTGGTTCATTATTTCTTCTGACGTTATTATTCCGTTAATTACAGATGGATTTAGATGAGCTTTCAATATTTGCGTAAGGTCGTGTTCTGAGAAGTTTTGTCGAGTTATTGTGTGTCTGTGGAATGTTAGGAATGGGATGTGAAACTTGTAATCAGTTTCGTTAGCTTTGCTAAGAAATATCTGGATTTTAAACACATTTATTAGGGCTTCTATGCTAGGTATTAAATTGTGACTTGAACTGTCAGCACAGTTCTGGGTGGAGGCTACTGATCCAATATTATTGATAACAGGGATTTGTGAAAGCGCATCGGCTACAATATTATAGCTACCTGGCTTAAAGAGGAGTTCATAGTCGAACTCTTCCAGGTAAGCTTTCCACCTTTTTATTCTTGCGTTGCCGTTCTAACTACTGATAGAGTGGGTTAAGGGTTGATGGTCGGTATATATTTTTACTCTTGATTTACAGTAAAGGTAGTTTTTGAGGGCTTTTAGGGCCCAAATTATTGCCAACATTTCCATTTCATTGGTGGAGTAGTTCTCTTCTGTTTTAGAGAGAGTTCTAGAGAGAAAACAAATGGGTCGCTTGTTCTATGATAGAAAAGCGCCAATAGCAAAGTTGGATGCATCTGTTGTCAGATGAAATTCTTTGCTGAAGTCTGGGTAATGGAGTATTACCTTGTTTGAAACCATGGCGTTTTTAATTTTATTAAATGCTTCGATTGATTCTTTGTTGACATTAATGTGCTTTTTAGCTGATTGGTTTTTGGACACACGTCCATCTTCCCCTCTTAAAAGAGAGGTAAGAGGCTTTGCCAACTTAGCGTAGTCTTTAATAAATCTCCTATAATAGCTGGCAAGGCCAATAAAAGATTTTAAATCTTTGAGTGTTTTTGGAAGTGGGTACTTTCCTATTGCCTCTATCTTGTTAGGATTGGTTTCAATACCTTTGTCTGAGATGACAAATCCCAGGAACTATACTCTGCTTTTAAAGAAGTCACATTTGTCGAACTGACATTTCATGTTGGCTTCCTGTAGAGTTCTGAATATGGCGCCAAGGTGACGCGCATGCGTTCCATCATCCCTGCTAAAGATAATGATATCGTCAATATAAATGAGGCATATTTTTCCAATATGCTCGCGAAGGATATTGTCAAGGGCTCTCTGGAAGATTGAGGGCGCATTCTTCAGTCCGAAGGGGAGTCGTGTAAACTCGTATTTTCCGTTGTTAACGGAGAAGGCCGTTTTATCTATGTCCGATTCTTTGAGGGGGATTTGGTGAAATCCACTTTTCAAATCTAAGACAGGGAATACTTTATTATTACCTAGCTGGGCCAATACCTCGTTAATTTCGGGAATTGAGTATTTATCTGCGGTAGTTTCTTTGTTTAGTTTGCTATAGTCTATGACCATGCGATATTTCTTTTGCCCGGAGGCATCTAATTTTTTGGGAACAATCCACACAGGTGAATTATATGGAATCTGTCCTCTAAAAGTTCCTTAATTTGGTTGTGTACTTCGTCTTTTAAAGACATTGGAAATTGGTAAAATTTTGAATATATTGGGGAATCGGTTTTGGTTCTGATTCTGCTCTAACGTTAGTTGTATAAGTCAATTTTTCGTCCGGATTGGCGAAGAGACTTGGGTGCATTTTAATAAGTTGATTTAGGCTATTTTTTTGTCCGTTTGTCATGTGGTCTGTCCGTGGTGTTACCGTGTTTACTGCCTCAATTCTTTTCTGCTTAATGGGTATGCAAATATTATTCTTGATTATTAGTAGATTTTTGCTGCTTTGCATGACAGCATCTAATTATTTAAGACTATCGTTAACTAATATGGCGTCAAATGATTTTAAGGTGGGTAAAAGAACGAATTTTATTTTGATATCATTTCTATTAAAAAGATTAGCGAACTTGTGGTGTGTAATTTTAATGCTTCCGCCGACTGTGACGGCTTCGAAGGGCTTTTCATTTGGGATAGGTTCGGACACGAATTTGGGTTCGACATAATTTCTGTTTGATCCTGTATCTATTAATATTTTTAGTAATATTCCACTCCTCATCTTACATTCTTCTACGGCGCACCACCACCAGACAAACAGTGGAACGAACTCATAGAACGTTAAACGAACTCATTGGTTCTTATATAATAGTTGATAAAACTGATTGGGATGTTTGGTTACAGTACTTTGTATAGAGTTTTAATACAACACCACCCACAACACATGACTACTGTCCCTTTGAATAAATTTCCTGTTTGTATCTGGGTGATAGTTTGGTACCTAATCTGGTATTAACTTTGACGAATATTTCTTGACCTGGTGTATAAGTGCGTATGTCGTTGCGTTTTTTGTTATGATTCTGCATGTCAGTCGATTGTTTCTGTTTGAGTCTGTCAATGTTCTCTTTCCTAGCTCTTTCGTATTGAACTGGGTCAGTAGTCATGTTTCTGTCGCAGAATATGTCTAATGGTCTCTTGTTAGTTGTCGAGTGTATAGTGTAGTTGTAGTCGTATATTGATTTGCTAAGATGTTCTTCAAATGTTCTGTGTTCTTGTTTTCTTTTATTACATCTCATAATATCTGATAGTGTTGAATGAAATCTTTCTACCTGCCCATTCACTGCGCTTTTGTAGGGTGGTGTTTTATAAACTTCTATACCTAATTGGTCCTGCATCATAAAAGTGATTGAGGCTGAGTTAAGGTATTTTTCGTTATCTATTACAACGGTTTTAGGTACGCCAAAATAAAATAGGATTTCATGAAGTGGTTTTTTAATGTCTTCTATTGCTCTAGATTTGATTATTCGTCCCTGGTCTAATTTTGAAAATTTATCCACTGCTGTTAGTACTAAGTTCTTTTCTGTCGTGTATATGTCAATATGGATCGTATGTCCAGGGTATTCGGAGATTGGTGTTTCTTTGAGTTTTGGGTTAGTTGGGTGTCTATCCTATTTTTCTTCTTTACAAACTTGACATTGTTTGACTAGTTCTGTTATTCGTTGTTTCATTTTTGGGAAATAGTTTTCTAGTGCGTTGAAGTGGGCTCTGTTGTGTGTAACCAATATCTTCTCATCTTGCTCTGTTTCATTTGTTAAATCTTTTACTTGAGACTGTGTTAATCTAATCTTGAAGTTACTAAAGTGTTGGGGATATATCTGTCGAATTTGGTTCATTATTTCTTCTGACGTTATTATTCCGTTAATTACAGATGGATTTAGATGAGCTTTCAATATTTGCGTAAGGTCGTGTTCTGAGAAGTTTTGTCGAGTTATTGTGTGTCTGTGGAATGTTAGGAATGGGATGTGAAACTTGTAATCAGTTTCGTTAGCTTTGCTAAGAAATATCTGGATTTTAAACACATTTATTAGGGCTTCTATGCTAGGTATTAAATTGTGACTTGAACTGTCAGCACAGTTCTGGGTGGAGGCTACTGATCCAATATTATTGATAACAGGGATTTGTGAAAGCGCATCGGCTACAATATTATCCCTACCTGGCTTAAAGAGGAGTTCATAGTCGAACTCTTCCAGGTAAGCTTTCCACCTTTTTATTCTTGCGTTGCCGTTCTAACTACTGATAGAGTGGGTTAAGGGTTGATGGTCGGTATATATTTTTACTCTTGATTTACAGTAAAGGTAGTTTTTGAGGGCTTTTAGGGCCCAAATTATTGCCAACATTTCCATTTCATTGGTGGAGTAGTTCTCTTCTGTTTTAGAGAGAGTTCTAGAGAGAAAACAAATGGGTCGCTTGTTCTATGATAGAAAGCGCCAATAGCAAAGTTGGATGCATCTGTTGTCAGATGAAATTCTTTGCTGAAGTCTGGGTAATGGAGTATTACCTTGTTTGAAACCATGGCGTTTTTAATTTTATTAAATGCTTCGATTGATTCTTTGTTGACATTAATGTGCTTTTTAGCTGATTGGTTTTTGGACACACGTCCATCTTCCCCTCTTAAAAGAGAGGTAAGAGGCTTTGCCAACTTAGCGTAGTCTTTAATAAATCTCCTATAATAGCTGGCAAGGCCAATAAAAGATTTTAAATCTTTGAGTGTTTTTGGAAGTGGGTACTTTCCTATTGCCTCTATCTTGTTAGGATTGGTTTCAATACCTTTGTCTGAGATGACAAATCCCAGGAACTATACTCTGCTTTTAAAGAAGTCACATTTGTCGAACTGACATTTCATGTTGGCTTCCTGTAGAGTTCTGAATATGGCGCCAAGGTGACGCGCATGCGTTCCATCATCCCTGCTAAAGATAATGATATCGTCAATATAAATGAGGCATATTTTTTCCAATATGCTCGCGAAGGATATTGTCAAGGGCTCTCTGGAAGATTGAGGGCGCATTCTTCAGTCCGAAGGGGAGTCGTGTAAACTCGTATTTTCCGTTGTTAACGGAGAAGGCCGTTTTATCTATGTCCGATTCTTTGAGGGGATTTGGTGAAATCCACTTTTCAAATCTAAGACAGGGAATACTTTATTATTACCTAGCTGGGCCAATACCTCGTTAATTTCGGGAATTGAGTATTTATCTGCGGTAGTTTCTTTGTTTAGTTTGCTATAGTCTATGACCATGCGATATTTCTTTTGCCCGGAGGCATCTAATTTTGGGAACAATCCACACAGGTGAATTATATGGAATCTGTCCTCTAAAAGTTCCTTAATTTGGTTGTGTACTTCGTCTTTTAAAGACATTGGAAATTGGTAAAATTTTGAATATATTGGGGAATCGGTTTTGGTTCTGATTCTGCTCTAACGTTTTTTTGTCCGTTTGTCATGTGGTCTGTCCGTGGTATTACCGTGTTTACTGCCTCAATTCTTTTCTGCTTAATGGGTATGCAAATATTATTCTTGATTATTAGTAGATTTTTGCTGCTTTGCATGACAGCATCTAATTATTTAAGACTATCGTTACCTAATATGGCGTCAAATGATTTTAAGGTGGGTAAAAAAACGAATTTTATTTTGATATCATTTCTATTAAAAAGATTAGCGAACTTGTGGTGTGTAATTTTAATGCTTCCGCCGACTGTGACGGCTTCGAAGGGCTTTTCACTTGGGATAGGTTCGGACACGAATTTGGGTTCGACATAATTTCTGTTTGATCCTGTATCTATTAATATTTTTAGTAATATTCCACTCCTCATCTTACATTCTTCTACGGCGCACCACCACCAGACAAACAGTGGAACGAACTCATAGAACGTTAAACGAACCCATTGGTTCTTATATAATAGTTGATAAAACTGATTGGGATGTTTGGTTACAGTACTTTGTATAGAGTTTTAATACAACACCATCCACAACACATGACTACGGTCCCTTTGAATAAATTTCCTGTTTGTATCTGGGTGATAGCTTGGTACCTAATCTGGTATTAACTTTGACGAATATTTCTTGACCTGGTGTATAAGTGCGTATGTCGTTGCGTTTTTTGTTATGATTCTGCATGTCAGTCGATTGTTTCTGTTTGAGTCTGTCAATGTTCTCTTTCCTAGCTCTTTCGTATTGAACTGGGTCAGTAGTCATGTTTCTGTCGCAGAATATGTCTAATGGTCTCTTGTTAGTTGTCGAGTGTATAGTGTAGTTGTAGTCGTATATTGATTTGCTAAGAAGTTCTTCAAATGTTCTGTGTTCTTGTTTTCTTTTATTACATCTCATAATATCTGATAGTGTTGAATGAAATCTTTCTACCTGCCCATTCCCTGCGCTTTTGTAGGGTGGTGTTTTATAAACTTCTATACCTAATTGGTCCTGCATCATTAAAGTGATTGAGGCTGAGTTAAGGGATTTTTCGTTATCTATTACAACGGTTTTAGGTACGCCAAAATAAAATAGGATTTCATGAAGTGGTTTTTTAATGTCTTCTATTGCTCTAGATTTGATTATTCGTCCCTGGTCTAATTTTGAAAATTTATCTACTGCTGTTAGTACTAAGTTCTTTTCTGTCGTGTATATGTCAATATGGATCGTATGTCCAGGGTATTCGGGGATTGGTGTTTCTTTGAGTTTTGGGTTAGTTGGGTGTCTATCGTATTTTGCTTCTTTACAAACTTGACATTGTTTGACTAGTTCTGTTATTCGTTGTTTCATTTTTGAGGAAATAGAAAGTTTCGGTCAATTGCATTTTGTTTTCTAGTGCGTTGAAGTGGGCTCTGTTGTGTGCAACCAATATCTTCTCATCTTGCTCTGTTTCATTTGATAAATCTTTTACTTGAGACTGTGTGAATCTAATCTTGAAGTTACTAAAGTGTTGGGGATATATCTGTTGAATTTGGTTCATTATTTCTTCTGACGTTATTATTCCGTTAATTACAGATGGATTTAGATGAGCTTTCAATATTTGCGTAAGGTCGTGTTCTGAGAAGTTTTGTCGAGTTATTGTTTGTCTGTGGAATGTTAGGAATGGGATGTGAAACTTGTAATCAGTTTCGTTAGCTTTGCTATTAAATATCTGGTTTTTAAACACATTTATTAGGGCTTCTATGCTAGGTATTAAATTGTGACTTGAACTGTCAGCACAGTTCTGGGTGGAGGCTACTGATCCAATATTATTGATAACAGGGATTTGTGAAAGCGCATCGGCTACAATATTATCCCTACCTGGCTTAAAGAGGAGTTCATAGTCGAACTCTTCCAGGTAAGCTTTCCACCTTTTTATTCTTGCGTTGCCGTTCTAACTACTGATAGAGTGGGTTAAGGGTTGATGGTCGGTATATATTTTTACTCTTGATTTACAGTAAAGGTAGTTTTTGAGGGCTTTTAGGGCCCAAATTATTGCCAACATTTCCATTTCATTGGTGGAGTAGTTCTCTTCTGTTTTAGAGAGAGTTCTAGAGAGAAAACAAATGGGTCGCTTGTTCTATGATAGAAAAGCGCCAATAGCAAAGTTGGATGCATCTGTTGTCAGATGAAATTCTTTGCTGAAGTCTGGGTAATGGAGTATTACCTTGTTACCATGGCGTTTTTAATTTTATTAAATGCTTCGATTGATTCTTCGTTGACATTAATGAGCTTTTTAGCTGATTGGTTTTTGGACACACGTCCATCTTCCCCTCTTAAAAGAGAGGTAAGTGGCTTTGCCAACTTAGCGTAGTCTTTAATAAATCTCCTATAATACTTGGCAAGGCCAATAAAAGATTTATATATTTGAGTGTTTTTGGAAGTGGGTACTTTCCTATTGCCTCTATCTTGTTAGGAGTGGTTTATACCTTTGTCTGAGATGACAAATCTCTGCTTTTAAAGAAGTCACATTTGTCGAACTGACATTTCATGTCCAAGGTGACGTGCATGCGATTCATCATCCTTGCTAAAGATAATGATATCGTCAATATAAATGAAGCATATTTTTCCAATATGCTCGCGAAGGATATCGTCAAGGGCTCTCTGGAAGATTGAGGGCGCATTCTTCAGTCCGAAGGGGAGTCGTGTAAACTCGTAATTTCCGTTGTTAACGGAGAAGGCTGTTTTATCTATGTCTGATTCCTTGAGGGGGATTTGGTGAAATCCACTTTTCAAATCTAAGACAGGGAATACTTTATTATTACCTAGCTGGGCCAATACCTCGTTAATTTCGGGAATTGAGTATTTATCTGCGGTAGTTTCTTTGTTTAGTTTGCTATAGTCTATGACCATGCGATATTTCTTTTGCCCGGAGGCATCTAATTTTTTGGGAACAATCCACACAGGTGAATTATATGGGGATCGGGAGGGTTGGATTATTCTGTCCTCTAAAAGTTCCTTAATTTGGTTGTGTACTTCGTCTTTTAAAGACATTGGAAATTGGTAAAATTTTGAATATATTGGGGAATCGGTTTTGGTTCTGATTCTGCTCTAACGTTAGTTGTATAAGTCAATTTTTCGTCCGGATTGGCGAAGAGACTTGGGTTCATTTTAATAAGTTGATTTAGGCTATTTTTTTGTCCGTTTGTCATGTGGTCTGTCCGTGGTGTTACCGTGTTTACTGCCTCAATTCTTTTCTGCTTAATGGGTATGCAAATATTATTCTTGATTATTAGTAGATTTTTGCTGCTTTGCATGACAGCATCTAATTATTTAAGACTATCGTTAACTAATATGGCGTCAAATGATTTTAAGGTGGGTAAAAGAACGAATTTTATTTTGATATCATTTCTATTAAAAAGATTAGCGAACTTGTGGTGTGTAATTTTAATGCTTCCGCCGACTGTGACGGCTTCGAAGGGCTTTTCATTTGGGATAGGTTCGGACACGAATTTGGGTTCGACATAATTTCTGTTTGACCCTGTATCTATTAATATTTTTAGTAATATTCCACTCCTCATCTTACATTCTTCTACGGCGCACCACCACCAGACAAACAGTGGAACGAACTCATAGAACGTTAAACGAACTCATTGGTTCTTATATAATAGTTGATAAAACTGATTGGGATGTTTGGTTACAGTACTTTGTATAGAGTTTTAATACAACACCATCCACAACACATGACTACTGTCCCTTTGAATAAATTTCCTGTTTGTATCTGGGTGATAGTTTGGTACCTAATCTGGTATTAACTTTGACGAATATTTCTTGACCTGGTGTATAAGTGCGTATGTCGTTGCGTTTTTTGTTATGATTCTGCATGTCAGTCGATTGTTTCTGTTTGAGTCTGTCAATGTTCTCTTTCCTAGCTCTTTCGTATTGAACTGGGTCAGTAGTCATGTTTCTGTCGCAGAATATGTCTAATGGTCTCTTGTTAGTTGTCGAGTGTATAGTGTAGTTGTAGTCGTATATTGATTTGCTAAGAAGTTCTTCTAATGTTCTGTGTTCTTGTTTTCTTTTATTACATCTCATAATATCTGATAGTGTTGAATGAAATCTTTCTACCTGTCCATTCACTGCGCTTTTGTAGGGTGGTGTTTTATAACCTTCTATACCTAATTGGTCCTGCATCATTAAAGTGATTGAGGCTGAGTTAAGGAATTTTTCGTTATCTATTACAACGGTTTTAGGTACGCCAAAATAAAATAGGATTTCATGAAGTAGTTTTTTAATGTCTTCTATTGCTCTAGATTTGATTATTCGTCCCTGGTCTAATTTTGAAAATTTATCTACTGCTGTTAGTACTAAGTTCTTTTCTGTCGTGTATATGTCAATATGGATCGTATGTCCAGGGTATTCGGGGATTGGTGTTTCTTTGAGTTTTGGGTTAGTTGGGTATCTATCCTATTTTTCTTCTTTACAAACTTGACATTGTTTGACTAGTTCTGTTATTCGTTGTTTCATTTTTGGGAAATAGAAAGTTTCGGACAATTGCATTTTGTTTTCTAGTGCGTTGCGGTAGGCTCTGTTGTGTGCAACCAATATCTTCTCATCTTCCTCTGTTTCATTTGTTAAATCTTTTACTTGAGACTGTGTGAATCTAATCTTGAAGTTAATAAAGTGTTGGGGATATATCTGTTGAATTTGGTTCAATATTTCTTCTGACGTTATTATTCCGTTAATTACAGATGGATTTAGATGAGCTTTCAATATTTGCGTAAGGTCGTGTTCTGAGAAGTTTTGTCGAGTTATTGTGTGACTGTGGAATGTTAGGAATGGGATGTGAAACTTGTAATCAGTTTCGTTAGCTTTGCTAAGAAATATCTGGTTTTTAAACACATTTATTAGGGCTTCTATGCTAGGTATTAAATTGTGACTTGAACTGTCAGCACAGTGCTGGGTGGAGGCTACTGACTCAATATTATTGATAACAGTTATTTGTGAAAGCGCATCGGCTACAATATTATCCCTACCTGGCTTAAAGGGGAGTTCATAGTCGAACTCTTCCAGGTAAGCTTTCTACCTTTTTATACCCTTGCAAAGGGTATTATAATTTTGTCGTGAAATGTGTAACGCATAGAAGGAGACATCTCCGACCCCATAAAGTATATATATTCTTGATCAGCATCAACAGCCGAGTCGATATAGCCATGTCCGTCTGTCCGTCCGTCCGTCTGTCCGTCTGTCCGTCTGTCTGTTTCTATGCGAACTAGTCCCTCAGTTTTAAAGCTATCTTAATGAAACTTTGCAGAAGTCCCTATTTCTGTTGCACGCAGCACATATGTCAAAACCAGCTGGATCGGACCACTATATCATATAGCTGCCATAGGAACGAACGGTCGAAAATTAAGTTTTTGTATGAAAAAACCTTTTGTTTATCAAGATATCTTGACCAAACTCGACATTTATTAGTTTTAGCTTCGGTCTGCAAGGGTATTAAATCTTCGGCGTGCCGAAGATAGCCCTTCTTTCTCGTTATTCTTGCGTTGCCGTTCTAACTACTGATAGAGTGGGTTAAGGGTTGATGGTCGGTATATATTTTTACTCTTGATTAACAGTAAAGGTAGTTTTTGAGGGCTTTTAGGACCCAAATTATTGCCAACATTTCCATTTCATTGTTGGCGTAGTTCTCTTCTGTTTTAGAGAGAGTTCTAGAGAGAAAACAAATGGGTCGCTTGGTCTGTGATAGAAAAGCGCCAATAGCAAAGTTGGATGCATCTGTTGTCAGATGAAATTCTTTGCTGAAGTCTGGGTAATGGAGTATTACCTTGTTTGAAACCATGGCGTTTTTAATTTTATTAAATGCTTCGATTGATTCTTCGTTGACATTAATGAGCTTTTTAGCTGATTGGTTTTTGGACACACGTCCATCTTCCCCTCTTAAAAGAGAGGTAAGAGGCTTTGCCAACTTAGCGTAGTCTTTAATAAATCTCCTATAATAGCTGGCAAGGCCAATAAAAGATTTTAAATCTTTGAGTGTTTTTGGAAGTGGGTACTTTCCTATTGTCTCTATCTTGTTAGGATTGGTTTCAATACCTTTGTCTGAGATGACAAGTCCCAGGAACTCTACTCTGCTTTCAAAGAACTCACATTTGTCGAACTGACATTTCATGTTGGCTTCCTGTAGAGTTCTGAATATGGCGCCAAGGTGACGCGCATGCGATTCATCATCCTTGCTAAAGATAATGATATCGTCAATATAAATGAAGCATATTTTTCCAATATGCTCGCGAAGGATATCGTCAAGGGCTCTCTGGAAGATTGAGGGCGCATTCTTCAGTCCGAAGGGGAGTCGTGTAAACTCGTATTTTCCGTTGTTAACGGAGAAGGCTGTTTTATCTATGTCCGATTCTTTGAGGGGGATTTGGTGAAATCCACTTTTCAAATCTAAGACAGGGAATACTTTATTATTACCTAGCTGGGCCAATACCTCGTTAATTTCGGGAATTGAGTATTTATCTGCGGTAGTTTCTTTGTTTAGTTTGCTATAGTCTATGACCATGCGATATTTCTTTTGCCCGGAGGCATCTAATTTTTTGGGAACAATCCACACAGGTGAATTATATGGGGATCGGGAGGGTTGGATTATTCTGTCCTCTAAAAGTTCCTTAATTTGGTTGTGTACTTCGTCTTTTAAAGACATTGGAAATTGGTAAAATTTTGAATATATTGGGGAATCGGTTTTGGTTCTGATTCTGCTATAACGTTAGTTGTATAAGTCAATTTTTCGTCCGGATTGGCGAAGAGACTTGGGTGCATTTTAATAAGTTGATTTATGCTATTTTTTTGTCCGTTTGTCATGTGGTCTGTCCGTGGTATTACCGTGTATACTGCCTCAATTCTTTTCTGCTTAATATGCAGAATATTATTCTTGATTATTAGTAGATTTTTGCTGCTTTGCATGACAGCATCTAATTATTTAAGACTATCGTTAACTAATATGGCGTCAAATGATTTTTAGGTGGGTAAAAGAACGAATTTTATTTTGATATCATTTCTATTAAAAAGATTAGCGAACTTGTGGTGTGTAATTTTAAAGCTTCCGCCGACTGTGACGGCTTCGAAGGGCTTTTCATTTGGGATAGGTTCGGACACGAATTTGGGTTCGACATCATTTCTGTTTGATCCTGTATCTATTAATATTTTTAGTAATATTCCACTCCTCATCTTACATTCTTCTACGGCGCACCACCACCAGACAATCAGTGGAACGAACTCATAGAACGTTAAACGAACTCATTGGTTCTTATATAATAGTTGATAAAACTGATTGGGATGTTTGGTTACAGTACTTTGTATAGAGTTTTAATACAACACCATCCACAACACATGACTACGGTCCCTTTGAATAAATTTCCTGTTTGTATCTGGGTGATAGTTTGGTACCTAATCTGGTATTAACTTTGACGAATATTTCTTGACCTGGTGTATAAGTGCGTATGTCGTTGCGTTTTTTGTTATGATTCTGCATGTCAGTCGATTGTTTCTGTTTGAGTCTGTTTGAGTCTGTCAATGTTCTCTTTCCTAGCTCTTTCGTATTGAACTGGGTCAGTAGTCATGTTTCTGTCGCAGAATATGTCTAATGGTCTCTTGTTAGTTATCGAGTGTACAGTGAAGCTGTAGTCGTATATTGATTTGCTAAGAAGTTCTTCAAATGTTCTGTGTTCTTGTTTTCTTTTATTACATCTCATAATATCTGATAGTGTTGAATGAAATCTTTCTACCTGTCTATTCACTGCGCTTTTGTAGGGTGGTGTTTTATAAACTTCTATACCTAATTGGTCCTGCATCATAAAAGTGATTGAGGCTGAGTTAAGGGATTTTTCGTTATCTATTACAACGGTTTTAGGTACGCCAAAATAGAATAGGATTTCATGAAGTAGTTTTTTAATGTCTTCTATTGCTCTAGATTTGATTATTCGTTCCTGGTTTAATTTTGAAAATTTATCTACTGCTGTTAGTACTAAGTTCTTTTCTGTCGTGTATATGTCAATATGGATCGTATGTCCAGGGTATTCGGGGATTGGTGTTTCTTTGAGTTTTGGGTTAGTTGGGTGTCTATCGTATTTTTCTTCTTTACAAACTTGACATTGTTTGACTAGTTCTGTTATTCGTTGTTTCATTTTTGAGGAAATAGAAAGTTTCGGTCAATTGCATTTTGTTTTCTAGTGCGTTGAAGTGGGCTCTGTTGTGTGCAACCAATATCTTCTCATCTTGCTCTGTTTCATTTGTTAAATCTTTTACTTGAGACTGTGTGAATCTAATCTTGAAGTTAATAAAGTGTTGGGGATATATCTGTTGAATTTGGTTCAATATTTCTTCTGACGTTATTATTCCGTTAATTACAGATGGATTTAGATGAGCTTTCAATATTTGCGTAAGGTCGTGTTCTGAGAAGTTTTGTCGAGTTATTGTGTGTCTGTGGAATGTTAGGAATGGGATGTGAAACTTGTAATCAGTTTCGTTAGCTTTGCTATGAAATATCTGGTTTTTAAACACATTTATTAGGGCTTCTATGCTAGGTATTAAATTGTGACTTGAACTGTCAGCACAGTTCTGGGTGGAGGCTACTGATCCAATATTATTGATAACAGGGATTTGTGAAAGCGCATCGGCTACAATATTATCCCTACCTGGCTTAAAGGGGAGTTCATAGTCGAACTCTTCCAGGTAAGCTTTCCACCTTTTTATTCTTGCGTTGCCGTTCTAACTACTGATAGAGTGGGTTAAGGGTTGATGGTCGGTATATATTTTTACTCTTGATTTACAGTAAAGGTAGTTTTTGAGGGCTTTTATTTTTATTGCCAACATTTCCATTTCATTGGTGGCGTAGCTCTCTTCTGTTTTAGAGAGAGTTCTAGAGAGAAAACAAATGGGTCGCTTGTTCTATGCCAATAGCAAAGTTGGATGCATCTGTTGTCAGATGAAATTCTTTGCTGAAGTCTGGGTAATGGAGTATTACCTTGTTTGAAACCATGGCGTTTTTAATTTTATTAAATGCTTCGATAGATTCTTCGTTGACATTAATGAGCTTTTTAGCTGATTGGTTTTTGGACACACGTCCATCTTCCCCTCTTAAAAGAGAGGTGAGTGGCTTTGCCAACTTAGCGTAGTCTTTAATAAGTCTCCTATAATAGCTGGCAAGGCCAATAAAAGATTTTAAATCTTTGAGTGTTTTTGGAAGTGGGTACTTTCCTATTGTCTCTATCTTGTTAGGATTGGTTTCAATACCTTTGTCTGAGATGATAAATCCCAGGAACTCTACTCTGCTTTTAAAGAGCTCACATTTGTTGAACTGACATTTCATGTTGGCTTCCTGTAGAGTTCTGAATATGGCACCAAGGTGACGCGCATGCGATTCATCATCCTTGCTAAAGATAATGATATCGTCAAGGGCTCTCTGGAAGATTGAGGGCGCATTCTTCAGTCCGAAGAGGAGTCGTGTAAACTCGTATTTTCCGTTGTAAACGGAGAAGGCTGTTTTATCTATGTCTGATTCTTTGAGGGGAATTTGGTGAAATCCACTTTTCAAATCTAAGACAGGGAACACTTTATTATTACCTAGCTGGGCCAATACCTCGTTAATGTCGGGAATTGAGTATTTATCTGCGGTAGTTTCTTTGTTTAGTTTGCTATAGTCTATGACCATGCGATATTTCTTTTGCCCGGAGGCATCTAATTTTTTGGGAACAATCCACACAGGTGAATTATATGGGGATCGGGAGGGTTGGATTATTCTGTCCTCTAAAGACATTGGAAATTGGTAAAATTTTGAATATATTGGGGAATCGGTTTTGGTTCTGATTCTGCTCTAACGTTAGTTGTATAAGTCAATTTTTCGTCCGGATTGGCGAAGAGACTTGGGTGCATTTTAATAAGTTGATTTAGGCTATTTTTTAGTCCGTTTGTCATGTGGTCTGTCCGTGGTATTACCGTGTTTACTGCCTCAATTCTTTTCTGCTTAATATGCAGAATATTATTCTTGATTATTAGTAGATTTTTGCTGCTTTGCATGACAGCATCTAATTATTTAAGACTATCGTTACCTAATATGGCGTCAAATGATTTTAAGGTGGGTAAAAGAACGAATTTTATTTTGATATCATTTCTATTAAAAAGATTAGCGAATCAGTAGTTAGGACGGCAACGCAAGAATAAAAAGGTGGAAAGCTTACCTGGAAGAGTTCGACTATGAACTCCTCTTTAAGCCAGGTAGGGATAATATTGTAGCCGATGCGCTTTCACAAATCCCTGTTATCAATAATATTGGATCAGTAGCCTCCACCCAGCACTGTGCTGACAGTTCAAGTCACAATTTAATACCTAGCATAGAAGCCCTAATAAATGTGTTTAAAAACCAGATATTTCTTAGCAAAGCTAACGAAACTGATTACAAGTTTCACATCCCATTCCTAACATTCCACAGACACACAATAACTCGACAAAACTTCTCAGAACACGACCTTACGCAAATATTGAAAGCTCATCTAAATCCATCTGTAATTAACGGAATAATAACGTCAGAAGAAATAATGAACCAAATTCAACAGATATATCCCCAACACTTTAGTAACTTAAAGATTAGATTCACACAATCTCAAGTAAAAGATTTAACAAATGAAACAGAGCAAGATGAGAAGATATTGGTTGCACACAACAGAGCCCACCGCAACGCACTAGAAAACAAAATGCAATTGTCCGAAACTTTCTATTTCCCAAAAATGAAACAACGAATAACAGAACTAGTCAAACAATGTCAAGTTTGTAAAGAAGAAAAATAGGATAGACACCCAACTAACCCAAAACTCAAAGAAACACCAATCCCCGAATACCCTGGACATACGATCCATATTGACATACACACGACAGAAAAGAACTTAGTACTAACAGCAGTAGATAAATTTTCAAAATTAGACCAGGGACGAATAATCAAATCTAGAGCAATAGAAGACATTAAAAAACTACTTCATGAAATCCTATTTTATTTTGGCGTACCCTTAACTCAGCCTCAATTAGGTATAGAAGTTTATAAAACACCACCCTACAAAAGCGCAGTGAATGGACAGGTAGAAAGATTTCATTCAACACTATCAGATATTATGAGATGTAATAAAAGAAAACAAAGAACACAAAACATTTGATGAACTTCTTAGCAAATCAATATACGACTACAACTACACTATACACTCGACAACTAACAAGAGACCATTAGACATATTCTGCTACAGTATAGAAGTTTATAAAACACCACCCTACAAAAGCGCAGTGAATGGACAGGTAGAAAGATTTCATTCCACACTATCAGATATTATGAGATGTAATAAAAGAAAACAAGAACACAGAACATTTGATGAACTTCTTAGCAAATCAATATACGACTACAACTACACTATACACTCGACAACTAACAAGAGACCATTAGACATATTCTGCGACAGAAACATGACTACTGACCCAGTTCAATACGAAAGAGCTAGGAAAGAGAACATTGACAGACTCAAACAGAAACAATCGACTGACATGCAGAATCATAACAAAAAACGCAACGACATACGCACTTATACACCAGGTCAAGAAATATTCGTCAAAGTTAATACCAGATTAGGTACCAAACTAGCACCCAGATACAAACAGGAAATTTATTCAAAGTCATGTGTTGTGGATGGTGTTGTATTAAAACTCTATACAAAGTACTATAACCAAACATCCCAATCAGTTTTATCAACTATTATATTCTTTCTTGATTATTAGTATATTTTTGCTGCCTTGCATGACAGCATCTAATTATTTAAGACTATCGTTACATAATATGGCGTCAAATGATTTTAAGGTGGGTAAAAGAACGAATTTTATTTTGATATCATTTCTATTAAAAAGATTAGCGAACTTGCGGTGTGTAATCTTAATGTTTCCGCCGACTGTGACGGCTTTGAAGGGCTTTTCATTTATGATAGGTTCGGACACGAATTTGGTCCTGTATCTATTAATATTTTTAGTAATATTCCACTCCTCATCTTACATTCTTCTACGGCGCTCCACCACCAGACAAACAGTGGAACGAACTCATAGAACGTTAAACGAACTCATTGGTTCTTATATAATAGTTGATAAAACTGATTGGGATGTTTGGTTACAGTACTTTGTATAGAGTTTTAATACAACACTATCCACAACACATGACTACTGTCCCTTTGAATAAATTTCCTGTTTGTATCTGGGTGATAGTTTGGTACCTAATCTGGTATTAACTTTGACGAATATTTCTTGACCTGGTGTATAAGTGCGTATGTCGTTGCGTTTTTTGTTATGATTCTGCATGTCAGTCGATTGTTTCTGTTTGAGTCTGTCAATGTTCTCTTTCCTAGCTCTTTCGTATTGAACTGGGTCAGTAGTCATGTTTCTGTCGCAGAATATGTCTAATGGTCTCTTGTTAGTTGTCGAGTGTATAGTGTAGTTGTAGTCGTAAATTGATTTGCTAAGAAGTTCATCAAATGTTCTGTGTTCTTGTTTTCTTTTATTACATCTCATAATATCTGATAGTGTTGAATGAAATCTTTCTACCTGTCCATTCACTGCGCTTTTGTAGGGTGGTGCTTTATAAACTTCTATACTGTCGCAGAATATGTCTAATGGTCTCTTGTTAGTTGTCGAGTGTATAGTGTAGTTGTAGTCGTAAATTGATTTGCTAAGAAGTTCTTCAAATGTTCTGTGTTCTTGTTTTCTTTTATTACATCTCATAATATCTGATAGTGTTGAATGAAATCTTTCTACCTGTCCATTCACTGCGCTTTTGTAGGGTGGTGTTTTATAAACTTCTATACCTAATTGGTCCTGCATCATAAAAGTGATTAAGGCTGAGTTAAGGGTACGCCAAAATAAAATAGGATTTCATGAAGTGGTTTTTTAATGTCTTCTATTGCTCTAGATTTGATTATTCGTCCCTGGTCTAATTTTGAAAATTTATCTACTGCTGTTAGTACTAAGTTCTTTTCTGTCGTGTATATGTCAATATGGATCGTATGTCCAGGGTATTCGGGGATTGGTGTTTCTTTGAGTTTTGGGTTAGTTGGGTGTCTATCGTATTTTTCTTCTTTACAAACTTGACATTGTTTGACTAGTTCTGTTATTCGTTGTTTCATTTTTGGGAAATAGAAAGTTTCGGACAATTGCATTTTGTTTTCTAGTGCGTTGCGGTGGGCTCTGTTGTGTGCAACCAATATCTTCTCATCTTGCTCTGTTTCATTTGTTAAATCTTTTACTTGAGATTGTGTGAATCTAATCTTTAAGAAACTAAAGTGTTGGGGATATATCTGTTGAATTTGGTTCATTATTTCTTCTGACGTTATTATTCCGTTAATTACAGATGGATTTAGATGAGCTTTCAATATTTGCGTAAGGTCGTGTTCTGAGAAGTTTTGTCGAGTTATTGTGTGTCTGTGGAATGTTAGGAATGGGATGTGAAACTTGTAATCAGTTTCGTTAGCTTTGCTAAGAAATATCTGGTTTTTAAACACATTTATTAGGGCTTTTATGCTAGGTATTAAATTGTGACTTGAACTGTCAGCACAGTGCTGGGTGGAGGCTACTGATCCAATATTATTGATAACAGGGATTTGTGAAAGCGCATCGGCTACAATATTATCCCTACCTGGCTTAAAGGGGAGTTCATAGTCGAACTCTTCCAGGTAAGCTTTCTACATTTTTATTCTTGCGTTGCCGTTCTAACTACTGATAGAGTGGGTTAAGGGTTGATGGTCGGTATATATTTTTACTCTTGATTTACAGTAAAGGTAGTTTTTGAGGGCGTTTAGGGCCCAAATTATTGCCAACATTTCCATTTCATTGGTGGCGTAGTTCTCTTCTGTTTTAGAGAGAGTTCTAGAGAGAAAACAAATGGGTCGCTTGTTCTATGATAGAAAAGCGCCAATAGCAAAGTTGGATGCATCTGTTGTCAGATGAAATTCTTTGCTGAAGTCTGGGTAATGGAGTATTACCTTGTTTGAAACCATGGCGATTTTAATTATATTAAATGCTTCGATTGATTCTTCGTTGACATTAATGAGCTTTTTAGCTGATTGGTTTTTGGACACACGTCCATCTTCCCCTCTTAAAAGAGAGGTAAGTGGCTTTGCCAACTTAGCGTAGTCTTTAATAAATCTCCTATAATAGCTGGCAAGGTCAATAAAAGATTTTAAATCTTTGAGTGTTTTTGGAAGTGGGTACTTTCCTATTGTCTCTATCTTGTTAGGATTGGTTTCAATACCTTTGTCTGAGATGACAAATCCCAGGAACTCTACTCTGCTTTTAAAGAACTCACATTTGTCGAACTGACATTTCATGTTGGCTTCCTGTAGAGTTCTGAATATGGCGCCAAGGTGTCGCGCTTGCGATTCATCATCCTTGCTAAAGATAATGATATCGTAAATATAAATGAAGCATATTTTTCCAATATGCTCGCGAAGGATATCGTCAAGGGCTCTCTGGAAGATTGAGGGCGCATTCTTCAGTCCGAAGGGGAGTCGTGTAAACTCGTATTTTCCGTTGTTAACGGAGAAGGCTGTTTTATCTATGTCCGATTCTTTGAGGGGGATTTGGTGAAATCCACTTTTCAAATCTAAGACAGGGAATACTTTATTATTACCTAGCTGGGCCAATACCTCGTTAATTTCGGGAATTGAGTATTTATCTGCGGTAGTTTCTTTGTTTAGTTTGCTATAGTCTATGACCATGCGATATTTCTTTTGCGCGGAGGCATCTAATTTTTTGGGAACAATCCACACTGGTGCATTATATGGGGATCGGGAGGGTTGGATTATTCTGTCCTCTAAAAGTTCCTTAATTTGGTTGTGTACTTCGTCTTTTAAAGACATTGGAAATTGGTAAAATTTTTGAATATATTGGGGAATCGGTTTTGGTTCTGATTCTGCTCTAACGTTAGTTGTATAAGTCAATTTTTCGTCCGGATTGGCGAAGAGACTTGGGTGCATTTTAATAAGTTGATTTAGGCTATTTTTTGTCCGTTTGTCATGTGGTCTGTCCGTGGTATTACCGTGTTTACTGCCTCAATTCTTTTCTGCTTAATGGGTATGCAAATATTATTCTTGATTATTAGTAGATTTTTGCTGCTTTGCATGACAGCATCTAATTATTTAAGACTATCGTTACCTAATATGGCGTCAAATGATTTTAAGGTGGGTAAAAGAACGAATTTTATTTTGATATAATTTCTATTAAAAAGATAAGCGAACTTGTGGTGTGTAATTTTAATGCTTCCGCCGACTGTGACGGCTTCGAAGGGCTTTTCATTTGGGATAGGTTCGGACACGAATTTGGGTTCGACATAATTTCTGTTTGATCCTGTATCTATTAATATTTTTAGTAATATTCCACTCCTCATCTTACATTCTTCTACGGCGCACCACCACCAGACAAACAGTGGAACGAACTCATAGAACGTTAAACGAACTCATTGGTTCTTATATAATAGTTGATAAAACTGATTGGGATGTTTGGTTACAGTACTTTGTATAGAGTTTTAATACAACACCATCCACAACACATGACTACTGTCCCTTTGAATAAATTTCCTGTTTGTATCTGGGTGATAGTTTGGTACCTAATCTGGTATTAACTTTGACGAATATTTCTTGACCTGGTGTATAAGTGCGTATGTCGTTGCGTTTTTTGTTATGATTCTGCATGTCAGTCGATTGTTTCTGTTTGAGTCTGTCAATGTTCTCTTTCCTAGCTCTTTCGTATTGAACTGGGTCAGTAGTCATGTTTCTGTCGCAGAATATGTCTAATGGTCTCTTGTTAGTTGTCGAGTGTATAGTGTAGTTGTAGTCGTATATTGATTTGCTAAGAAGTTCTTCAAATGTTCTGTGTTCTTGTTTTCTTTTATTACATCTCATAATATCTGATAGTGTTGAATGAAATCTTTCTACCTGCCCATTCCCTGCGCTTTTGTAGGGTGGTGTTTTATAAACTTCTATACCTAATTGGTCCTGCATCATTAAAGTGATTGAGGCTGAGTTAAGGGATTTTTCGTTATCTATTACAACGGTTTTAGGTACGCCAAAATAAAATAGGATTTCATGAAGTGGTTTTTTAATGTCTTCTATTGCTCTAGATTTGATTATTCGTCCCTGGTCTAATTTTGAAAATTTATCTACTGCTGTTAGTACTAAGTTCTTTTCTGTCGTGTATATGTCAATATGGATCGTATGTCCAGGGTATTCGGGGATTGGTGTTTCTTTGAGTTTTGGGTTAGTTGGGTATCTATCCTATTTTTCTTCTTTACAAACTTGACATTGTTTGACTAGTTCTGTTATTCGTTGTTTCATTTTTGGGAAATATAAAGTTTCGGACAATTGCATTTTGTTTTCTAGTGCGTTGCGGTAGGCTCTGTTGTGTGCAACCAATATCTTCTCATCTTCCTCTGTTTCATTTGTTAAATCTTTTACTTGAGACTGTGTGAATCTAATCTTGAAGTTAATAAAGTGTTGGGGATATATCTGTTGAATTTGGTTCATTATTTCTTCTGACGTTATTATTCCGTTAATTACAGATGGATTTAGATGAGCTTTCAATATTTGCGTAAGGTCGTGTTCTGAGAAGTTTTGTCGAGTTATTGTGTGTCTGTGGAATGTTAGGAATGGGATGTGAAACTTGTAATCAGTTTCGTTAGCTTTGCTAAGAAATATCTGGTTTTTAAACACATTTATTAGGGCTTCTATGCTAGGTATTAAATTGTGACTTGAACTGTCAGCACAGTGCTGGGTGTAGGCTACTGATTCAATATTATTGATAACAGTTATTTGTGAAAGCGCATCGGCTACAATATTATCCCTGCCTGGCTTAAAGGGGAGTTCATAGTCGAACTCTTCCAGGTAAGCTTTCTACATTTTTATTCTTGCGTTGCCGTTCTAACTACTGATAGAGTGGGTTAAGGGTTGATGGTCGGTATATATTTTTACTCTTGATTTACAGTAAAGGTAGTTTTTGAGGGCTTTTAGGGCCCAAATTATTGCCAACATTTCCATTTCATGGTGGCGTAGTTATCTTCTGTTTTAGAGAGAGTTCTAGTTCTGCCAATAGCAAAGTTGGATGCATCTGTTGTCAGATGAAATTCTTTGCTGAAGTCTGGGTAATGTAGTATTACCTTGTTTGAAACCATGGCGTTTTTAATTTGATTAAATGCTTCGATTGATTCTTCGTTGACATTAATGAGCTTTTTAGCTGATTGGTTTTTGGACACACGTCTATCTTCCCCTCTTAAAAGAGAGGTAAGTGGCTTTGCCAACTTAGCGTAGTCCTTAATAAGTCTCCTATAATAGCTGGCAAGGCCAATAAAAGATTTTAAATCTTTGAGTGTTTTTGGAAGTGGGTACTTTCCTATTGTCTCTATCTTGTTAGGATTGGTTTCAATACCTTTGTCTGAGATGACAAATCCCAGGAACTCTACTCTGCTTTTAAAGAACTCACATTTGTCGAACTGACATTTCATGTTGGCTTCCTGTAGAGTTCTGAATATGGCGCCAAGGTGACGCGCATGCGATTCATCATCCTTGCTAAAGATAATGATATCGTCAATATAAATGAAGCATATTTTATATACTTTATTATTACCTAGCTGTTCCAATACCTCGTTAATTTCGAGAATTGAGTATTTATCTGCGATAGTTTCTTTGTTTAGTTTGCTATAGTCTATGACCATGCGATATTTCTTTTGCCCGGAGGCATCTAATTTTTTGGGAACAATCCACACAGGTCATTATATGGGGATCGGGAGGGTTGGATTATTCTGTCCTCTAAAAATTCCTTAATTTGGTTGTGTACTTCGTCTTTTAAAGACATTGGAAATTGGTAAAATTTTGAATATATTGGGGAATCGGTTTTGGTTCTGATTCTGCTCTAACGTTAGTTGTATAAGTCAATTTTTCGTCCGGATTGGCGAAGAGACTTGGGTGCATTTTAATAAGTTGATTTAGGCTATTTTTTTGTCCGTTTGGCATGTGGTCTGTCCGTGGTATTACCGTGTTTACTGCCTCAATTCTTTTCTGCTTAATGGGTATGCAAATATTATTCTTGATTATTAGTAGATTTTTGCTGCTTTGCATGACAGCATCTAATTATTGAAGACTATCGTTACCTAATATGGCGTCAAATGATTTTAAGGTGGGTAAAAGAACGAATTTTATTTTGATATCATTTCTATTAAAAAGATTAGCGAACTTGTGGTGTGTAATTTTAATGCTTCCGCCGACTGTGACGGCTTCGAAGGGCTTTTCATTTGGGATAGGTTCGGACACGAATTTGGGTTCGACATAATTTCTGTTTGATCCTGTATCTATTAATATTTTTAGTAATATTCCACTCCTCATCTTACATTCTATGTAAGGAAGAGAGGAGCTATTTATCCTAAGAAATTAATGTCTGAATGTTCATACTGGTTATTCTGTCCGTCATCTGCTTCTTCGATTTGTTGGGTATATTCATTTAATGGCTGTTCGTATTCGGTCTGCTGTTCGTAATTTAGCATTGATTGTACGTATTCTTCCATGGTCACATAGTTGTCAGTGTTTTCTGTCTCGGTCTGTTCCTCTCCTGTTTGTATGTTGAAGTTTCTTTGTTTTTTGTCCGTGGCGTTTGTTGGTGGTGGAGGTCTTTTTCCTACTTCAAAGTTGGGTCTGTTCATGTAGTTTATCATCCTTGTGCGGATGCTTTGGTCCACGTCCATTGGCTCAGGGCGTGGTTGGGGTTTTGGTGCAGAAGGTCTAATGGGTACGTAAACCTGTTGTGGTTGTGTCTGGTAAGTTCGTTGGTTAGGGTATTGTGGAGTCGGTCCATTATTGTTATAAGTCGGTGGTCCATAGTTTGTATTGGTTGGCCAAGGTGTATGAATCGGGAGTTGGGGCCTGAAGCTGATAGGTGGTGGCCTAAAGGTTTGGGCGAAAGAAGGCTGGGCTGTTCGAGATGGCAATATAGGTGGTGGTACCTTTCTATTTGGGTTTCTGGCATGTGCCTGTTGATTCCTATTCAAAGCCATGTTAGTGCGATAGCTTTGATTCTCTAGTTTTTTAAACAATAATGAAGGGTTGAAGGTAGATCTGCTGGCTCCTTTATTCCAAGAATCCATGGTAAATCTCCCTTCAAACCTCTAATGAAGGTATCTAATGCTTTTTCTCTGTATATTTTGTAATAAGGGTTTCGGATTCCCTATTTATTTCCATGCAGCCTACTTTATTTAAAATCAGCGACAAATGGTTGTAGCCTGGTAGAAATCTTTTACTGTCTGGTTGTTACCCTGCACTAACATTGTCCTCTGATATTCTAATGTTCCCAGATCTCTTTTGTCTGCGTAGTGCAGCGAGATACATTTTGGAGATAGCGCTCCAATTTAAGGGAACATTATACTCACTGTACGCAATATGCTGAAGTATTTCGGCGAACCTGCTTCAGCTGCATAGGCTGAGAGTATACGATCTACACTCTTTTTCCACGAGCTAAATTCCGCTGGATTACCCGAAAATTCTCTAAGGCTTTTTACTATGTCCGGAACTCTGTTATCGTTTGGTCGTCTACGTCACTAAACTCCCTAGAGGGGGTAACTAATTGCTTTACTAACGTCGGCAATTGTTGTGCCAAAATCTGGCTAACCGTGGCTGCTATTACCTGCTCTGCGTTATTCGCCATGCCTCTATTTTGTAGATGTTCGTTTTGTCTGTCGAGATGTCGTTGCTGCTGTCTGTTCAAGTTATGTCCGCCTACCTGTGGTTGATCTGATACTATTGGGGGCCTAACTAAATTGCTTTCATTAGCCATAAACAAGAGATATTACTAGTATTGTGTATTTTATGATATTTTTAAAATATATTTTTAAATCTAGTATTAGTTTTCTTATTCTATATTTTGATTGATTGATTTTGATCTTTTTGTTTTCTTTTTAAAGCCAGTTTCTGGATTCTTCCTTTTACTTTGGAGGGTCCCTTGGGAATCGCAAAGTTGGAATTTAGTTGTACTACTTTTGTAGTCTTTATGTTTGTTTATCTTGCTTATTGCTCTACAATATTTTCGTATTTCTTTTCTTATAATTCTATTTCACTTTTGTGTGAGTTGTTTTCTTCTTTCTTTCACTTAATTTCTAACCTACAGTACTATTCCAGATGTTGCAACCTCCCCTGCCGGTCCGGATTTCATCCTTTTTGAAGCCTTTGGGTATCTACTGGGGATCCTGCGACCAGTCTTCGTTGAGAGTATCTTGCGGGCGGGCCTTACAAGATGTGTTGTCCACCGATGGGCAAATAAACAATTAAGCTTTAATTGCCTTTCGTGAATTTCACCAGTCGTTGAATTTAATTAACGAGAGTTGCACTGGTTTTGTTTTCGCGTATAACCAATTTGCGACTAAATAAACTTAAATCAATTATAGCCCTAGTAACCTGTGGCTTAGCGGCAGCGGCGTCGCTGCTGATGTTGTTGGCCCGTTGGGCAATTCTTCTTGGAATTTTTGGCGGTTGGCTATCGGCGCGTGGAGGAAATTTCACAGACACCAAGTCAGCATTTTGCTGCACTTCTTATGAGGTGTTGCAATGCTTCTTATTGGGACTGTCTGAATTTATTTGTTGTTAACTTATACAACCATTCTACAAGTTTTTTTGCACAAGAAAAGTAATTATACAATTAATTTTTAGTATATATATTCATTTGGCAATATCCACCATATTTTTCTGTCATACCTTTTTTCCTACAACAAGACCAAAAGCAGTTTTTGTTAATTTTGTGAATGTTATTTCGAACCACAGATACAGCTGAAAACATATTCGCAGTACGTACGCACGCATGTACTTTCCTCATATACTCAGTCCGACATACATGCACACACGAGCTTAATACGGTACGTATTGTATGTACATATATCTCTATATATAAAACTGTTTGTGGTGACTCACTGACTCACTAACTGATTGGTCATCAAGGCACAGTTACAGTTACAGTCATAGTTACCATATGTGATGAAAGTGTACGTTAAGGCGGGGTTTCGGGAAATCCCAACCGCAATTATAGAATAATGGCAAAAACTTTTTACCAGGCGATAGGCCTCAAACTCAAAATCGTTCACTTTCTAAAGATCAAAGTATCCTCGGTAAAAAGTGCGATTCTACGATTTTTTTTGTGTAGTTCTAAGTTTTGTCCGATTTGCTTCTGTAGTATACAGTAATAAACATACATATCGAATACACACTGTACCCGGTGTCATTTAAATTAAAACACATTGTAGCTCTTAGCTGCAATGTTTACATAAGTCAAAGTCCCAAGCACATGGAATGTTATTTATATTCCACTTGTATAGACTTGTGATATCTTCCACTTATAATTGTTTTGATTTGATAGACGAGGCACGTTAGTGCTGTTTTGCATTGTTCATAAGAATGATTTTATTCTGAGTCAATATAATGCTCTTAGCCTATGGATACATGTATATACTTATGCTGTTATTGGTTAACAGCTACAAAGAGAGGGAGAGTGAGTAGCTCGCATATGCCTGTATTAGTGAGCATATATATTGCTCACGGAATGCGCTCAGCGTAAGCATAAACGGTCAGCTAGTGAGGCTAGTGAACCGCGCTGCGTAATACGAGACCGAGCCAATACATAAAGTGGCTCTGGGCTTGTTTACTACATTATTGTTATTGTATGCAACAAAGTACTGCATACTTTATATTTAAGTACAGGGTATTCTGTACGGGCATATACGCACTACACCTCCCCTTTTTAGGAGAATAACGTAATATAATGTAGTTGTTCAATTAATATATATATATATTTTTGTATCGATAAATTTAATTTTATTATTATATTTTTTTTTGTGTATTATTCAACTGTTTATATTCATAACCGCTAAAAATGTAATATTGGTCTATGCTCGAGCTAAGCTAAGTTTTGAACAATTTTAACCTGTTTGTTTCTAGCGTCGAAAAGAAACAACATTCGATTCGATGTACGATACGACACGATTCAATTCGCTACGTACGATTGGCTGAAATCTTTATTATCTTTCATTATTTAATGATCTACATATATTTAACAAGTTTATGAGACTTACATTCGTGCTCCGCACGCGCTTATCTTCTCTTACTTCTGCTCAGCTGCAAGCACAAAACGAAAGTGAACCTCGACGAAAAGGCAAATTGTGCAGCTGCGTGATATCGACTTCTGTATGTACAAACTAATTCTAACGGTGCACTTCCAGCGTAAGAAGTGAGCGCCGCTTACAGAAAAATGCGATGCCCAGTAGGACTTAGTGACAATAGACATTTTCACTTCGCCCCGTAACATTCCCCACCCTGTAATTCACGAACGTCCGTGCAGTGTGTTACCAACTTTAATGTCAAGCTTAGCTAGCTTGACGGCGGGGCGAGTAATAATTCCATCGGCGGTTCGCACCACGGCGCTCCGGACCTGGCCGTCTTTCGAACGGTGCACGTCGACTACCACTCCTCTTGTCCAACAGTTTCGTTTGGCACCATCGTCCACTATTATGACGATGTCATCAACTGATATTGGTTCGATTGGCGGTTGGAACCAATTAGTACGTCTGGTGAGTGTGGGCAGATACTCGCTCAACCATCTCTTCCAAAATTGGTCAGCCAATTGGCAGGCGACTCGGAAGCCTCGTGCCAAGCTAGCTCCGTCCCGGTCCCGTGAGCCTCTCTCACGCAATCCGCTTGAGTGACCTATAAGAAAATGGTTCGGAGTCAGGGCTTCGGACTCAGAAGTTTCCAAGGGAACATAAATGAGCGGTCTTGTGCGGCAGGATCTCCGACAGTATTGACTTTGTGGAACGCACCATTCATTCCCACGATCCTCCCATGTGGGGTGATCCTGGTGGAATAAAGGTAAACTCAAGTTCCGGGTATTGTTGCTCGATCAGCGCCGGCGATATACGTTCAATTTCATCTTTTAATATTCTGCTAGCGCCTCTGAAATTTGTGCCATTGTCTGCCACGTTTTGAGCTGATGGGACCCAGCGCCAGCTGTCCACATCTGATTCTTCTAAAACCTCTCCGATGCGAAGCGCTACGAATTGTTGGAACTTTCGAGCATCGGACTGGATCCAGTAGAGCACGTCCTTTGAATCCGTCCAAAATGTTCGTCTATGTATGCGTACCGACGTTTCATTTTGGATACATTTGGCCAGTCTCAGACCTAAGACTGCGGCCATTTGTTCCATACGAGGTATAGACACGGGCTTCAAGGGTGCTACTCTCGTTTTTGAGGCGGCTAAACTGCAATGTACTTGGCCATCATGTTCAGCCCGCAAATATACAACTGCTGCATAGGCATTAATACTGGCGTCCACGAATGTGCGCATCTGTACAGTCTGGGTTCGGCTCACCCACTTCATACACCGTGGAATACGGACGGTATTCAACTTTGAAACTAGATCTAGCCAGTGTCGCCAATCCACTTCGTGTTCTTTGGTAAGGTCGTCATCCCATCCGATGTTGGATCGCCATATGTTCTGAAGGATGATCTTGGCGCGTATATTAAAGAATCCTAGCAGCCCAAGCTGTTCGAAAATAGACATGACCACGCTTAGAACGCGTCTTTTAGTTGGGCGCTCCTTAGATGCTTTTGCAAGCAAGTACGGCTTTACCACAAAGGTCAACAGATCTTGTCCACCACAGGCCCAGGACCTTTTCTTGAGCTTCATCCTGAGCGCTGATACGCTTGTCCAAGCCCTCACAGTCGTCTTCCAGCGCCTGCATAACTTGCTTTGAATTTGATGTCCAGTGGCGCATCTCGAAACCGCCACTAGCATGAATCCTTTTTACAGTCTCAGCTAACTGCATCATTTGGGATTCTGAATCTACCGACTGCAGCCAGTCGTCTACAAATGTGTTTTCGCAAATCGCCTTTACGGCATCCGGATGTTCCGCTACGAACCGCTCGGCATTGCGATTCTTGACGTAATTTGCTAGGGCTGGCGAACAGGATGCTCCGAACGTCATGACTTGCATAACGTACGTTTCGAGAGAGCGCGACGAATCTCCATCACGCCAGAGAAACTTCTGAGCCGCTGGGTCTTCTCGGCGCACCTTGACCTGATGAAACATTTCCCGTATGTCGCCGGATACGGCGATAGGGCGCTCTCTGAAGCGTATTAGCACGCCCATCAAAGATGCTAGTGTATCTGGACCTTTAAGCAAACAATCGTTCAGCGACGTGCCACTAACTTTGGCGGCTGCATCCCATACCAAGCGTGTCTTTAGCTTGTTCGGATTGGTGACTGTAAAGATAGGAAGAAACCACGACATCGTGTTAGCTACTAACTCACTATCCTTCAGCCGGCGGATATATCCTTTCTGTTTATAGTCGTGCATCGTGTTCATCATGAACTCCTTTAGTGGTGGGTCTTTGAACATCTTTGCCTCTAGACATTTAAGGCGCTTAACTGCCATCTGGTAAGAGTCTGGCATATGAATGCGATTAAACCGCCATAGCAGGCCAGTCTGCCAGCGCTTTTCGTCTTCCAGATAAGTTGTTGTTGCCTCAATTATCTGCATAAAGCGTTCGTCCTCTCTGGATCTCAGCAGATTTGAGGAGACGCTCACACCTAGTGACTCCAGGGCAAAATAGCTCTTCAGAGCCTCATCCATCCCACGTGTCGCACTGCACTGGCAAATATGTAGCAGACGAGGCGTGGTGCTTTCACCCACCATAGGGCGGCCATATACAGCCCATCCTAGTCTGCTTCGCGCTGCTATGACGTCATCGTTTTCACCTTCTCGTATCTCCAGGGGGTGCAGTTATTTTGATGTTGTCCAAGCCGATAATAAGCTGAGCCTTTACGTTGTTATACGGCAGGATGGGAAGCATAGATAAATACTTCCGAGACTTAAGCAACTGTGGCCCGATACTTTTCTCTGGTAAGTCCAAGTTCGCTACAGTTCGCACGTTTTTCAACGCATACTGTACCGCATTATGTTCTGGAGCTGAAATGCTCACAGCCACAGACATAGACTCAGGTTCGTTCTTGGTTATGTGTCCATTTGAGACACAGCTGGGTCGCCGGACCATCTAGTTCCAACTCGTCTGCAAGCGCTCTTTCTATTAGCGTACACTCAGCTCCTTCATCCACTAATGCATATGCGCGCACGCTTTTTGATTTACTATAGAGCGTGATTGGAACATATCGAAACAGTGTTTTACTTGCTGACCTGGCATGAAACATAACGGCAGATTCCATTGACATTGACTTGTTGCTACCTTGGCCCGTGTGCTCATCTTTACTACCGCTCGTGGTAGGCGTATGTAGCAGTACATGGTGCGTTGACTCGCAACCATCCACGTGACATTTCTTCTTTGTTTTACACTGTTGTGCACGATGTTCGCATAAAGCAGCAAAAGCAGAGCCGCTTTTCCTTGACAAGTTCCCACCGCTGTTTTGTACCCATGGCTCTAAAGTCGCCGCAATCTGAAAGACGGTGGTTACCAGCGCACTTTGCACATGAAACTCTCTCCTGTTCCTGTTGATAACGCTGTTGCTGCGAACCCTCAGGGTTGTCTACCGTGTTGTGCACAAAAATTCGCTCTCTTGTGGTTTTCGTGGAACTCTTCTTTTCGTTATCAGTCCGTGGTATCTCGTAGGGCGTGACCATAGTGGCGCACATAGCCACATTAAACAGCCAGTTATCAAAGGTGGCCAAACTACTACCATCATTTGACATTCGATGCCGACCCCAGTCCAATTTCATATCGCTGGGCATCTTAGCAACAAGTTCGTTTAACAGCGCGGGATCGTAAAGATATTCGTGCATACCAATGGCCGCTATCGTTGCGCAGTAGTTTTGGACAGCTAAGGCCAGTCGGATAACAGTGTTCAAATTGTCCGATTTTATTGCTGGCTCCTCTCGTAGCTTTTGCTGCAACGCAGCATGTACTATTTCAGAGCGGCCATACAGCATTCGCAATGTGCCTATAGCATACGGCACTGTAGCTGGTATCATAAGCTTTCCACGCACCGCATCCAGGGCTTGCCCTTTGAGGCACTTCTGAAGCCGGATGAGATTTTCCTCATTGCTGAATCCACATCTCTCTGTGGATTGCTCATAATTGCTGATAAAGATCAACCATTCCTCTAGTTTGCCAGTAAATATTGGTAAATCTTTGCTGATTACGTGTCGCGCACTGATTTGCGCAGATGTCAGCGGTCCATTCCAAGGCGTCGCAGCATTAGAATGTACATTATCGAATTGCTGCCGCGGCGGGTGCTCTATCGATCTATTAAGCGCTCCCAGACCTGTTAGGCCCATGTACGCGGCAGTACTGGGCTCCGTAGCCTGGTTAAAGACCGCCGTGTTTGCTTGATATGGCAAACTAGGGTGTACACTCCAATTAGCCGCAACCTGTTTCTGCTTGCAGATCACGTTCTGGCATCCCAAAGGGTTGAAGAATGCTCCTTCTTTCTCAGTTCTTTGCTGCGTCGGTGTTGAACTTTCCCTTGGACCAGTAGCTGCAGACGACGTAGACGGACAGCCGCTATAAATTTCTATGTTTGCTGCTCCGCTACCCTTTTCTAGGCCGGCGACTTTATCTTGAACTCCAGCGAGGACAGGCGATCCGTCAGCCTGTCCCATTGACCATGCCGTTACAAGCGTTGCAGTTCCACCGGGTTGATTACTACTTGTCGTCCTTCTCGCACTTGCATCTTGTTCATCACCGTCAGCCATCTCGACACACCAATACAGTGAAGTCCGCTTTGAGGTTATGGCAACACGTGTCTCTATAGGCAGCTCAGGTTGTGACTTTGCAAGTCGCTTGCTTCGCAGAAATCTCCGCCGTAGCAGAGAATACCTCAGACACTCTCTGCAGCAGAGAATATTTCAGAATGTTGGCGCCGAGAGTCGCGCCGGGCGCGTATTTGGCAGGGATTTCTAGCGTCGAAAAGAAACAACATTCGATTCGATGTACGATACGACACGATTCAATTCGCTACGTACGATTGGCTGAAATCTTTATTATCTTTCATTATTTAATGATCTACATATATTTAACAAGTTTATGAGACTTACATTCGTGCTCCGCACGCGCTTATCTTCTCTTACACTTCTGCTCAGCTGCAAGCACAAAACGAAAGTGAACCTCGACGAAAAGGCAAATTGTGCAGCTGCGTGATATCGACTTCTGTATGTACAAACTAATTCTAGCGGTGCACTTCCAGCGTAAGAAGTGAGCGCCGCTTACAGAAAAATGCGATGCCCAGTAGGACTTAGTGACAATAGACATTTTCACTTCGCCCCGTAACACTGTTCTTATTTACTACTTGTGGTTTCCTTTTTCCTACATCTATTTTTATGTTGTTTCTATCTTCTTTGCTTATTACTTTATAAGGGCCTAAGTATTTATTTTCTAACTTATGCGCTGTATCGTTCTTTAGTAGAACTATATATCCTATTTCTAGTTCTATTTCATTTGGTTTTTTATCGTATTCTATCTTCCTTTTTTCTTTTTCTAAATTTACTAGAGTTTTTACTCTTTTATAAGCTATTTCTAACCTAAACTTAAATTCTTTTGCGTAGTCGTCTATGTTATATATAGGGTCAATTCTAGTTTGGTTATCAAATTCTATGAACTGTCTTGGTAATCTACCATAAACAAGTTCGTATGGACAGTATCCATGTACTGTCGATGGTGTAGTGTTGAAACAATACGTGAAATAATTCAACCATATGTCCCAATCGTCTTTGTCAATCGAAATATATGAGCGAATAAAGTCGTTAAATGTTCGATGACTTCTTTCTACTGTTCCTAATGTCTGGTGATGATGTGCTGTCGATTGTATATTACTTATATTCATATACTTGCACAGGTCATTTATTAGCGAATTTTTGTATTCAGTACCCATGTCCGTTATGAACGTCTTCATAGGACCGTACTTTAGTACAAAAGATTCAAATATTGCTTTACCTACTGTTTTTGCACGTTAGTCTGTTACTGGTATTGTAACTAGATATTTAGTGAGGTCGCATATTATAGTAATTGCGTACTCGTTGCCATTCTCTGTACGAGGCAATGGACCGATTGTGTCTATTAAAACAGTGTCAAATGCAGTATTTGGAGTATTCGTTAATATCATTGGGGCTTTAGTATGTGTTGTGGTTTTTGTTAATTGGCATTTCGCACAAGTTTTCACATACTTTGTAATAGTCTTAGTCATTTGGGGCCAGTAATAGTATTTCTTAATTTTTAACAAGGTACGCGTAATCCCTGTATGGCCTCCCTCTATAGGATCATCATGATATTTCGACAGTATTGCTTTTATTTGACTTTCGTCATTTTTGTCTATTTGTGTCACTTTTGTTAGTAGCGCTACTTTTAATGTATTTAAATATTTATTGCCCATATTTTTAAATTCATTTAATGATACAAATTCGAAAATTTGTTCATTTGGTGACAACTGTAAGTTAGCAATTTTATGAATTCTGGCTTCTGAATTAAGCCTTTGGAAAAATTGACCTAAATCGAATTTTTCATTGGAATACAAATCATTAACTGAAAATTGTGAAATGATTCGTTTTCCTCTTTTAAGTAAACAATTTATTTTACCGAATTTTAGTTTCACAAATTTCTTTACGTCGTTATTGCTAACGACTTCATAGACATTGGGCTCTTTTAGATCTTTTTGATCTTTTTGCAATTTTATTTTCTCATCTGCGCAGATGTTTTCCTGTCTTTTTGATGATCTTGTTTGAACCATTAATATTTTCCTATTCATGTCAATTAGAGTCTCTATGTTTATGCGGGATAATGCATCCGCTACATGGTTATCCTTCCCCTTGAGGTATTCTACCGTGAATTGGTATTCTTCTAAATCTAGTCTCATTCTAGTTAATTTTGATGTGGGATTTTTCATCGAAAACAAATATGTTAAGGGTCTATGGTCTGTTTTAACTAAGAAATGCCTTCTATAAACATATGGTCTGAAGTGTTTTATTGCCCAATGTATAGCAGCTAATTCCTGCTCTGTAGTTGATTTATAGCTTTCTCCCTGTGTGAAAGCTCGGGATGCGTATGCAATTGGCAATTGTACACCGTTGTACTCTTGGGATAGTACAGCACCACATGCATGTTTACTTGCATCTGTGGTTATGCAAAATTCTTTGCTGAAGTCAGGGTATTGCAATAATGTTGGTTTCATTAATGCCCTTTTTAAATATTTAAATGGATCTTCGCATTCTTTTTTCCATTCGAATTGGACATTCTTTCTGCACAATCTAGTCAAATGACGTGAGTGTTGTGCGAAGTTGTGTATAAATCTTCTGTAGTAATTACAGAACGCGACGAAACGTCGTGCACTATCCGCATCAGTAGGGGTTGGATAGTTTTTTATAACATCGTACTTTTTGTCATCTGGATGACACTTATGCCCAAGGAATGTTACCTCGTGCATGAAAAACGAACATTTCTCTGGGTTTAATTTTAAATTATGTTTTCGACAAAGATCGAATATGCTTGTCAAGTTCTTGAACATGTGCTGCTCTGAGCAGCCGATGACTACTAGGTCATCCATATAGAGAAATGCTTGGGATGGCTCTAGGCCTGAAAATGCGAGTGTCATCATTCGCATAAATACCTTAATACCTTAAGACCATATGGTAACCGCGTGAAGCGATAAGAGCCAGTGCTCGTTGAAAATGATGTTATATGTCTAGATTTTTCATCTAGTTCAATTTGGTGAAAACCTGACATAAGATCGAGACATGAAAAATATTTAGCTCGTCCTAATTGGTCAAGTATTTCCTTAATTCTTGGCAGTGGATATTTATCTGCTAAAAGTTTTTTGTTAATTTGGCGATAATCAACTACTAAACGCCATTTTTTCTCCTTTGAATTTGGGAGCGATTTCTTGGGTACCAAGAGAAGTGGGCTATTGTATTCTGAGATAGATGGTTCAACTATACCATCTTTTATTAGTTTTTCGACCTGCCTGTTAATTTTTGGCTTTTCTGTTTCTGCATTTCTGTAGTTTTTAATATATACAAGTGTTTTCTCTGCTAATCTTAATTTCTGTTTATAAAAATTGTTACTTGAAACTGCTTCTGTTTCTAGACCAAATATGTCACTGTATTTGGTACATAAGGCAGTAAGCTTGTTTTTAAATTGTTCAGGAAAATTTAATTTATTTATGACTTCATCTGTTCTATTGCCGGTATTTATTTTATTTATTTTGATGTCATATTGTTGTAATGACTCAAATTTTACTTCGGGGTTTTGCATTTTTATATGTTTACTATTTGTATTTAAAATACTGTTTGCTATTATTACCCCAGGGTGTATTTCTTGGTTTGGTATAAGAACTGTATCTTCATTTGTCAGAAGCGTTATTTTTCTTATAACTTCTGATCTAGCTGGTAACAATATTGAGTTATCAATATCATTATGTAATAGCGGTACATGTATTTGATAATTAAGTGATTCTGGTTTCATGATGAGTTCATCACGTTGGTAATCTATTATGCAATTGAATTTTCTGATGAAGTCTAGTCCAAGAATTCCATCGCAAGGTATGGGAAATTCATTGTGGACTATTTGGATATTGTGACTGATTACGAAGTAATCGAAAAGTAGATCAATTGTGGATTGTCCAATTGACTCTATTGTTCCCTGTCCAATTCCTGTTATACTTGTTTTATAGTTTTGATTTACATTTGAATCTGTTTTATTCTTCTTTAAAATTGAGACATTTGCTCCTGTATCTACTACCATATTATTTTTCCTATTGTATATTTTGATGAGACTACTGAGACTTCGAATTATATGATAAATTTTTACTACTCGTTGCTCAAGGGGGTTTGTTGGTTTTCCGAGTTGCCTTGTGTAACTCGGATCTGGTTTTGCTGTCTGGGTCCTCTGTTTGAGCCGCCTTTATATGAGCCGCCTTGAGGATTGCCTTTGTTATCATTGTTTCTATTACCATTATTATTATTTCTGTAGCCGCCTCTGTTGTATGGTCGGCATCTATAATTACCTCTTCCGCGGTTTCCACCACGAGGATAGTAATTTTGGTAATAAAGGACAGTATTGGTTTGTCCGGTTGCTTCTGTGCAACTATCGACAAATTTGGATATGGCATCATTCATGTTATTGAATGTGCCTGCTTGCATGATAAGTTTTACCTTATCTATAGCGCAGTTCTTGGTCATGGCCTTTACTGCTTGGACTGTACTGTATTTATTGGCCAATTCTGGTGTTAAACCATCGTTTATAAAAGCTCCTTCTAAAGCTTTTGTTAACTGCTCAACCTCTTGAGTGTACTGGCTGGCAGTTTTGCTTTTTTGTTGCAAGTTAAGTAATTTGGCTGACAATACTTCAACTGATTCTCCTCTTACTGTGCTTGATAATTTTGCAATGATTTGAGCGATTGTTTGCTCATTGCTTATCAAGTTTCTTGCATGGCCTTTTAGTTGTGTCTTTATAAGACTGACAGCTGTTGCTTCATGATCTTCTTTTAGTGAGTCTATAAGATTTAAAGCATCTTTGAAGCTTTGTAAGTTTTCTGCCTTTCCATTGGCCATTGTGTTGTCAATTGACTGGGTATTGATTTCAGGATCTGATGGTTTAGTATCAGCTGACAATAAACTTTGTTTCTCGTCGAATGACGCTGAAGTGTTAAGAGAATTTGGAAGGAATATTGTTATATTATGCCTTTCCGAAATTCGTCTAATGTTTTCTCTTAACGTTTAGCTTAATACATCAGTTGTCTGTGTTAAATGCAAATCTTTTAATCTAGTTGCATTGTCACATATAAGTTGGCGGCAGATATTGTAGGAATCTACAAGAATTTTAACGTGTTTTAACTTTGTCTCGTTTGAGACAGGTGCGCTTTTGTTAAGGCACTTGAAAGATTTATTAAATTCCTCACGTTGTTCCCTTAGAAAAGTAACGATTTGATTCCATTCCATTTATGTAGTCGCTGTACGTTTAGTGAGCGATTAGGAAGATCTGGCTCATCTCTATACGTAAGCGCAATGAGTGCGTCTATATCTGGCATATTCAAATTTGTATTTAAGCGGCGGCTTAGACCTTGTCTAAGTCGTTGGCTCGACTCATGTAACGCTTCCTTAGTGATTTTTTATGCAGAAGATAAATCTTCAGAAGGATGTTTACGGAAGCTATTACAATGAGTATTGTTAGCAGTATATTTGTTAACTGGACATGGGGGGTGGTGTCTACTATTTCTACTACGTTAACTACATGGCAGTGTTATCATCTGCCTTTGATTGTTTCCCCCTTATTTTCCTATGTAATGACTCTTACTATTATTTGATACTACCTTTTTCAATTTTTGGAGTGCCCATACAAATACGAAATGTACATGTCTAATTTTATCTATTTTGTTTTAGATTACATTCATAACTTTCTTCCTTTTTAATTAATTTTTTTTTTTTTTGTTAACGAAATTTAGGTTACTTATCTTTATATTATATTTTGGCAGAAGGCCTTTGGTTTTTTTTTTTTTTTAAATGTTCTTTATGGTCAATTACTTTTACATTATTTATAACGTTTGCGGCTGATTTTTCAACCTTGGATTCGATCGAACCTATTTTAATTAAATTTTCTTATATAAATTCATATAATGTTTTTGAATTCCAATGTTTTTAGTTTCAAGGTTTGAATATTGCTAATAATACAAAATACTACCTGGCGTTTCGCATTGCTTTACGGGCTATGCTGCTAATCGGGCGGAGGTGTTTCCGCTCAATTTTACAAAAATTTTTTTTTTTTTTTTATAATTAGAAGTTATTAAGGATATATTTGCAACTGTTGTGTATCCTTGCATCAGCTGGGCGTCGCCCGATGTGGCACGCTGATGCTCCCTCGTATGCGCAAGTGGCCTCTCGCACTTATTCCGATAGCACAGCTTGTTGCGCTGGCGGTACCGGTGCTGGTCTTCGCACAGGTGTTTATTTGTTAGAGGTGCCACCTGTGCAGTGTTTGCACGTATATTCGCAGAAGGGGCTGTAGAGTGGGCCTTCGCAATCCTGTGGGCACATTCGTTTTACTTTTGGCAGGCTAGTTGGGCAACGGGTGTAACTTTATTAGTTGTTTGGTTTATAATAGTTTTTATATTTGAGTGAGTAGTGGTGTTTGGTTTTCTCTGCCTAATTTCATTTTGCAGATAGTCGAGCTTATTTTGTAACTTCTGAGCTGTCGACCATGCGGGTGTTAGCTGTTTTGTGTATAGCAGCCACCTTAGGTGCGCTATTCTTTTATTAATTTTAGTTTTTAAGCCACCGCGTTGATGAACCATAACACTCACTCTCTACTCACTCAGAATACGGGATGCTCAATGTCCAAGTTACGACGGCAGGTGTTATAGATGGCCTCTTCGTTGATTATGAAGTTCCTTTTCCACTTGGATATTATAGATGGCCTGTTTGTTGGCCATGAAGTTCCTTTTCAAATTGTATACCATACATGGCCTCTTTGTTGGCCATGGGGTTTCTTTTTGGTTCACTTGGTTCACTTGGTCTACTGCCTCCAGGCAGGGATTCGAGTCCTGTCACGGTCGCCATGTAATGTTATTTATATTCCACTTGTATAGACTTGTGATATCTTCCACTTATAATTGTTTTGATTTGATAGACGAGGCACGTTAGTGCTGTTTTGCATTGTTCATAAGAATGATTTTATTCTGAGTCAATATAATGCTCTTAGCCTATGGATACATGTATATACTTATGCTGTTATTGGTTAACAGCTACAAAGAGGAGGAGAGTGAGTAGCTCGCATATGCCTGTATTAGTGAGCATATATATTGCTCACGGAATGCGCTCAGACGGAGCGTGGGATTTGCAGCGTAAGCATAAACGGTCAGCTAGTGAGGCTAGTGAACCGCGCTGCGTAATACGAGACCGAGCCAATACATTTAGTGGCTCTGGGCTTGTTTACTATATTATTGTTATTGTATGCAACAAAGTGCTGCATACTTTATATTTAAGTACAGGGTATTCTGTACGGGCATATACGCACTACACACAATTCAAGTGCAAAGAAGTATGATCGCATAAGTATGCAATGGGCAGTAGAAGTGCCGAGTCAGCATGCTTGGCATTTGCGAAAGAAGGGACTTCTTTATGTATGTATATAACATTCTCTCTCGCGCTCTCGCTACTCTCAGCGCTGAGCATATAAGGAATACATAATGCGCTAACGTCTCTGCCGGCGTTATTGGCAGCGAAGTTGCGCAGCTTAGGCTTCGAATATAAGATATGAATTATTAAAGTACAATGAATAAAGAAAATCAAAAGACACGGAAGCGTTTATGATTGAAGTGAGCAGTGTTATGCAAGAGTATTAATTTGATGTCCAACATATCACTTGGTGACGATAACGTCCAAATTATTACATGGCGACCGTGATAAGAATCAAGCAACATGGGAAAAATACCTATAACAACAAAAACAACAACGGGAACAACAACAGGAATAATGAATGAGGAACCTTTTCATACCGAGTGAGTAGAGGTTATGAGTGTGCAACAACAAAAGAAGACTAGACGCGGAGTTCAGAAGAGAATAATAGAAAGAAAATCCGAATTCCACATGCTGCCGTACTCGGCCATTTAGAGTCAGTTCAAAACAAAAACAAAATCGTACGCACTCTACAACCTCTAACTCAAAAATAAGAAATCTCATGCCGAAGATCTAATGCCCTTGCAACCAACCGAGAAAATGGTATGTAAATAAACAAAAAAGGCTTTTAATTAAAAACCTAGTTTTCGACCGATCGTTCCTATGGCACATATATGATATTACTATATCGGACTACTTTCCGATGTAAATAAGATTTTGCAAAAATGAAGGGAGGATAGTAAAATCTTTAAATGCCATGTTTAATCGATATATCTTGATAAAAATTGAAAAAATTTTCCATACATAAACTTAGTTTTCGTACGATCGTTCCATTGGCAGCTATATGATATAGTGGTCCGATCTTAATAGGTTTTCACAAATAGGTTTTCACAATATATAGCATATATATGAGGAGCATAGTAAAACTAAAGTATGCCGAGTTTGGTCAAGATGTCTTGATAAACTAAATATTTTTTCATACAACAACTTAATTTTCGACTGATCGTTCCTATGGCATCTTTATTGTATAGTGGTCCGATCTTATTTCGGATTTTACATATATATGAGGAGCATAGTAAAACTAATAGATACTAAGTTTGGTCAAAATATCTTTATAAACAAATTTGTTTTTAATACAACTTAATTTTCGACTGATCGTTCCTATGGCAGCAATATGATATAGTGGTCCGATCTTGAATATATATGAGGAGCATAATAAAACAAATAAATTGTAGAAATAACTTTCAAAGTAAAACTAAGTAAAAATAAAGTAAATTTCCTCTTTTAATTTTGAATGCGTCTTACAATCGTGGAGAGTGCTGAGCGTATTTGAGATCGTAGTGAGTGAGTCTCTCTCAGTGAGGGAGTCTGTCTCACTGAGTGACTCTCTCACACTGAGTGAGGCTCAGTCAATGCTGTGTTCAGACTAGCAATGAACTGGCATTAACACCTGTTATTAATTATCACGATAGTGTCAGTCTTACAATTTCTGCTTACAATCTATGTTAAGCATAATAAAATTATTAAGAAAAGATACATGAGTAGGGCAAATAACTTAGATAAGATCTAAAAATGAATAAGCAGAAAGGCAATGGTACTTTTAACACTACCATATGTCAGGGTAAAATTAACAGAAAAAGAAGACCACTATTTAGGTATAGCGAAATTGCGAAACATATCGACGCATTTCGTTACAAATTTGATAAATAATACAATCAATAAATCAATAAAGATGCAGTTATAAAAGCGGAAACAATAAAAAACCATATAGAAATATTAGTAAGGGAATACAATAATATAGTTACCTTAGTAAATAGATATGAAAATAAATTCACACCTGAACCCAATAGTAAAGGGTAATAAAATCCCTAAACACAATAGGCGACATATTCAGATAAACGTGCCAGAAAGTCTAAATCAATTGGCGGAGTTTGATCCCGACCAATTAAAAGAATTAAACGAATCAATTCAACCAAGCGACGCTGAATCTGATAGTGCCATTGAAACACTAGAAGAAAGCGATCCAATCGAAACCAAACAGGAAATAATAACAATCTCTGAAATGGCACAAACAGTTGTAGAATTTATCAAGCTAGCCACATCTCTGATACCAGAGTTTGACGGTAAGCCGGAAAATCTACAAAGTTTTCTAGATTCTTTGAATCTATTAGAAACCTTAAAAGGCACACATGAGCTAACAGCCATAAGCCTTATAAAAACAAGACTAAAAGGACATGTGAGAAATTTAATAAGTAATGAGCAGACAATTGCTGCAATCATTACGCAACTATCAAATGCAGTAAAAGGAGAATCGGTAGAAGTTGTATCTGCTACGCTTCTTAATCTGCAACAGAAGAATAAAACGGCTAACCAATACACCCAAGAGGTGGAAAAACTGGCAAAGGCCCTTGAATGCGCATATATCAGTGAAGGTCTAAGCCAATCACTTGCAAACAAATACAGCACTACAACAGCTGTAAAAGCTATGACCCAAAATTGCTCAATTGATAAGGTAAAACTTATCATGCAGGCAGGCACATTCACAAATATGAATGATGCCGTTTCCAAATTTGTCAATAGTTGCACGGAGATATTATATTATATTATCGACAAGATGCAAACAACAATAATAGAGGAGGCCGAGGTTATAATCGTGGCAGAAATTACAACCACAACAATTACAACCGAGGCGGTAACAACAACATCAACAATAATTACAATAACCGTTGAGGAAGACGAGGCCAAAATCGAGGAAGAGGCCGAGGTAACTCCAACCAAGATAATAATAATAACAATGTGAGAGTGGCGCAAAATGCGTCGGAAAACTCCCAGAACCCTTTAGGAAACAACCAGTAAATGCAAAGGTTCATTCCATCAATTGCAGTTTTAATATATTTGTCACTTTTTATAATCATTCAACTGAAAATAAACTCACATTTCTAATAGATAATAGACATTTCACTTTTAAAAATAAATTCAGATAATTTCAAAATTCAAGGAATATACCATACATGGCCTCTTTGTTGGCCATGGGGTTTCTTTTTGGTTCACTTGGTCTACTGCCTCCAGGCAGGGATTCGAGTCCTGTCACGGTCGCCATGTAATGTTATTTATATTCCACTTGTATAGACTTGTGATATCTTCCACTTATAATTGTTTTGATTTGATAGACGAGGCACGTTAGTGCTGTTTTGCATTGTTCATAAGAATGATTTTATTCTGAGTCAATATAATGCTCTTAGCCTATGGATACATGTATATACTTATGCTGTTATTGGTTAACAGCTACAAAGAGAGGGAGAGTGAGTAGCTCGCATATGCCTGTATTAGTGAGCATATATATTGCTCACGGAATGCGCTCAGACGGAGCGTGGGATTTGCAGCGTAAGCATAAACGGTCAGCTAGTGAGGCTAGTGAACCGCGCTGCGTAATACGAGACCGAGCCAATACATTTAGTGGCTCTGGGCTTGTTTACTATATTATTGTTATTGTATGCAACAAAGTGCTGCATACTTTATATTTAAGTACAGGGTATTCTGTACGGGCATATACGCACTACACACAATTCAAGTGCAAGGAAGTATGATCGCATAAGTATGCAATGGGCAGTAGAAGTGCCGAGTCAGCATGCTTGGCATTTGCGAAAGAAGGGACTTCTTTATGTATGTATATAACATTCTCTCTCGCGCTCTCGCTACTCTCAGCGCTGAGCATATAAGGAATACATAATGCGCTAACGTCTCTGCCGGCGTTATTGGCAGCGAAGTTGCGCAGCTTAGGCTTAGAATATAAGATATGAATTATTAAAGTACAATGAATAAAGAAAATCAAAAGACACGGAAGCGTTTATGATTGAAGTGAGCAGTGTTATGCAAGAGTATTAATTTGATGTCCAACATATCACTTGGTGACGATAACGTCCAAATTATTACATGGCGACCGTGATAAGAATCAAGCAACATGGGAAAAATACCTATAACAACAAAAACAACAACGGGAACAACAACAGGAATAATGAATGAGGAACCTTTTATACCGAGTGAGTAGAGGTTATGAGTGTGCAACAACAAAAGAAGACTAGACGCGGAGTTCAGAAGAGAATAATAGAAAGAAAATCCGAATTCCACATGCTGTCGTACTCGGCCATTTAGAGTCAGTTCAAAACAAAAACAAAATCGTACGCACTCTACAACCTCTAACTCAAAAATAAGAAATCTCATGCCGAAGATCTAATGCCCTTGCAACCAACCGAGAAAATGGTATGTAAATAAACAAAAAAGGCTTTTAATTAAAAACCTAGTTTTCGACCGATCGTTCCTATGGCACATATATGATATTACTATATCGGACTACTTTCCGATGTAAATAAGATTTTGCAAAAATGAAGGGAGCATAGTAAAATCTTTAAATGCCATGTTTAATCGATATATCTTGATAAAAATTGAAAAAATTTTCCATACATAAACTTAGTTTTCGTACGATCGTTCCATTGGCAGCTATATGATATAGTGGTCCGATCTTAATAGGTTTTCACAAATAGGTTTTCACAATATATAGCATATATATGAAGAGCATAGTAAAACTAAAGTATGCCGAGTTTGGTCAAGATGTCTTGATAAACTAAATATTTTTTCATACAACAACTTAATTTTCGACTGATCGTTCCTATGGCATCTTTATTGTATAGTGGTCCGATCTTATTTCGGATTTTACATATATATGAGGAGCATAGTAAAACTAATAGATACTAAGTTTGGTCAAAATATCTTTATAAACAAATTTGTTTTTAATACAACTTAATTTTCGACTGATCGTTCCTATGGCAGCAATATGATATAGTGGTCCGATCTTGAATATATATGAGGAGCATAATAAAACAAATAAATTGTAGAAATAACTTTCAAAGTAAAACTAAGTAAAAATAAAGTAAATTTCCTCTTTTAATTTTGAATGCGTCTTACAATCGTGGAGAGTGCTGAGCGTATTTGAGATCGTAGTGAGTGAGTCTCTCTCAGTGAGGGAGTCTGTCTCACTGAGTGACTCTCTCACACTGAGTGAGGATCAGTCAATGCTGTGTTCAGACTAGCAATGAACTGGCATTAACACCTGTTATTAATTATCACGATAGTGTCAGTCTTACAATTTCTGCTTACAATCTATGTTAAGCATAATAAAATTATTAAGAAAAGATACATGAGTAGGGCAAATAACTTAGATAAGATCTAAAAATGAATAAGCAGAAAGGCAATGGTACTTTTAACACTACCATATGTCAGGGTAAAATTAACAGAAAAAGAAGACCACTATTTAGGTATAGCGAAATTGCGAAACATATCGACGCATTTCGTTACAAATTTGATAAATAATACAATCAATAAATCAATAAAGATGCAGTTATAAAAGCGGAAACAGTAAAAAACCATATAGAAATATTAGTAAGGGAATACAATAATATAGTTACCTTAGTAAATAGATATGAAAATAAATTCACACCTGAACCCAATAGTAAAGGGTAATAAAATCCCTAAACACAATAGGCGACATATTCAGATAAACGTGCCAGAAAGTCTAAATCAATTGGCGGAGTTTAATCCCGACCAATTAAAAGAATTAAACGAATCAATTCAACCAAGCGACGCTGAATCTGATAGTGCCATTGAAACACTAGAAGAAAGCGATCCAATCGAAACCAAACAGGAAATAATAACAATCTCTGAAATGGCACAAACAGTTGTAGAATTTATCAAGCTAGCCACATCTCTGATACCAGAGTTTGACGGTAAGCCGGAAAATCTACAAAGTTTTCTAGATTCTTTGAATCTATTAGAAACCTTAAAAGGCACACATGAGCTAACAGCCATGTGAGACATGTGAGAAATTTAATAAGTAATGAGCAGACAATTGCTGCAATCATTACGCAACTATCAAATGCAGTAAAAGGAGAATCGGTAGAAGTTGTATCTGCTACGCTTCTTAATCTGCAACAGAAGAATAAAACGGCTAACCAATACACCCAAGAGGTGGAAAAACTGGCAAAGGCCCTTGAATGCGCATATATCAGTGAAGGTCTAAGCCAATCACTTGCAAACAAATACAGCACTACAACAGCTGTAAAAGCTATGACCCAAAATTGCTCAATTGATAAGGTAAAACTTATCATGCAGGCAGGCACATTCACAAATATGAATGATGCCGTTTCCAAATTTGTCAATAGTTGCACGGAGATATTATATTATATTATCGACAAGATGCAAACAACAATAATAGAGGAGGCCGAGGTTATAATCGTGGCAGAAATTACAACCACAACAATTACAACCGAGGCGGTAACAACAACATCAACAATAATTACAATAACCGTTGAGGAAGACGAGGCCAAAATCGAGGAAGAGGCCGAGGTAACTCCAACCAAGATAATAATAATAACAATGTGAGAGTGGCGCAAAATGCGTCGGAAAACTCCCAGAACCCTTTAGGAAACAACCAGTAAATGCAAAGGTTCATTCCATCAATTGCAGTTTTAATATATTTGTCACTTTTTATAATCATTCAACTGAAAATAAACTCACATTTCTAATAGATAATAGACATTTCACTTTTAAAAATAAATTCAGATAATTTCAAAATTCAAGGAATAATAGGCATTGATTTTATAAAAAAATTCAATTGTCAATTAGATTTCAAACCAAGTGAAGACTGGTTTATAATTAGAGCTCAAAATTTAAATTATCCTATTTATGTTCCGATAACATATAGTGCTGGCAACAATACAGTTCTTGTGCCAGCCAGATCCCAAGTAATTCGAAAAATAGACATTAATACAGTAAATGATTTTATATTTGTTACTAATCAAGAAATACATAATGGAATTTATGTTGCAAATACAATAGCAGAATCCAAACATGTATACATTCGCCTTCTAAACACAACTAATTTCGATCAATTGGTCAAAGTAAACTAAATCCAATATGAAAATTTAACAGATTATGACATTCACAACACTAATCCAGAAAATAGAAGCGAACAAGTACTTTCAAAATTAAAGAAAAATTTTCCAGAACAATTCAAAAGTCAACTAAGAGAATTATGCTTCAAGTATAGTGATGTGTTCGGACTGGAAACCGAACCAATAGCGACAAATAATTTCTATAAACAAACATTATGACTTAGAGATGATGAACCCATTTATATTAAAAACTACAGAAGCCCGCATAGCCACGTCGAAGCTATTCAAAAACAAGTAGGGAAATTAATAAATGACAAAATCGTAGAACCGTCTGTATCCGAGTATAACAGCCCACTCTTGTTAGTTCCGAAAAAATCATTACCAAATTCGAAAGAAAAGAAATGGCGATTAGTTATTGACTATCGCCAAATCAACAAAAGACTACTTTCTGATAAATTCCCACTCCCCAGAATTGATGATATTCTAGACCAACTGGGCAGAGCTAAATACTTTTCATGCCTTGACTTAATGTCAGGTTTCCACCAAATTGAACTTGAAGAAAATTCAAGAAATATAACATCTTTTTCAACGACCAATGGCTCATATCGCTTCACGCGAATACCATTTGGTCTTAAAATTTGACGACATCAAAAATTATCCTGTCCCTCATGATGCGGACAGCGCGAGACGATTTGTAACATTCTGCAATTATTATCGTCGATTTATAACAGATGCGAGTAACAAGCTTGCGGAGCGGTTCTAACTCAGAACCGTGACGGAATTCAGCTCCCAATAGCTTATGCATCTCGTTCATTTACAAAAGGGGAAGCAATAAGAGCACAACAGAACAAGGGTTAGCGGCAATTCATTGGGCAATTACCCATTTTATACCATATATTTATGGCAAACACTTTACTATTAAAACGGATCACAGACCATTGACATATCTTTTTTCTATGACTAATCCTAGCTCGAAATTAACTGCGGCTAGAGCTTGAAGAATACGACTTCACAGTAGAATACCTAAAGGGGAAAGATAATTTTGTAGCAGACGTACTTTCGCGTATTAATATAAAAGAACTCAAAGATATGCAACATAAAGTCCTGAAAGTCACTACCAGGCGACAAAGTAGACAAAATAAAAACTGTACAGTAGAAAATTATGAACTTCTGCCAAGGCAAAGTCATAAAAATGTATCTAAGCCCAACGTACATGAAGTCATTACAAATGATGAAGTACGAAAAGTAGTGACCTTGTGCATAACAGAATCTAAATGTTTATTTAAACATGGAAATAAAATTATCGCAAGAATTGAAGTTAGCGATTTATATACTAATGGAATCCTCGACTTAGGTCAGTTCTTTCAAAGGCTTGAAACAGAAGCCGGTATATTAAAAATAAGCCAACTCAAAGTGGCACCGAGCGAAAAGATCTTTGAATCAGTTTCAATAGATTCTTTTAAAAATATGGGCTATAAAATATTAAAATCTTTAAGAGTAGCGCTACTCCAGCCGGTGACCCAAATAAAAGATGAACGAGAAAGAAGGGCTATCTTCGGCATGCCGAAGATCTAATACCCTTGCAGACCCAACCTTTTAATGCCGAGAAAATGGTTAAGGCCGAGTTTGGTCAAGGTATATTGATAAACAAAAAATATATTAATCAAAAACCGATGTAAATAAGATTTTGCAAAAATGAAGGGAGCATAGTGAAATCTTTAAATGCCCTGTTTAATCGAAAAATAATGAAAAACAAAAATTCTCCATACTAAATTAATTTTCGACCGATCGTTCCTATGGCAGCTATATGATATAGTGGTCCGATCTTAATAGGATTTTGCATATATATGAGGAGCATAGTTAAACTAATAAATGCCGAGTTTGGTCAAGATATCTTGAAAAACAAAATTTTTTTCATACAAGATCCTACTTTTCGACAAATCGTTCCTATGGCAGCTATATGATATAGTGGTCCGATCTTAATAGGATTTCGCCTATATATGAGGAGCATAGTAAAACTAATAAATGTCGAGTTTGGTCAAGATATCTTGATAAACAAAAGGTTTTTTCATACAAAAACTTAATTTTCGACCGATCGTTCCTATGGCAGCTATATGATATAGTGGTCCGATCCAGCTGGTTTTGATATATGTGCTGCGTGCAACAGAAAAGGGACTTCTGCAAAGTTTCATTAAGATAGCTTTAAAACTGAGGGACTAGTTCGCATAGACGGTCAGACGGACAGACGGACAGACGGACAGACGGACAGACGGACATGGCTATATCGACTCGGCTGTTGATGCTGATCAAGAATATATATACTTTATGGGGTCGGATATGTCTCCTTCTATGCGTTACACATTTCACGAGAAAATTATAATACCCTCTGCAAGGGTATAAAAAGAGATACAACAAATAATGTCTACATACCATGACGACCCAATTCAAGGAGGTCATAGCGGCATAACAAGAACGCTAGCGAAAATAAAAAGAAACTACTGGAAAAATATGACACGTCATATAAAAGAGTACGTACGTAGATGTCAAAAATGCCAAATGTCTAAAACAAAGACGCACACAAAAACTTTTTTGACTCTCACAGAAACACCTGTGAATGCTTTCGATATAGTGATAGTGGATACAGTTGGTCCGCTACCTAAATCGGAAAATGGCAATGAATACATAATCACATTAATATGTGACCTTACAAAATATTTAGTAGCCATTCCAATAAAAAGCAAAAGCGCAAATTATGTCGCAAATATCATACTCAAGTTTGGTCCAGAGTATAAAAACCAGATTTTAACTGATTTATGCAAGTATATGAAGATCAAGAATCTCACCTCTACTGCATATCATCATCAAACATTAGGGACAATAGAACTAAGTCATCGACCATTTAATGAGTACATTCGTTCATACATCTCTGCAGACAAAACTGACTGGGATGTCTGGATTCAATATTTCACTTATTGCTTCAACACGACACCATCAGCAACGCATGAGTATTGTCCATACGGACTAGTATTTGGCAGACAACCAAAACAGTTCATAGATTTAAACAAAACTAATTACATAGATCATATTTATAATTTAGATGACTACTCTAAGGAATTAAAGTTAAGATTAGAAATAGCATAAAAAAGAGCTAGAATTATGTTAGAAAAAGCCAAGGCTTATAGGAAATTAGCATATGATGAAAAAAAATATTTTTAAATTAAAAGTTGGAGATAAAGTACTTATAAGAAACGAAACAGGGCACAAATTAGACCCAGTTAGGACCATATATAGTAGAGAAAATAGAAGATAATGACAACATTTTTATTAAAGATAGTAAAGATAAGAAATAAAAAGTACATAAGGATTGGCTAAAAAAATATATTCAATGAAACGTTTCATGAAAAAAAAAGGGTCTGATCAAACTAACCAAAAAACAAAAAAAATTTTGTTTTATTCTACTTAGAAAGTTAAAAATAAAATAAAACGTAAATCCAAATATATTAAAAATAAAAATTTTTCAATGAACACAAATGTTTAAAAAAAAAAAAGAGACAAAACTATTTTCAAAACATAAATTTATAATAAGTAACAAATTAATTTCTTTTTAAAAATTAAATACAATATATTAACACCAACACTAAATGACTACATGTATTACGTCATTTCTTTAAAAAGGGAGGTGTAGCATATCTACCCTACCATTATCATAAATCAAAGGGTATAACAATCCGTTAATACATTGTGACACTTGTCATAATAAATACAAATATACAAATGCCCAAAGTACATTAAGAAACTTCTTAGAATTACATAAACATTCCAGCGCACAAGCAATACGATCCATCTCTTATACATAAGACGATAAGTTCCCACTACCTAGAATTTATGATATTTTAGATCAACTAGGTAAAGCGAAATATTTTTCATGCCTCGAATTAATGTCAGGTTTTCACCAAATTGAACTTGACAATAATTCAAGAGATATAACGTCTTTTTCGACGAGCAATGGCTATTATCACTACGCGCGGTTACCATTTGGTTTAAAAATAGCGGCGAATTCATTTCATGATGACCATAGCATTCTCTGGACTTGAACCTTCGCAAGCATTCCTTTACATGGATGACCTAATAGTAATTGGATGGTCCGAAAAGCATATGGTTAAAAACCTAACTGATGTTTTTGACATATGCAGGAAATACAACTTAAAGGTACATCCTGAAAAATGTTCCTTTTTTATGCATGAGGTCACATTTCTGGGACACAAATGCACAGACAAAGGAATCTTACCAGACGACAAGAAATACGACGTCATTCAAAATTATCCAGTCCCACATGATGCGGACAGCGCTAGACATTTCGTTGCATTTTGCAACTATTATAGACGATTTATTAAAAACTTCGCCGATCATGCACGGCCCATATCTAGACTAAATAAAAAAAAATGTTCCATTTGAATGGACGGATAAATGTCAAAATGCGTTTTTATACCTAAAATCTCAACTTATTAAACCAACTCTGTTACAATATCCAGAATTCACAACTTCCAGTTGCATATGCATTCAAATCATTCACCAAAGGAGAAAGTAACAAGAGTACAACGGAACAGGAACTAGTAGTAGTTCATTGGGGAATAACACATTTCAGACCATATATTTATGGTAGACATTTCGCTGTCAAAACAGATCATAGACCCCTTATTTATTCCAAGCTCTAAATTAACACGTGTGAAGCTTGAATTGGACGAATATAATTTTACAGTAGAGTATCTAAAGGGTAAAGATAATTTTGTAGCTGATGCGTTATCAAGAATAACCATCAAAGAACTACAAAACATAACAGGAAATGTCAAGAAAGTCACTACAAGATACCAAAGTAGACAAAAATCCTGCGCAGGAAATGAAAAAGAACAATTGCCTAGGCAATTTGCAGCAGAAGCTTCAAAGCCCAACGTATATGAAGTCATCAAGAATGACGAAGTACGTAAAGTAGTGACGTTGTATGTAAAAAATAAACTTTGTTTCTTTAAACATGTTAGGGAAATTAAAGCAAGATATGATGTTAGCGATTTATATACTAATGGAACTCTTGACTTAGGTCAGTTCTTCCAAAGGCTTGAAACGCAAGCCGGTATACATAAAATCAGCCAACTCAAAGTAGCACCGTGGAAAAATATTTTTGAACACGTTTCAATTGATAATTTCAAGAAAATGGGTAATAAAATTTTGAAAACATTGAGAGTAGCGCTACTCAACCTGGTGGCTCTAATTAAAAATGAAAAAGAAAACGAAGCTATTTTGTCTCCATACCATGACGATCCTATACAAGGAGGTCACACAGGCATTACAAAAACCTTGGCCAAGGTCAAAAGACATTACTTGACTATGACTCGGGATATAATTGAGTACTTACGAAAATGTCAGAAATGCCAAGAAGCAAAAACAACTAAGCACAATAAGACCCATTAACAATAACTGATAGACCTATAAATGCTTTCGACAGAGTGATAGTGGACACTATTGGTCCACTACCAAAATCAGAAAATGGCAATGAATATGCAGTCACGCTAATATGTGACATAACCAAATATCTTGTTGCTATACCAGTTGCATATAAAAGCGCAAACACTATATTTGAATCTTTTATTCTGAAGTACGGTCCAATGAAGACGTTCATTACGGACATGGGAACAGAATATAAGAATTCAATCATAAATGACTTGTGCAAATATCTAAAAATTAATAATAGAACATCTACCGCACACCACCACCAGACAGTTGGAACAATCGAAAGAAGTCATAAAACATTCAATGAATACATACGCTTATATATATCGGTTGATAAAACTGGTTGGGACGTATGGCTCCAAAATTTCGTTGACTGTTTCAACACGACCCCCTCAATGGCACATAATTATTGTCCATATGAGTTAGTATTTGGTAAATCAAGTAATTTACCTACACAATTTAATAGTATAAGCAATATAGAAGTAAACTACAATATAGACGATTATGCTAAAGAAAGTAAATTTAGATTAGAGGTAGAATATAAAAGAGCTTGGACTATGCTTGAAGAGCACAAGAGAACGAATAAACAAATCTATGATTTAAAAACAAATAACATAGAATTATCGATAGGAGATTTGGTTCTATTAAAAAATGAAATAGGACATAAATTAGGTTTTAAATATATGGGACCCTATAAGGTAAAAAGCAAAGAAGAAAAGGATAACATAATAATTTCAAATAATAAAAATAAAAAACAAACCGTACATAAGGATAGATTAAAAATGTATCATTCATAACCAATTTTATCAATCATTAAGAAAAATTACAAATATATATATATCAAATTAGCATTTGCCAGAATATAAAATAAAAAAAAAAAAAAAAAAAATTGTTGTATATTACAAAAATACATACAACTTATTAAAAAAATTTATAATTTTTAGTAAAAATAACTACACAAGGTTACGTTATTTTTTAAAAGAAGGGAGATGTGGTATGCGCACATATCGAATGCTCACTCTACTCAAGTACAGTACAATATACTAGACTTATATACAACTCATAACATACAAACACACTGTTGCAGTATTTACATAAATACCCAAGTCGAAGTGCAAGTGAAATATGCTCCATGTATCATAATTACAGAGTCAGCGATTCCACGCTGACCGCCTAGCTTTGTACATGCATATGTGCTCGTAAAATACTCTCTCTCTTAGTGCTGTTGACATTAATATATAAGATGTACATAATGCAGCCGCTCCGCTGCTGGCATTACCGGCAGCGCAGCTACGCGGCTTTAGCGGAGTTGACGTTAAGAGAAGAAATATCAATTCAATAAAAGAAATGTCAACCTAATACACATGATAAACAAAATTACTTTTTTATACAACAACTTAATTTTCGATCGATCGTTCCTATGGCAGCTATATGATATAGTGGTCCGATCTTAATAGGATTTTGGCTATATATGAGGAGCATAGTAAAACTAATAAATGCCGAGCTATATGATATAGTGGTCCGATCTTAATAGGATTTCGCATATATATAGGAGCATAGTAAAACTACAAAATGCCGAGTTTGATCAAGATATCTTGATAAACGTAATGTTTTTCATATAAGATCCCACTTTTCGACCGATCGTTCCTATGGCAGCTATATGATATAGTACTCCGATCCAGCTGGTTTTCACATCTGGGCTGCGTGCAACAGAAAGAGAGACTTCTGCAAAGTTTCATAAAGATAGCTTTAAAACTGAGAGACTAGTTCGCATAGAAACAGACAGACGGACAAGACTATATCGACTCGGCTGTTGATACTGATAAAGAATTTATATACCTTATGGGGTCGGAGGTGTCTCCTTCTATGCTTTACACATTTCACATACAAAATTATAATACCCTCTGCAAGGGTATAAAAACACACAAACAAACACATCGGTTGTCCCGCAGGAGCTGACTACTACCTTTCAGACTACTACTTTTCTACACACTACATCCTATTACACATCTCACTGATTGATTGTTTTATTTTCCGATTCTTATGTTCAAAATGAAAATAAAAAAAGAAACAAAAATAAAACACACACACACACAAACACATGGAGGGAGGGCAAAGCGATGATGTGCAATCCATTGGCGCAGTGGTTGTGCAAATTATATCGATCTGCTGGTCCAGCGATGCGATAGTTGATCCGTCTCTCGTCCAGCGATGCCTATTCCAGTGATACGGTATTTAGGACGATTATGGTGGAGGGTTTGACTTCACTCTCTTTGCTAATTACTGGCCTTGTGGCTCAGCAATGTAATTGTAATATATAACAAATGATATTTACGGCAGCGTGCCGGAGTAGTGCAAGTTTATTCTTAAACGTCAAATAAAAAACTAAACTCAGAAAATACAAATTGGTGCAGCTTAAGCTAAAGACAACACGCTACAACGTCATGGTCGGCAAGCCGACTCAGCATAATTGTAGGCGATATCGGAAACTCTTGCGACAATAACAAAAGTATCCGGTTACCGCCGCTGACTGTTGCAGATTGATCGCTGAACTCCAATATTGGTGTGTCAGCGCTTACGCGGGCTACTTAGTAACTAAGTGCGGGGTTTACTTGTTAACTACTCCCCCCTCGATTTCAAGACCGTCCTCGGTCGTACTAAACTTATCGATGACCTGTTGTATTTGCCTTGAATCTCGTCTTCTCCTTAATACTTGGAAAAGGAGGAGCGAGCCGGTGAAAAGGAGGCTGAATCCTACACCAGCTGCAAACCAGACCTTGGGTGTCCCGGCCGACGCTATTTCCACCTTGAACTCTTGGATGGTGTGCAAGTTTTGGTTATTCATCCTATGGAGCAGCGGCATGCTCAACACTGGATCGTGGCTGATGATGTTTGAAAGTGGCGATCCCGCAATGCCTGGAATTTTGCTTAGGGCTTCGCGTTGGTTCACATACTTAGTGCCGTTGATCATAGCTTGCTTGATTATTTGATTAATGGTGTCTGTGAGTTGATTTATCTGCTTTTGTGTCTCTGAGTTTATCACTACCTGCCTATTGTTTGCCTCGATTAGCTTGGATTCGGTCATTCTGATTCTCTCTGAGGCGTCTGGGGTGCCTGCTACTACCTTAAGTGCAGTGCCTAGAAAATCTAAACTTCTTGCTATTCTATGATGTATTTTTAAAACGGACAATAGGCTTCAAATGTGATCTGTGTCAACGTATAGTAGTTTTCGCATATGTGATTGGGGAAATAAATCAGACAATTTTTCTGTGTCATCCGCGATGTTCGAGAAAACCGTTAAGTTGCTGGAGTGTCTCAAGTAGTCTCGCTGCTCTCATACCAGCGCATTTCCGTCTATTAAAGATATAAAGGTAGAGTGTGAATAGTCGGTAATTCGAGCGTTCGCTATCGCTATTATAGAGAGGATCGTACCCACAAGCCTGTAAAAGAAATTGTTCAATGAGGCTTTTGTGCATCTTAAATCTGTTCTTAACCTATTTATTTTATGATCCGAATGTAGGCCTTACTTGAGGTTCCTTGTGGACCACCCTCCCCTTAACTAGCACAGACGTTCCCATTTCTGCTTGTATTCTTTCTTCTGAGCATAATGGGGTCAATTTGTTTCCTAGCCTTCTGTTATTCTTCAGAAAAACCATTTCGCCTACTTCGAATTTTTTCTTTTATGTTTTCTTGGAATTCTTTGGGTGCCGAGTGTATAACCTCTATGGGTTTTTGGTTTGTGACCGAGTGCAGAGTCTTGTTGTATTCTACTGTCGCCCTCATGATTAGGTCGATTGTGTCGTCAATTTTTTTGTCGATTTTTAGGCACCTTGCAATTTCTGTTAAGGTACTGTGGAAACGCTCCACCTGTCCGTTTGAGGTACTGTGTAGTGGAGGCGCATTGACAACATCTATGCCATAATTGTTTTATGAAGTAATTGTCACTGAATTAAATGCAGCCTCGTTATCACAATATATTGTTTTGATCTTTGGGAACAAGTTCACCAATTGGATTATGGGCATTTTTAGGTCTACTATGGTTCGTGACGCTACTGGTTGTACGACTGCAAATTTTGAAAACTTGACGATGCAAGTTAGAAACTGTTTTTGTCTGTGGAATAGATGTCAATATGGAGCATTTCTCCGGCATAGGAAGGAATTGGTGTTATCCCAAGCTCTTGTCTTTTGGGATGCCTGTCATATTTTGCTTTGGAGCAAACCTTACAGTTTATAACGATTTTGTTGGCCAATTTGCTCATTTTGGGAAAGTAATAGTCGCGGATGACTTGCTTGATGTTTTCTTTAGCGGCCCGATGTGCACGGTTGTGATCGGCAGTTATTATTTCGACTTGTTCGTTTTTGTCTGTGATATCTGATACGACATTCTTGCAATGCCAAAATTTGGCTGCCGGGAAGTGTAACACTAGAGTGTCTTGAAAACTAGCCAGAGTTGGTAAATCGCAGTGTATTGCATTTACAACTTCTGGGCTAATAACTGCCTTTATTGTTTCAAAGAGATTTTTTCTTGTCAGTGATGCTGATTAAATGGCGAGTCTTGCTGCCGAAGAGTATGAGGTTCCTTTTTAGCGGATAGCGTGCCTCTTCTAGGATTATTTGATTCCTGAAGCAATTTAGAGGCTTGTCTGTAGTTTCGACCGTGTAGGTCAGTGACATTTCGCTGTGCATGGTTGCAGCGTCTGACTGAGGCTCGTTTGTTAGAGTATTTATGTTCTGTCGTGATAGAGCATCCGCTACAAAGTTTTCTTTCCCTGGCTTGTAGAACATTTTTGCGTCATGTTGATCTATGTAAGCTTTCCACCTCTTAATTTTGGAGTTTGTGTTTTTGTCCGAGACCAAAGCCCATACAATTGCTAGTAGTTCCCTCTCATTTGTGGCGTAATTTAGCTCGCATTGCTTTAGCGTCCGGGAAATCATCGTTATTGGTCGGCCTTCTTGAGATAACACTGCTTCAATGCCATCGGCGGATGCATCGGTAGTTAAATCAAAAGGCTTTTTGAAGTCCGGGTACATTAGGATGACGTTTCATTAAACTCAACTGTAACCTTTCAGCCGTTTTCAATATGTCTGTTAACGGTCTTGCTATGGAAGCAAAATCTTTAACAAACCTTCTGTAATAGCTGGCTAAGCCGAGGAATGATCTAAGGCTGTACAAGGTTTTGGGCTCTTGGTATTCTTGTATGGCTCTAACCTTTTCAGGATCAGTTTTTGACCCACCCTTGGTCACTATGAATCCTAAATACTCAACGCTCTCCTTAAAAAATTTGGTCTTTTCCTGTGAGACTCTCATGTTAGCGTCGCTTAAACATTTCAGAACTGTATCGATGTGTTTAACATGGTCGGTTTCATTTTCAGAAAAAATTATAACATCGTCCACGTAGACGTAACATATTTTACCGATTTGTTCTCTTAGCACGTCGTCTATGGCCCTCTGGAAAATGCTTCCGGCATTTTTTAAGCCGAATGGCAAGCGACAGAGCTCATATTTTCCGCCGTGTACCGAAAATGATGTTTTTCACGGTCTTGCTCTGCTAAGTAAATTTGATGGTAACCTGATTTTAAGTCTAAGGTCGTGAAAAATGTTCCCCAAGTTAGCTAAAATCATGTTAATGCATGGCATTGGATATCGATCGGCGATAGTTCGCTCATTTAGCTTCCTAAAGTCGATTACCAAACGTTTGTTTTTATTGCCGTTGGCATCTCTCCCTTTTTTGTCGACAACCCATGTTGGGCTGTTATACGGGGATCTTGATGGCCTAATTATACCATCTTTCAGTAATTGTTTGATTTCGTCATTTACAAAATCTGCCGTACCCATTGGATGTGAATATGGTTTTGAAAACACAGGTTCCTGTCTACCGTACGGATTGTGGCGACGACCGCTGTGTTAAAAGGTAGCGCCTCTTTAGAGGTTGAAAACACCTTTAGTCTCCCTAGTATCATATTTTTAAATTCTTTTTTCACGAAACCGGGTACCACTATATCATTTACATCGGTGAAGTTTACACTGTCGCAGTTATGGTAGCGTAACACTTCCGATATATTTTGGTATTCTAAGGTATTGCTGTGCAGGTTTAATGTTACTTCGGCTTGCGTTAGCAGGTCGAAGCCTACGATGGCGTCAAAAGTACTGAGTGTGTCTAGTAAAAAGAACGGAGAAACTTGCTTGAAAACTTTCATTAGGCAGTTGCTTTTGATTTTACTGGAGCCGTGAAATAGTGTTATCCCAGCCAGCTGTCGTTCGATAAACGGTAGCCGGGAGCGTTCCCTAAAAAATCTAACGACTCATAGCCACATGCCGAATCGCAGTAATCTTCTATTTCGCTTACTGCGGCTGCAGCTATTTTTTCATAACTCTCTTCTTCTTTAGGGTCTGGGTCGTTCTGAACAACATTGTTAAAGCGCTGACGCCTTTGACCTGTCATTCGTTCAGATGTGTTTTGTCGTTTTTGCGCCGGCGCGCTATTGGTCTGGGTTATTTTTGGTTATTTTTTTCTTGTCCACGGTCCTCTCTGTTGTTTCTACCCTGCCTGTTCTGTGAGCGATTTTTGCTGACTTCGGCTGCCTGAGCTCTTTCTTCGATGGCTTTAGCGTACGAAGTCGAAAACATGCTTCGCTCAATACTAGCTTCTGCCTCTCGAGCTAGTGCTAGTGCGGATGGCAAATCTTTCGGCTGTGCCGGAAATACGATTGATTTCAGGGACTTTTTGAGTCCTGAAATGAATGCGTGAAGTGCATCGGCTCTAACTTCTTTGTTGAGCAACTCAGCACTTCCTTGGTCATGAGACATGACGATTTTGTTAGTTACGAGCGTCAACTTTCGTTCGACTTCATCGTAGTACTGCATAAGGCTTAGATCTCCCTGCCTTACCATCTCTAGTCCCTGTCTCAGGAGGCGTAGTGATGTCCTATCGGCATACGTACAGTCCAACCTCACTATCATGGCATCGAAGTTAAGTACTGTGCTGTGTGACACCAGTAATGCCCTTGCGGAACCCCTCACTTTGTTCCTAATAATAGTTACAGCCTGGTAGTGTGTGCTGCTACTGTTAAATGGCCTGAACAGCTCGTATGCGTCGGAGGCTGATTGCCGCCACGCAACATATTCTTCTTGGGTGCCGTCAAAGTCGGAGATCGATTTTATAATGTCTAACGGTATGTCACATTTGATGTTTGAGTTTACTGAAACTCTTTGGTATGTTTCAATTTCAGGTGCTTCTACCCGAAGACTACTCTGAGCTTGTACTGCACTTAACTGTGCCCGAAAACTTTCTTGCTGCTGCGCCAAAGCTTGGCTAACAGCATTTGCTATCAAAGCCTGTATTTGGTTAGCGTCCATGACCGTCTCTAATTGTGTAAGTGTCTGATTACTGTTTGTAGGCTCTGTGTCCCAACCGTGGTCGCTGTCGTATTTAACTTTAACCTCCCTATATGAGCCTGACCAACTCATGGGCTTATCCCAAGAGGGCTTTTAGTTGACACTTCACTTGTTGTACTACAGCTGACGGTGGCCGATTATTTAAAGTCGCCATATGCAATAATGTTCACTTATTTGTTTGAAATTCAAAATTTTATTTTCGCAGCTACTCTGCTGTAGTCAGTTTAGTAAGTAGTGTGCAAATTTTTGTATTTGAAGGCACTATGTTGAACTTACATGTTTCGGTTAGGGTATTAACACTAACTTAGGGTATGAATTCTTATTTTGTTTGGCGCCAATTATATCGATCTGCTGGTCCAGCGATGCGATAGTTGATCCGTCTCTCGTCCAGCGATGCCTAGTCCAGTGATATGGTATTTAGGAAGATTATGGTGGAGAGTTTGACTTCACTCTCTTTGCTAATTACTGGCCTTGTGGCTCAGCAATGTAATTGTAATATATAACAAATGATATTTACGGCAGCGTGCCGGACTAGTGTAAGTTTATTCTTAAACGTCAAATACAAAACTAAACTCAGAAAATACAAATTGGTGCAGCTTAAGCTAAAGACAACACGCTACAACGTCATGGTCGGCAAGCAGACTCAGCATAATTGTAGGCGATAACGGAAACTCTTGCGACAATAACAAAAGTATCCGGTTACCGCCGCTGACTTTTGCAGATAGATCGCTGAACTCCAATATTGGTGTGTCAGCGCTTACGCGGGCTACTTAGTAACTAAGTGCGGGGTTTACTTGTTAACTTGCACACGTGGACAACTACGTTCACTCAAACGCGCTGCGCGTGCGACGGATGCCAGGGTGCGTTAAACCAGATATGTGCCAACGAAGGAGCATCAGCGTGCCACATCCGGCGACGCCCAGCTGATGCATCATCGAGGGTCAACGAAGACACCAACTGCATAAAACAACACCTAATTAATTACAATATGAAAATTGAAAACAAAATTTGTAAATTTTTATAAGTAAAACCAAAATTGTAAAATTGACTAGAACCATTTCTGCCCGATTAACAGAATAGCCTGCAAAGCTATAAGAAAATTATAGGTAGGAACATATATACGGGGTTTTATATTAAAAGTTTATTATAAACACGTGTATTGTTGATTTAACAAATTTTATTGCTTAGGATGATTAGCATTCGATTCAAAGTAATGCGTCGTTCCGTCGTTTTGTTCTCAGCCTTCATACCACACAGGTCCAGCGTTGAACTTTTCGTTGAGCTTAACGAGCAAACATCTTCTGCTTCGTCCAGCACGTTGCCCTCGTGGCTTTGTACTGTCCTCGTTGATCGTCGTTTTTTGGATAGCTCGCCGTCTGCGAATTCGCCGTCTTCTTTGCTCGTTGTTACGCGTCGTGTATTCGTCGTTCATCTTTTAGCGTGTTCGTTGTCTAGGGATTCTTGTGCTGTTGGTTGTGCACAGTGGGATTTGGGTATACAGCATTTACCCAGCCCACATTCGGCTATTCTGCCTAAGCGTTCGGCCCGAACGGCTTAAATTTTAGGCCGCTACCAAACTGGGTGCGTTTTATGGCAATAAGGTCGCCAACATTATAACGTCTTGCATGCTTTCGTCTCAAATTGTAGGTATTTTTATTTTCATTTTGAATTTTTAAATTTGTGTTTTTGACTTTGCTCTTAAATCGGTTCGATCGTCATTAAATAAAGCTTTATTGATTATGTCTCGAATCTTCCGATATTCTTTTGTTTTCATTTTTACACCAACTAAAAGCACAAAAGGTGTCGCATCAATACTTCTGGAAAATGTCGAATTAATTGCCTGCTGTACATGGTTGATGTGTCTGTACCATTTTGTTGGATCCTCAATGCTCAATTTTGAGAGTACTGAAATAATTATAGCATTCAGCCTCTCGACTTGACAGTTCACTCTTGGTAGGCCTGTAGTTGTCTTAACCAGTTTTATGCCTTCGTCGTCACAGTCTTTAGCAAAATCTTGCGAAGTAAAGGCAGAGCCCCTATCCGTAATGATAAATGCTGGGTTACCAAATACAATGCTTTGATTGGTTAACTTTGTAATAACCTCGTTTGCAGTAGTAGACTTCGTTGGATACAGGCAACAAAACTTGGTAAATGAGTCAATAATCGCCAAAATGTGTTTGTAGTCTTTATGCGTTGACTCAAGTGGACCCAAGAAATCGATGTGGTAAGTGTGTAGGGGAACGTCTTTCTTTTGTAGTGGGTGTAGCAGCCCTTCTTGTTTGCCTCTTTTGCGATTTGTTAAAATGCAGGGAACGCAACAATCTATATATTTTTTTATCTTCTCTTCGAGGTTAGGAATAAAGTATTCTCGGTAAATTAACTCTTTGGTCTCTTTTGCTGCAAAATGGCCTTTGTCATGAGCATAGCCAATAATTCTTTTTTGCATGTCACTGGGTACTACTATTAACTCATCATCTTTTATAAGTTTGTATAGAATACCTGATTTTATGAAGTAGTCGTCGTATGCTTTATTTATAGAAGATACACTCTAAACTTCGTCAATGCTTCTATGACTGCCAAAATTTCTAACTCATAGCTGCTGTATTTACGTTGGGCATCTGTAGTCTTTTTTGACATATTTTTTTCTGCAATAAAACTGCTCCAAAGCCATCAATCGATGCGTCAGTGTGTACCTCTGTCTCATACGTTTGATTGTAAATACTTAACACAGGGTTCTCAGTAATAAGCTTTTTCAATATGTTAACCGAATTCTCTTCTGTTATTTCAATTCTAAATTTCGGTTTATTCTTGGTCAACTCCGTTAAAGGCCTAGCTATTGTAGCATAATTTGGTATACATTTTCTAAAATAGCCTGTCAAGCCTAAGAAACTTTCTACCTGCTTTATTGTTTGTGGCATCTTAAACTTAGATACAGCTTCAATTTTTTCTGGTGATGGGAATATCTTTTTATTACAGATCACATGACCAAGAAATTGAATACGTTTTTTTACAAAATTGCATTTTTTAATGTTAAGCTCCAACCCATACTCCTTGGATGTGCCAAAAACTTCCTTTAAATGTTGCACCGCTTCTAGCTCGTTTTTGGCTGGTATGATAGTATCATCTACATATGGCAAAGCAATTCCTCTGCGTGACAGGTGACGAAATATGGCGTTAACATGGCGTTGAAAAACACCTGGTGAGTTTGAAAATCCAAACGGCACTCTCAGAAATTGATATTGTCCTGGATGTGTTACAAATGAAGTATATTTTCTACTTGCTGCTGCCACTGGTACGTGAACAAATCCATTTTTTAGATCAATTGTACTAAAAATATTCGCTTCTTGTAATCGATCCAGCTGATCCTCGATTAGTGGTAAAGGAAAGTGGTCTTTCACAATTACCTTGTTGATTCTTCGATAATCTATGCATAGCCGGTTTGAACCATTGCGCTTTTTAACAAGTACTATAGGGCTAGTAAACTGGGATGTAGATTCTTCAATTATGCCATTTTTAAGCCACTCATCAATTTGCACGTCGACAATACGCATTTCCGTAAACGCCAATCTGCGCGGCCGTGAAAATATTGGTGTCTCATCCTTTACTACAATGCGCATCTCTACATTTGTTGTCCTCGTCTTATTTGGTTCATAGTTCGAAATAAGTTCTCGCACTTCTTGTTTAGCATACTCACTTGCTGTGTCTTCTATGTCGTATACGTCGTCGAAGTCTTCAGTGCAAATTCTTAGTATATTTATCTCTTACAATACAATCTCAGCCTGTAAACATAGTTGTTCGCCAAAAATAACTTTGACATCAATACATTTAAATGGAACCACGTAAAAATCAAGTATAAACTCTTCATCGCCAATAAGAATTGGATGTTTAAAATGTCCAGTTGGTTTTATTTTATTCTGAATGCTCTCACTACCGAATCCAATAAGAAAACCATTGCAGATTTCTAGCCTCGGCTTGCTTCACGGATGATATTGAATTTACTGCCAGTATCAAATAACGCTACACATTTCTTATTTGAGAAAAGTACTTCTTTACAGGTTAAATCGTTTTTCGTTTGCAAACTGCGTGTATTTGATATTACAGCCTCACTTTTCTCAATTTGTTCACAATCTTTCGAGATATGACCGTATCGATTGCATCTGAAACATTTTTTTCCTTTATTTTTATTTTGACAATAATTAGACGTACGCCCTTTTTCTCCACAGTTAAAGCATTTCACATCTTTTTTTTGCATCTTTGCTTACATTGAAAGCTTTTTTGTCTCTTTCTTTAACATTGCAATCGTTACGCTTTGTTTTTTCCTTTTCGACTCGACACTCTTTTTCAATCATAGTTTTATACCATTTCAACTTTTCTTTGAATTGATTTAAATGTTTCGCACCGTATAATATTGATTTTGTTCCACCTCTCTCATCTATTCCGTCAATTAAATACTGTATGAAAGCGTCATCTGCAAATTTGACCTCGAGAAGCAATGTCTTTCATTCTATAATAGAATTCGAATACACACTCGTTGTTGCTGCGTTTCGTCTGCGCGAGCTGCTCGTGAATTTCTTTACTGCTTACAATTGAACTGAATTCTGCCAAGAGTGCTCGTTTGAGAGAATTCCAAGTGCTCAAACCTCTCTCACTCAATACGAAGAGTTTCGCTATTCCTTTTAATGCCTTTTTGCGAACAGAAACTTCTGGAAATCGTTCCAATACATGAGTGTTGCCTGCTCTTCATATTCTTCTATCCACACTTCTACTGGAATAGTATTTGTGCCGTCAAAACAACGAATGCTCTCTTCCACGTCGCGAAAGCTGATCGCAAAGCGAGGAGCTATTTCGTCATTTTCAGCACTTCTCCTAGTTTTCGAGTTTTCCCTATTTCAAAGGTCAGCGGTCTGGAATGAAGCGTTGTCTGCTTCCTCTTCTATTTCATTTTCGTCGTCAGTTGCTTCTTCGTCTACTTCGTTAAATTCCATCAAATTGTTTTTCATAAGATTACGAAAAATGTGTCCTGCGTGAACATATTCTATACCTTGAATGTTGCATATTGACACAAGGTCAGCCTGCGTTGAATTGTTCCTTCTTTGCCAGAAAATACGCTTAGCCGTTTGCGATTATTTCTGTCTCCCTCTTTTTCAAAGATGAACTTGTGCAACGCAGTTATGCTCCCTTTTTTGCTTGAACGTAAGCTAGCACTTATTAAATCATTAAGGCACGACATTTTTTTAAAAAGAATTTAATATATTTTTTTTTTTTTTTTGCACAATTATTGTTGAAACGTAAGATCGTTTTCAACTTTGTTCACTCCTGTTCAATCTTGCTCAATCTTGCTTAATCTTGCTCACTCTTGCTCACACTTGCTCAATCTCGGACGAGCGCCCTAAATGTGGGGTTTTATATTAAAAGTTTATTATAAACAAGTGTATTGTTGATTTAACAAATTATATTGCTTAGGATGATTAGCATTCGATTCAAAGTAACGCGTCGTTCCGTCGTTTTGTTCTCAGCTTTCATACCAAACAAGTCCAGCGTTGAACCCCTCGTTGAGCTTAACGAGCAAACATCTTCTGCTCGACGTCCAGCACGTTGCCCTCGTGGCTTTGTACTGTCCTCGTTGATCGTCGTTTTTTGGATAGCTCGCCGTCTGCGAATTCGCCGTCTTCTTTGCTCGTTGTTACGCGTCGTGTATTCGTCGTTCATCTTTTAGCGTGTTCGTTGTCTAGGGATTCTTGTGCTGTTGGTTGTGCACAGTGGGATTTGGGTATACAGCATTTACTTAACCCATATATATGTATGTCGATAAATGATAACAAAAGAAGTAAGTCAGCCGAAGTATCTACTAATGATAATCAATGAAATGAATCTACCTTATTCATTTTTGGCAATCTAACTGGTCGACCTAGCAAAGGGACCATATGAAGAGATTGCAGTACAAGTAATCAAATCAAAAATTATAGGAACAACCCTGTACAAAGTACCAAATGAAACCTCTATAGAGGCAATTATTACCAAACTGCAAACTGTAATTGTGGGCGAAACATCTCAAAATGTAAAAGCCAAAATGGCAACGATACAGTAAAAAGGTAAGACGGCCACGCAATATACTAATGAAATCGATAATTTTCGAAAGCTACTCGAAGCCTCGTTTATCGATGAAGGTATACCGGCAGAACATGCTAATACTCTAAGTACTAGAGAGGCAATTGATTCTATGATCAAAAAGGCCGATCATGAGAGAATAAAAACCGTACTAGAAGCAGGAACATGCTCCACAATGGATGCAGCAATAAGCGCATACATTCGTACAAGTACGAAAATTAGCGGTGATGTGAACATAGTATTGTTTTCCAAGAGATGTAATGCCTACTGCGGTAATAACTATAGAGATAATTATCGTTGTAGAGGAAATGCTCGTTATATTAACAATTATAACCATAATAGGAATAACAACAACCAAAACTACAACAATAGCTATAGGGGACGTGGCAACAATAACAGAAATAATCCTATCAACTCAAAAAGAAACAATAGCAATAACAATAATAACAACAGCCGTAACAATGTAAGAGTAACCCAAAATACTTCGGGAAACTCCCAACAACCTTTAGATACTATAATCACTTTCGAACTAGGATGTGGTTCAAACAAACAATATCCAAAAATTTTCCACAACAGTTTAAAACAAAATGAACTAAATTATGCTCTGATTATACAGATATATGAGTGTTTCGACGCAAGTATACCTCGCACTACCACTGTCCTACCTACCATACCAGGCCGCAGCCTCGTGCTACCTCTTCTAGCGGGCCGGAGCCTCGTACCGCCCCCGCTAACGGGCTTTGGCCACGCACCAACTACTCTATCGGGCCTTAGCCACGCACCAGCTACTCTATCGGGCCTTGGCCGCGCACCAACTACGTCATCGGGCCTTAGCCACGCACCAACTACACTACCGGGGCCAACTACACCGTCCCCCCTAGGTTAGGGTGAACATCGGCTATTTCTGATGTTTAGCACAAATATAACCGCCCGAGATTACGAAGATCTGCATTCAAGTTAATTATTGAGACTGCATTCACTTTATTCACAACTTTTACTATATTCTTCCCTAACGAGCTTCCTAGCCTAAGGCCCTGCCGCACTGTCTTGGAGCCCTAGCGCTCCGCTACGCACTTAACGTTTTTTTCTTCACACTCCTATTCAGCACGTCGCTCGCTAGCGAGCCATGCGCTTGCCTCGGTTGCTCAACTTCGCCGCGAGCTTTCGCAACTTCGCCTCGGAGCTTTCGCTCTTCGCCGCCGAATTGAAGCTGCGCTCTCGAAGGCAGTGTTGAGCAACCGATCAGCAACGCACGGTTGCAGCGGCGGCCGGCGGTTAAATTCAAACTTGCTCCTTGCCCTTAACTTATTACTAATACAATGCTTATACACTATACAATGCTTAGGGATTACGGCATTCTTGGTGACGACTTCTTCGACTAACTTACTTATTACTTATTCGTTGTTTATGTTATTCCCTGCCTTAACAGTGCAGCTCACATTATATAAAGCCTATTCTGATTACGCTATTCACTTGTGACTAATGCGCGCTGGAGATTGCTGTGAACGATATAAAAGATTTCTTTTAACCTATCCGCCTTTGTCCTAGGGTCGAACGCACTAGTTGCTGACCCCGGAGTCACCTGATCATATAAACCAGCCGGCAGCCGTGGCTCCCTTCCCTGCATCAGAAAAGCGGGACTAAATCCGGTCGAATCCGCCACGCTTGTATTGACCGCCAGCGATATCTCGGGCAAGAGTTCGTCCCACGAACTCTGGTGGCCCTCGATAAATTGCGCTATCATGGTCTTCACGGTCCTTTTGGTCCTCTCGGTAGGATTTTCTTGTGGACAGTAAGGGGCGGTGTACTGGATCTCTACCCCCAAGGACTCCAGAAAAGCCTTGAAACTCCGGCTTGTGAACTGTACCCCGTTGTCACACACGAACTTTTTGGGCACCCCGAATCGGCTCAAAGTCCTCTCCCGGAACGCTGTTTGCAGGTGTGCTGCCGTGGCTCTCCTGAGGGGGACTAGCTCCACCCATTTCGAGAAAGCATCATGGAACACCAGTAGCATGGTGTTGCCATGTTTCGACCGTGGGAGGGGCCCAACGAAATCCGCACAAAGTATTGCCATCGGCTCTGCCACCTGCCCCGTCAGCATGCGCCCAGCCGGTTTGAGTTGCTCACTCTTGAACTTTTGGCAGGTTTCGCAACACTTCACGTACTTGGCGGCGTCTCGGAACATACCCGGCCAGTAGTACCTTTGGGCTAGCCTCGACACTGTTTTCCTCACGCCTTGATGCCCGGCCGTGGGGGCATCATGGCATTCCGACAATACCCTCTGCCGTTGACCACTGGCCACACATAGCTTCCAGGGAATGTAATCTTCGTCGTCCGTCCGGTGGCCCAAATGCATACTCGCGACCCATTTGCAGGGTGGTTCTGCCACCACTGCTTGCTGACAGGTCTCTAGAGGATGTCTTGATAGTGCGTCAGCCACGACGTTGAGCTTCCCTCGTCGGTAGTGAACGTCGAATTGGAATTGTTGCAGTTCCAATTCCCATCGCGCGATCCTTCCTGACGGGCTCTCGATCGAATAAAGCCACTTTAGGGCCAAATGGTCCGTTATCACTTCGAACCGGTATCCTTCTAGGTAGCAACGCAGCTTCCGTATCGACCAAACGATTGCCAGGCACTCTTTCTCGGTGGCGGATTAGTTCACTTCGGCCTTCAGCAACTTTCTGCTCGCGTACGCTATGACCCGCTCCTGCCCTTCTATCGTCTGCGTCAGCACTGCGTAGAGGCCGTACTCGCTCGCGTCAGTCTGTAGGACGAATCTGGCGGAAAAGTTTGGACAAGCCAACACAGGGGCAGTCGTCAAGCTGTCCTTCAATTGACGCAATGCCTCCTCCTGTTCTTGATCCCATGCCTATGTCCGCCCCTTCTTTAAGAGCGCTGTTAGCGGCTGTACCTGAGTCGCGAAGTTGGGAACGAAGCGCCTGTACCATGACGCCATCCCGAGACACTGCCGCAACTCCTTACAATTTGTCGGGGCCCTCAGGTTACGTATCGCCTCCACTTTCTCTGGATCATTACGTATTCCTTCCCCGCAAATCACATGTCCTAGGTAGACTAACCTCTCCTGGTAGTACTGCATTTTTTCCTATTTAACCAGAGATTGGCCGCCCCTAGCCGGCGTTGCTCCTATTACCACGATGTCGTCTAGGTTGGCGAACGCATGGGGCTCCATTTCCGGTCCTATTACTGTATCCAATGCTCGCTGAAAGGTCGCACACGCTGAGTGTAGACCAAAAGGCATCACCCGCCACTGGAAAAGACCTCTTCCGGGGACTGTGAACGCCGTACATTCCCGACTATCGGCTGCCATCGGTATCTGCCAGTACCCGTGCTTCAAATCCAGAGTGGAGATGAACCGGGCGTGACGCAACCGCTCAAGGATGTGATTAATCCTGGGAACAGGATAAGCATCTGGGACGGAGTGCGCGTTGAGTTGTCGATAGTCGATACACATGCGCCACTCGCCAGTCTTCTTCTTGACTAAGACGATTGGGGCACTGTGTGGACTACGCGATGGCTCGATGGCACCTGCCTGGATTAGCTCGTCCACCTGTTCATCAATCACGCTTTGCATGGCCGGGTTCTTCGGGTAATACCTCTGTTTTAATGGCTTATCATCCTTAAGCCTGATCCTGTGCTCCGCGATGTGCGAGACACCCTGCAGCCCCTCGAAGAGTGTCACTTCCGACTCCAGGAACTCCTTTAGTTCCGGATCCAAGTCCACTGGCCACTCTGCCTCTTCTACGCCGGGCTTGCCCTGCGGCTCGCCTCCTCCAGGTACCACTCCGACTCCAAATAGAGCTCCTTGATCGCTCGACTCTGGCAGCCGCTCCTGATTCCCTGTGCCCGTGTGGATTCGAGCCATTGCTCCTAGTCCCTCCGTTCTCTGGCAGACTTCTGCCCTGCCGCCTGGGTGACCATTGTAGCTCTGCCCTAGCAGGTCTACGCGCCGCCTTTTGGGCTCCTCGAGCTCTCGGTCCAATCCCGAGTGAGCCCCATCTTTCGCCTCCTTTTCCTTGTCTATTTCTGGCAGTCGTCGCGCAAGCGCTCCCGTTCCCTGACGCGTGAGGCCTTCTGCCGACTTCTCTCTCCTCTGCTGCCGAGCAGGTGCTCCCCTTTCATGACCTGGGAGGTCTTCCCTCGACTTCTCTCCACTATGCTGCCGAGCAGGTGCTCCCTTTTCATGACCTAGGAGGCCTTCCTTCGACTTCTCTCCAGTTTGTTGCCGAGCTGGTGCTCCCTTTTCATGACCTGGGAGGGCTTCCTTCGACTTCTCTCCACTCTGTTGCCGAGCAGGTGCTCGCTTTTCATGACCTGGGAGGCCTTCCTTCGACTTCTCTCCATTCTGTTGCCGAGCAGGCACTCCCGCTCCTTGACGCGTGAGGCCTTCTTTCGGCTCTTTCCCGGTTCCAGGCTCCGCGGCCGGAGACCACGTCCTCTAGGACCAGCTCCGCCTTGCCGCAGCGTACAGTAGTGCCCATGGCACCCAGGAAGTCCATCCCCAGGATAACGTGGTCCAGCATTGCGGGCATGACAAGCATTAACATGCTGGCCACCTTCCCCGCTAGGCCGACGTCTATCCTCAATGCCTTCTCTACTTCGACCGTGGACCCATCTGCCAGACGAATGCGCGCCTGTACGTTCTCCACTCTTCCCCGAATCGCCCACTTGCGTACGCAGTCTTCGCTCATGAAGCTGCGAGTGGCCCCTGTATCGATAGTGGCGGGCATCGTCCGCCCCCCAATCTCCACCGTGGCGACGATCCGGCCACCCTCCACCTTAAGCGGGCGTACTACTGCCGAGTCCCGTGTGTGTCGGCGTCGACCCGACCCTGACCTGGGCGACGCCGTTGCCCGTTTCCCGCCTCCGTGCGGCGACAACACTCTTGGCTACTTCTGCCCCGATGCCCACATACCCAACAAAACAAGACGGGCGCATTGGGTCATTCCCTGGCGAAGTGCCCCTCCCGTGCGCACCTGCGGCATGCTCGTCGCGGATCGTACCCGGTTCCGGCCTCTTGGTTCATCATCTGGTGGGCCACTTCCGCAGGGGCCGTTGCCGGCGGAGCGGAGACTTGTTTATCCACAACGATCGCTCCGGATCCGATGGGAGTAGACCGGAATGGGTTAAGGTGTCCCCCAGGGGGCTGTACCGTCCTTCCCCACTCCGCGCTACTTGAGCTCGTGGCCACCTGACTCCCTGCCCTGCTTCCGGAGTATTCCGCTCGCTGTCTCATCACCGTTTCGTACTCCACAGCGAGTTGAGTCAGCTGGGACAAGGTGGAAAAATCGACCACTACCACTGTCCTACCTACCATGCCAGGCCGCAGCCTCGTGCTACCTCTTCTAGCGGGCCGGAGCCTCGTACCGCCCCCGCTATCAGGCTTTGGCCACGCACCAACTACACTACCGGGGCCTCGGCCACGCACCAGCTACACCGTCCCCCCTAGGTTAGGGTGAACATCGGCTATTTCCGATGTTTAGCAGAAATATAACCGCCCGAGATTACGAAGATCTGCATTCAAGTTAATTATTGAGACTGCATTCACTTTATTCACAACTTTTACTATGTTCTACCCTAACGAACTTCCTAGCCTAAGGCCCTGCCGCACTGTCTTGGAGCCCTAGCGCTCCGCTATGCACCTCACGTTTTTTCCTTCACACTCCTTTTCAGCACGTCTACTCACAATGATCGTTATATCCAAAGTGCCGGCTCGCTCGCTAGCGAGCCATGCGCTTGCCTCGGTTGCTCAACTTCGCCGCGAGCTTTCGCAACTTCGCCTCGGAGCTTTCGCTCTTCGCCGCCGAATTGAAGCTGAGCTCTCGAAGGCAGTGTTGAGCAACCGATCAGCAACGCACGGTTGCAGCGGCGGCCGGCGGTTAAATTTAAATTTGCTCCTTGCCCTTAACTTACTACTAATACAATGCTTATACACTATACAATGCTTAGGGATTACGATACAATATATATATATATAATTATGAACTGTGGGGTGGCTACCCTAGTGGCCGCCTCACAGAGGGAATGTCAAGAAAGTCACTACAAGATGCCAAAGTAGACAAAAATCCTGCGCAGGAAATGAAAAATAAGAATTGCCTAGGCAATCTACAGAACAAGCTTCAAAGCCCAACGTATATGAAGTCATCAAGAATGACAAAGTACGAAAAGTAGTGACCTTGTATGTAAAAAATATGCTTTGTTTCTTTAAACATGTTAGGGAAATTACAGCAAGATATGATATTAGCGATTTATATACTAATGGAACTCTTGACTTAGGTCAGCTCTTCCAAAGGCTTGAGACGCAAGCCGGTATACATAAAATCAGCCAACTCAAAGTAGCACCGTGGGAAAATATCTTTGAACACGTTTCAATTGATAATTTCAAGAAAATGGGCAATAAAATTTTGAAAACATTAAGAGTAGCGCTACTCAACCCAGTGACTCTAATTAAAAATGAAAAAGAAAACGAAGCTATTTTGTCTCCATACTATGACGATCCTATACAAGGAGGTCACAAAGGCATTACAAAAACCTTGGCCAAGGTCAAAAGACATTACTTTTGGAAGGGTATGACTCGGGATATAACTGAGTACTTACGAAAATGTCAGTAATGCCAAAAAGCAAAAACAACTTAGCACAATAAGACCCCATTAACAATAACTGATACACCTATAAATGCTTTCGACAGAGTGATAGTGGACACTATTGGTCCACTACCAAAATCAGAAAATGGCAATGAATATGCTGTCACGCTAATATGTGACTCAACCAAATATCTTGTTGCCATTCCAGTTACAAATAAGCCGATACACCTGCTCCTCACCCAATAAGAAATTTATTTAAAGCTTATAAACCAACAGAAGAAAAGCTGCTACCTATGCTGACGAAAAGTTGCCCTGACGACTGCGCTGGACCATTTTACACCCCGGCCTGTGCGATGACCTGCACCGGCAACGCTGACCGCTCCAAGGCAGCCAAATAATCTAAGGAAGAAATAGCACCACACCAATAGCAGCAGCAGAAGAAGCAGCATTATCTAAGATTACATTAAAACAATTTTATAAATTATAATGACGCCCACTGTGTTGTACACCAAATTAGAGAGGAGATCACTGCGTTGATCGAAGTAGGGTTTTAAAATAGACACAAAAAGAAAGGCCTCCTGCCTAAATATAATATTAAAAATATTAAACCCAAAAATATTATTTAAAAAAAACTACTACAAACACCATAATAAAAATATAATATTCATTTAACATTTGCATCAATTTTAAAAAATTTAATTAAAAATGGGCTCAAACGAGTCCAAGTTTGAAAAATCGGCCGCAAACGTAATCAATACTGTTAAAATCGTCGATCATAAAGAAAATTTAGAGAATATTACAATATTTTAATTATAATCACTGTCGTATCTGTCGTATCGTTAGCATTGAAGGTGTATGCAATGCATACAAAGAAAATTAAGAAACGTTATACTAGTAGAGCAGACGGACTAGATAAGGTCTGAATATATTACAACAAAATAAATACAAATTTGAGTACACCCACTCGCTCTCTTTGTAGCTGTTAACCAATAACAGCACAAGAACATATATATAAGCACATCGTCCATATACGGCATTGCATCCTCGGCTGTAAGATGCAACCTCCATTGCGGGGGCCCATATGTTGGATCCGTAGAGGATTGATTGCTTCTTGTGTTCGCCATCATTCGTCTAATGGCTGTTCTAACCCTAGCCTCTTTAAGCTAATATAGGTGATGTTTATACGACAGTCTGTGGTCTATCATGACGCCCAGGTAGTTGATGGCGGGCTTGCACTTAATAATAACACTGCCAACGCGCAACGAGGCCGTCTCAACTATCTTTCTGCTGCTTATTAAAACAGCCTCCGACTTCTGCTCCGCTAGCATGAGTCCGTTCTGGGATAGTCACTCAATTATCCTGTCTATAGCCGCATCGCTCCTAAGAGGGACCTCATCGAGTTTCTTCGCCACAGTCACAACAGCAATGACATCGCCGAACCCAATAATTGTGTTGCCCTCTGGTAGGAAAAGGCGCAGTATTCCATCGTACATGACGTTCCCCAGTAGCGGACCGAGAACAGAGCCCTGGGGGCCGCCTCCAGTTACCCTGTACTGTCGTTGACTGTCTTCAGTGTCATAAATTAGCACTCTGTCCTGGAAGTAGCTGGTCACTAACTTTATTAACTGGCTCGGGATGTGTCTGGCCGTTAGAGCTTCTAGGATTTTCGTCCAATTGGTTGAGTTGAACGCGTTCCTGACATTCAATGTACAGACTAGTCAGTACTGCTTGGTGCCTCCTGGCCATCTTGTGCCTCGGAATGCGCCTTCTGCTAGATCAGCCACGGCCCTGATGGCATCCGTGGTGCTCTTGTGTTTCCTGAAGCCATATTCACGTTCAGACACTTCAGCAAGCTTGCATTCTAGGCGATTGCAAATTATCCGCTCGAATATTTTCCCTATCGTGTCCAGCATACACAGAGAGCGGTATGAAAAGGGATCATCCAGTTCCTTGCCGGGCTTCGGGATGAGCTCAAGTCGTTGGAGCTTCCATCTACGTGGTACTGTGCATTCCGCTATACCCTGGTTGTACAGCTCCATGAAGCTTCTGGGGTGTGCAGAGATGACAGCTTTGATTACCCCGTTCGGTATTCCGTCTGGTCCAGGGGATTTGTCGGCCTTTAGCTTCGCAGCAATGCTCAGTACCTCATTGTCATCGGTGGGTGCACTGTCGTTTATTCCATTTGCTGGGAGTTGCGGTACAATTCCAAATAGCTTCCAAATAGCGTTTGAACTATTCAGCTGGTCCGGGTTTGTTGGCATTGTTTGCGTGCATAGCCTTCCCATGAATAGCTTGTAAGCTAGTCCAAAATGCTCCTTGTCCGCAGCGTCGCAGAGCACTTGGAAGTATTGGGTTTTTCTGCGTTATCACTGGAAGTTTGCCGTGCGCGTCCTGTGCGATGTCTTCAATGATGGCTGCGTACTCTGCCAGGGGGATGCTTGGTGGTATGTAGCAGCTATAAACGTATAGGCGACTACATTTTGCCCTAGCAAGCCCTTTGCGAGCAATCCTTTGAGTGAGCTAGTATGGTGCCTGTCCGCAGCTCAATAGTGCTGCTCCAGACTTCCGTGCCACACTCCGGGTTTAGACGGCTCGCTAATGATGGCTACATCAATTCTCTTCTCCCGGGCCGTTTGTGCGAGCAGATCCTGGGCTGCTCTGCAGTGATTTAGGTTAAGTTGCAGGAACTTAACCATCTTAAGCGCCTTCTTATATTCTGGGCAGTTCCTGCTCCGAGTTGAGTGCGCGGCTTGGCTAGTGCCCGCGCCCATTCTTGTGCAGAGGATGCATTTTGCCTCATGTGATCACTGTCCAGACTTGTGCCCAGTACCTGCGCATTTAAAACACGTCTCCTTTCCAACCGGATGCTGGCTCTTGCACCTGGTGAATGTATGCTGTTTTCGAGTTGAATCCGGCTTGACTTTGCTTGGGGCCAAAACCCGGCTTCTTGCTGTATCTTCATTCCTCGATTTTTGCGCCGCCGTCGGTGACTTAGTGCCTGCACCGCTTTCTTCCGTCTGCGTTGCCGTGTCGCATTTAGGAATGCTTCCGCCACTTGCTTCAGCATTGCTCGGCTGCTTATGGGCTCATCGCTGGCTGCTAAGATACATGTACAGCAGCTCGTCCAGTATCGAACCAATCTCTTCGATCTCCTGCGTATTTGGCTTGCCCTTTTTGAGTGGCGTGCTCCGTGGCTTGTTCGTAGGACTGGCCGGGTCCCTAAGCCTTTTTGGGGTCGCTATCTCTTCGCTTCCCTGGTGCAGTGAGCGGTAGCGCCCTAGCTGGTGTATCCGGGGGCGTGCTCGCCAGGCTTGATCGTCTAGCAAACGGGTCGGCCTGGCGTACTCCTTCTTCCTCTTGTCCACTTAGTGGTGTTTTTTTTTATTATTTTGGGTCATCATTGTGATTTATTGGGACCCAACTCGAAGCCGTTGTTTTCGTGTGTATTGTGCAGTCACCTTCGCGATCCCGTGGTTGCCTTTCCATGGAGCCTTTCCACGCGAGGGTTGACTCCGGTCCTTATGGGAGACGGAGTTCAGAGCCAGATCAGTGCTAGTCAGGGAGTGTCAACTGAGCCTGCACGGCCAACTGAATAGCGACATGCGATAAGCGTTCTACGAGGCTTGCCAAGGTCTTAGCGGAACGGGGGCGAGGCGAACATTAGCCTAGGAGCCGTTACGGCAAGGTGTCAGCTTGCTTATTAAGGTCCTAGAATGCCCGACTCGTCAGCCCACGTAAGGGAGGTCCAGTGGGTCGCTTCCACATTTTACTGGGCTCAGTGTGGGGGTGGGGTTTTGTTTGTTTGCAGCGGGCATACTACCAATTGTGGCGCTAATCGCTGCTGATTTGTGGCTCCAGCGGTGGCCAATGGTTTCCCACTGAAGTTTGTCCAATGGGAGTTAACCGCTCCAACTCGGTAGCCAGCGCCCCTTATTAGTACACCGCTATGCGGCAGGGGTTGGCTTGGTCGGATACGTGACCTTCTGTACCATTTCTTGTCTCGTATCTGCAGCTGCAATGCGAGAAGTACGGGGAAGCCTAAGAGCATGCAATATCCTTCCTTGTCTTCCTGTGGGCTCCAACAGCGTGGTATACTTTCGCGCGTTTTTGCTTTTTATGTTGACGCATGCACTTCGGTTCAGGTTGGCAGCTCTGTACAATCAACCAGCTGTCCAGAACTTTTGTCTTGCTCACGTGTCAACCACTTCGCCAATGGATTGCACATCATCGCTTTGCCCTCCCTCCCTGTGCTTGTGTGTGTGTGTTTTCTTTTTATTTGTTTTTATACCCTTGCAGAGGGTATTATAATTTTGTCGTGAAATGTGTAACGCATAGAAGGAGACATCTCCGACCCCATAAAGTATATATATTCTTGATCAGCATCAACAGCCGAGTCGATATAGCCATGTCCGTCTGTCTGTTTCTATGCGAACTAGTCCCTCGGAAAATAAAACAATCAATCAGTGAGATGTGTAATAGGATGTAGTGTGTAGAAAAGTAGTAGTCTGAAAGTTAGTAGTCCGCTCCTGCGGGATAACCAATGTGTTTGTGTGTGTTTTTATACCCTTGCAGAGGGTATTATAATTTTGTCGTGAAACGTGTAACGCATAGAAGGAGACATCTCCGACTCCATAAGGTATATATATTCTTGATCAGTATCAACAGCCGAGTCGATATAGCCATGTCCGTCTGTCTGTTTCTATGCGAACTAGTCTCTCAGTTTTAAAGCTAGCTTTATGAAACTTTGCAGAAGTCTCTCTTTCTGTTGCACGCAGCCCATATGTGAAAACCTGCTGGATCGGAATACTATATCATATAGCTGCCATAGGAACGATCGGTCGAAAAGTGGGATCTTGTATGAAAAACATTATGTTTATCAAGATATCTTGACCAAACTCGGCATTTTTTAGTTTTACTATGCTCCTCATATATATGCAAAATTCTATTAAGATCGGACCACTATATCATATAGCCGCCATAGGAACGATCGGTCGAAAATTAAGTTTTTGTATGAAAAAACATTTTGTTTGTCAAGATATCTTGACCAAACTCGGCATTTATTAGTTTTACTAAGCTCCTCATATATATGCAAAATCCTATTAAAATCGGACCACTATATCATATAGCCGCCATAGGAACGATCGGTCGAAAATTAAGTTTTTGTATGAAAAAACATTTTGTTTGTCAAGATATCTTGACCAAACTCGGCATTTATTAGTTTTACTAAGCTCCTCATATATATGCAAAATCCTATTAAGATCGGACCACTATATCATATAGCTGCCATAGGAACGATCGGTCGAAAATTAAGTTTTTGTATGAAAAATCTTTTGTTTATCAAGATATCTTGACCAAACTCGACATTTATTAGTTTTACTATGCTCCTCATATATATGCAAAATTCTATTAAGATCGGACCACTATGTCATATAACCGCCATAGGAACGATCGGTTGAAAATTAAGTTTTTGTATGAAAAAACATTTTGTTTGTCAAGATATCTTGACCAAACTCGGCATTTATTAGTTTTACTAAGCTCCTCATATATATGCAAAATCCTATTAAGATCGGACCACTATATCATATAGCTGCCATAGGAACGATCGATCGAAAATTAAGTTTTTGTATGAAAAAACATTTTGTTTTTCAAGATATCTTAACCAATCTCGGCATTTATTAGTTTTACTATGCTCCTCATATATATGCAAAATCCTATTAAGATCGGACCACTATATCATATTATTAAGTTCTTGTATGGAGAATTTTTTGTTTTTCATGATTTTGCGATTAAACACGGCATTTAAAGATTTCACTATGCTTCCTTCATTTTTGCTAATTCTTATTTACATCGGTTTTTGATTAAAAGCCTTTTTTTTTGTTTATCAATATACCTTGACCAAACTCGGCCTTAACCATTTTCTCGGCATTAAAAGGTTGGGTCTGCAAGGGTATTAGATCTTCGGCATGCCGAAGATAGCCCTTCTTTCTCGTTATTTTTTTATTTTAATATTTTTTTTTCATATTTACTTTGAATTTCGTGTCGTACGTTACACGACTGCCCCCTCGGTCGGTTGGGCGGGAGGTGGGATGCAGTACGTTGCATCGGGATTCGCGTTAAAAAAAAAAAAAAAAAAAAAAAAAAAATAAATATATGTTCTTGTGCTGTTATTGGTTAACAGCTACAAAGAGAGCGAGCGGGTGTACTCAAATTTGTATTTATTTTGTTGTAATATATTTAGACCTTATCTAGTCCGTCTGCTCTAGTCCGTCTGCTCTACTTCATTTTCTTTGTATGCATTGCATATTAGTGATTATAATTAAAATATTGTAATATTCTCTAAATTTTCTTTATGATCGACGATTTTAACAGTATTGATTACGTTTGCGGCCGATTTTTCAACCTTGGACTCGTTTGAGCCCATTTTAATTTAAATTTTTAAAAATTGATGAAAATTTTTAATGAATATTATATTTTCATTATGGTGTTTGTAGTAGTTTTTTTTTAAATAATATTTTTGGGTTTAATATTTTTAATATTATATTTAGGCAGAAGGCCTTTCTTTTTGTGTCTATTTTAAAACCCTACTTCGATCAACGCAGTGATCTCCTCTCTAATTTGGTGTACAACACAGTGGGCGTCATTATAATTTATAAAATTTTCTTAATGTAATCTTAGATAATGCTGCTTCTTCTGCTGCTGCTATTGGTGTGGTGCTATTTCTTCCTTAGATTATTTGGCTGCCTTGGAGCGGTCAGCGTTGCCGGTGCAGGTCATCGCACAGGTCGGGGTGTAAAATGGTCCAGCGCAGTCGTCAGGGAAACTTTTCGTCAGCATAGGAGCAGCTTTTCTTCTGTTGGTTTATAAGCTTTAAATAAATTTCTTATTGGGTGAGGAGTAGGTGTATAAGCTTGTGCTTTGGGCTTGCGCTCTTCCGCCCCTAAGAAATCTAACTCATTGGCTAGTTTCTTGGCGTTTTCCCGAGTCGGGGGCTTTGTGTTATTATACAACACTTTAAAAATTTCGGCTTTGCACTGTGCAGCCGTAAGCCACCACGATTTCTTGGTTTCTTTTGTTTTTTCTCAACTTTTTTGTTAGCCGTTTCTCTGGCTAGAAGTTGGCGCGCCCTGTACTCATCAAGAGTGATGCGTCAGGACATAATATGCACAAAAGCCACACCATACTCACTCAGAAATTAATGCTTGTGTTATTTTCCGCCGCTGTTGTTGTTGTGCTGCTGCACCTGCCACACTTGTTGCTGTCGTTTTATTTATATATTATATATATATGAACTGTTTGTTTTTTACCTTTTGTAACTTTTATTATAATATTATCGCTAGCTTCTATTCCTATTACTTCATAGGGGCCTAGATAAACTGGATCTAGTTTGTGGCCAGTATTGTGTCTTAACAAAACCTTATCTCCTATTTCCAATTTAAAATTTATAGCCTTATTGTCATTATATACTTTATTCTTAGCCTTCTGTTATTCTAACATTATCCTAGCTCTTTTGATTGCCTGCTCTAATCTAAATTTTGCTTCTTTAGCATAGTCGTCTATATTATATATAGGGTCGATTTTATCTATTTTATTAAAGTATATTGGCAAATTGCTCTGTTTGCCGAAAACTAATTCATATGGACAATAGTTATGTGCCATAGAGGGGGTCGTGTTGAAACAATAGACAAAATATTGAAGCCATACATCCCAATCAGTTTTATCAACTGATATGTATGATCGTATACATTCGTTAAAAGTTCTATGACTTCTCTCGACTGTTCCAACTGTCTGGTGGTGGTGTGCGGTAGATGTCATATTATTAATTTTTAGATATTTACACAAGTCATTTATGATTGAATTCTTATATTGTGTTCCTATGTCCGTAATGAACGTCTTCATTGGACCGTACTTCAGAATAAAAGATTCAAATATAGCTTTAGCGACAGTGTTTGCGCTCTTATTTGCAACTGGTATGGCAACAAGAAATTTGGTTAAGTCACATATTAGCGTGACTGCATATTCGTTGCCAATTTCTGATTTTGGTAGTGGACATTGGTCCATACGTCAGAATCAGTTTTATCAACCGATATAAATGAGCGTATGTTTTCACTGAATGTTCTATGACTTCTCTCGACTGTTCCAACTGTCTGGTGGTGGTGTGCGGTAGATGTTCTATTATTAATTTTTAGAAATTTGCACAAGATTCAAATATAGATTTAGCGACAGTGTTTACGCTCTTATTTGCAACTGGTATGGCAACAAGATATTTGGTTGAGTCACATATTAGCATGACTGCATATTCATTGCCATTTTCTGATTTTGGTAGTGGACCAATAGTGTCCACTATCACTCTGACGAAAGCATTTATAGGTGTATCAGTTATTGGGGTCTTATTGTGCTTGGCCAAGGTCAAAAGACATTACTCTTGGAAGGGTATGACTCGGGATATAACTGAGTACTTACGAAAATGTCAGAAATGCCAAAAAGCAAAAACAAATAACCAATTTTATCAATCATTAAGAAAAATTACAAATATATATATATCAAATTAGCATTTACTAGAATATAAAATAATCAAATAATAAAAAAATTGTTGTACATTACAAAAATACATACAACTTATTAAAAAAATGTATAATTTTTAGTAAATATAACTACACTAGGTTACGTTATTTTTTAAAAGAAGGGAGATGTAGTGTGCGCACATATCGAATGCTCACTCTACTCAAGTACAGTACAATATACTAGACTTATATACAACTCATAACATACAAACACACTGTTGCAGTATTTACATAAATACCCAAGTCGAAGTGCAAGTGAAATATGATCACACACTTATGCTCCATGTATCATAATTGCAGAGTCAGCGATTCCACGCTGACCGCCTAGCTTTGTACATGCATATGTGCTCATAAAATACTCTCTCTCTTAGTGCTGTTAACATTAATAAGATGTACATAATGCAGCCGCTCCGCTGCTGACATTAGCGGCAGCGCAGCTACGCGGCTTTAGCAGAGTTAACGTTAAAAAAAGAAATATCAATTCAATAAAATTGATAAACAAAATTACTTTTTTATACAACAACTTAATTTTCGACCGATCGTTCCTATGGCAGCCATATGATATAGTGGTCCGATCTTAATAGGATTTTGGCTATATATGAGGAGCATAGTAAAACTAATAAATGCCGAGCTATATGATATAGTGGTCCGATCTTAATAGGATTTCGCATATATATATATAGGAGCATAGTAAAACTAAAAAATGCCGAGTTTGGTCAAGATATCTTGATAAACATAATGTTTTTCATATAAGATCCCACTTTTCGACCGATCGTTCCTATGGCAGCTATATGATATAGTATTCTGATCCAGCTGGTTTTCACATATGGGCTGCGTGCAACAGAAAGAGAGACTTCTGCAAAGTTTCATAAAGATAGCTTTAAAACTGAGAGACTAGTTCGCATAGAAACAGACAGACGGACAGACGGACATGGCTATATCGACTCGGCTGTTGATACTGATCAAGAATATATATACCTTATGGAGTCGGAGATGTCGCCTTCTATGCGTTACACGTTTCACGACAAAATTATAATACCCTCTGCAAGGGTATAAAAACACACACAAACACATCGGTTATCCCGCAGGAGCGGACTACTACTTTTCTACACACTACATCCGATTACACATCTCACTGATTGATTGTTTTATTTTCCGATTCTTATGTTCAAAATGAAAATAAAAAATAAATAAAAAGAAAGCACACACACACAAGCACAGGGAGGGAGGGCAAAGCGATGATGTGCAATTCATTGGCGAAGTGGTTGACACGTGAGCAAGACAAAAGTTCTGGACAGCTGGTTGATTGTACAGAGCTGCCAACCTGAACCGAAGTGCATGCGTCAACATAAAAAGCAAAAACGCGCGAAAGTATACCACGCTGTTGGAGCCCACAGGAAGACAAGGAAGGATATTGCATGCTCTTAGGCTTCCCCGTACTTCTCGCATTGCAGCTGCAGATACGAGACAAGAAATGGTACAGAAGGTCACGTATCCGACCAAGCCAACCCCTGCCGCATAGCGGTGTACTAATAAGGGGCGCTGGCTACCGAGTTGGAGCGGTTAACTCCCATTGGACAAACTTCAGTGGGAAACCATTGGCCACCGCTGGAGCCACAAATCAGCAGCGATTAGCGCCACAATTGGTAGTATGCCCGCTGCAAACAAACAAAACCCCACCCCCACACTGAGCCCAGTAAAATGTGAAAGCGACCCACTGGACCTCCCTTACGTAACCGTAGACATGGGCTGACGAGTCGGGCATTCTAGGACCTTAATAAGCAAGCTGACACCTTGCCGTAACGGCTCCGTAGAACGCTTATCGTATGTCGCCATTCAGTTGGCCGTGCAGGCTCAGTTGACACTCCCTGACTAGCACTGATCTGGCTCTGAACTCCGTCTCCCATAAGGACCGGAGTCAACCCTCGCGTGGAAAGGCTCCATGGAAAGGCAACCACGGGATCGCGAAGGTGACTGCACAATACACACGACAACAACGGCTTCGAGTTGGGTCCCAATAAATCTCAATGATGACCCAAAAACACAAAAAAAAAACACCACCCCACTAGGTGGACAAGAGGAAGAAGGAGTACGCCAGGCCGACCCGTTCGCTAGACGATCAAGCCTGGCGAGCACGCCCCCGGCTACACCAGCTAGGGCGCCACAGCTCACTGCACCATGCAGGGAAGCGAAGAGATAGAGACCCCAAAAAGGCTTAGAGACCCGGCCAGTCCTACGAACAAGCCACGGAGCACGCCACTCAAAAAGGGCAAGGCAAATACCCAGGAGATCGAAGAGATTGGTTCGATACTGGATGAGCTGCTGTACATGTATCTTAGCAGCCAGCGATGAGCCCATAAGCAGCCGAGCAATGCTGAAGCAATTGGCGGAAGCATTCCTAAATGCGACACGGCAACGCAGACGGAAGAAAGCGGTGCAGGCACTAAGTCACCGACGGCGGCGCAAAAATCGAGGAATGAAGATGAAAGGAGACGTGTTTTAAATGCGCAGGTACTGGGCACAAGTCTGGACAGTGATCACATGAGGCAAAATGCATCCTCTGCACAAGAATGGGCGCGGGCACTAGCCAAGCCGCGCACTCAACTCGGAGCTGGAACTGCCCAGAATATAAGAAGGCGCTTAAGATGGTTAAGTTCCTGCAACTTAACCTAAATCACTGGAGAGCAGCCCAGGATCTGCTCGCACAAACGGCCCGGGAGAAGAGAATTGATGTAGCCATCATTCGCGAGCCGTCTACACCCAAGCATATCGGAGTGTGGCACGGAAGTCTGGAGCAGCACTATTGAGCTGCGGACAGGCACCATACTAGCTCACTCAACGGATTGCTCGCAAAGGGTTTGCTAGGGCAAATGTAGTTAAGTGCAAGCCCGCCATTAACTACCTGGGCATCGTGATAGACCACAGATTGTCGTATAAACAGCACCTATATTAGCCCAAAGCGGCTAGGGTTACAACAGCCATTAGACGAATGATGGCGAACACAAGAAGCCCAAGGCGGAAGAGTAGAAGGCTAATCGCTGGTGTGGTGTCGTCCACAATCCTCTACGGATCCAACATATGGGCCCCCGCAATGGAGGTTGCATCTTACAGCCGAGGATGCAAGGCCGTATATCGACGATGTGCATTGCGTGTAGTGTAATATTATTATTACAATATTTAAAGAAGTTCACTACAGCACGTCTGTGCTGGTTAGGTTGTTTTATAAGAATGGTATTATTCAAAATTAAGGGCATATGCTTAGGCTATGGATACATATATGTTCTTGTGCTGTTATTGGTTAACAGCTACAGAGAGCGAGCGGGTGTACTTAAATTTGTATTTATTTTGTTGTAATATATTCAGACCTTATCTAGTCCGTCTGCTCTACTAATATAACGTTTCTTAATTTTCTTTGGATGCATTGCATACACCTTCAATGCTAACGATACGACAGCTACGACAGTGATTATAATTAAAATATTGTAATATTCTCTAAATTTTCTTTATGATCCACGATTTTAACTGTATTGATTACGTTTGCGGCCGATTTTTCAACCTTGGACTCGTTTGAGGCCATTTTAATTAAAATTTTTTAAAATTGATGCAAATTTGTTTGTTTGGGCGTCATTATACCCTTGCAGAGGGTATTATAATTTTGTCGTGAAATGTGTAACGCATAGAAGGAGACATCTCCGACCCCATAAAGTATATATATTCTTGATCAGCATCAACAGCCGAGTCGATATAGCCATGTCCGTCTGTCCGTCTGTCCGTCTGTCTGTTTCTATGCGAACTAGTCCCTCAGTTTTAAAGCTATCTTAATGAAACTTTGCAGAAGACCCTATTTCTGTAGCACGCAGCACATATGTCAAAACCAGCTGGATCGGACCACTATATCATATAGCTGCCATAGGAACGATCGGTCGAAAATTAAGTTTTTGTATGAAAAAACCTTTTGTTTATCAAGATATCTTGACCAAACTCGACATTTATTAGTTTTACTATGCTCCTCATATATATGCAAAATTCTATTAAGATCGGACCACTATATCATATAGCCGCCATAGGAACGATCGGTCGAAAATTAAGTTTTTGTATGAAAAAACATTTTGTTTGTCAAGATATCTTGACCAAACTCGGCATTTATTAGTTTTACTAAGCTCCTCATATATATGCAAAATCCTATTAAGATCGGACCACTATATCATACAGCTGCCATAGGAACGATCGGTCGAAAATTAAGTTTTTGTATGAAAAGACATTTTGTTTGTCAAGATATCTTGACCAAACTCGGCATTTATTAGTTTTACTAAGCTCCTCATATATATGCAAAATCCTATTAAGATCGGACCACTATATCATACAGCTGCCATAGGAACGATCGGTCGAAAATTAAGTTTTTGTATGAAAAAACCTTTTGTTTATCAAGATATCTTGACCAAACTCGACATTTATTAGTTTTACTATGCTCCTCATATATATGCAAAATTCTATTAAGATCGGACCACTATATCATATAGCCGCCATAGGAACGATCGGTCGAAAATTAAGTTTTTGTATGAAAAAACCTTTTGTTTATCAAGATATCTTGACCAAACTCGGCATTTATTAGTTTTACTAAGCTCCTCATATATATGCAAAATCCTATTAAGATCGGACCACTATATCATACAGCTGCCATAGGAATGATCGGTCGAAAAATAAGTTTTTGTATGAAAAAACCTTTTGTTTATGAAGATATCTTGACCAAACTCGACATTTATTAGTTTTACTATGCTCCTCATATATATGCAAAATTCTATTACGATCGGACCACTATATCATATAGCCGCCATAGGAACGATCGGTCGAAAATTAAGTTTTTGTATAAAAAAACATTTTGTTTGTCAAGATATCTTGACCAAACTCGGCATTTATTAGTTTTACTAAGCTCCTCATATATATGCAAAATCCTATTAAGATCGGACCACTATATCATATAGCTGCCATAGGAACGATCGGTCGAAAATTAAGTTTTTGTATGAAAAAACCTTTTGTTTATCAAGATATCTGACCAAACTCGACATTTATTAGTTTTACTGTGCTCCTCATATATATGCAAAATTCTATTAAGATCGGACCACTATATCATATAGCCGCCATGGGAACGATCGGTCGAAAATTAAGTTTTTGTATGAAAAAACCTTTTGTTTATCAAGATATCTTGACCAAACTCGACATTTATTAGTTTTACTATGCTCCTCATATATATGCAAAATTCTATTAAGATCGGACCACTATATCATATAGCCGCCATAGGAACGATCGGTCGAAAATTAAGTTTTTGTATGAAAAAACATTTTGTTTGTCAAGATATCTTGACCAAACTCGGCATTTATTAGTTTTACTAAGCTCCTCATATATATGCAAAATCCTATTAAGATCGGACCACTATATCATATAGCTGCCATAGGAACGATCGGTCGAAAATTAAGTTTTTGTATGAAAAAACCTTTTGTTTATCAAGATATCTTGACCAAACTCGACATTTATTAGTTTTACTATGCTCCTCATATATATGCAAAATTCTATTAAGATCGGACCACTATATCATATAGCCGCCATAGGAACGATCGGTCGAAAATTAAGTTTTTGTATGAAAAAACCTTTTGTTTATCAAGATATCTTGACCAAACCCGGCATTTATTAGATTTACTAAGCTCCTCATATATATGCAAAATCCTATTAAGATCGGACCACTATATCATACAGCTGCCATAGGAATGATCGGTCGAAAATTAAGTTTTTGTATGAAAAAACCTTTTGTTTATCAAGATATCTTGACCAAACTCGACATTTATTAGTTTTACTATGCTCCTCATATATATGCAAAATTCTATTACGATCGGACCACTATATCATATAGCCGCCATAGGAACGATCGGTCGAAAATTAAGTTTTTGTATAAAAAAACATTTTGTTTGTCAAGATATCTTGACCAAACTCGGCATTTATTAGTTTTACTAAGCTCCTCATATATATGCAAAATCCTATTAAGATCGGCCCACTATATCATATAGCTGCCATAGGAACGATCGGTCGAAAATTAAGTTTTTGTATGAAAAAACCTTTTGTTTATCAAGATATCTTGACCAAACTCGACATTTATTAGTTTTACTATGCTCCTCATATATATGCAAAATTCTATTAAGATCGGACCACTATATCATATAGCCGCCATAGGAACGATCGGTCGAAAATTAAGTTTTTGTATGAAAAAACCTTTTGTTTATCAAGATATCTTGACCAAACTCGACATTTATTAGTTTTACTATGCTCCTCATATATATGCAAAATTCTATTAAGATCGGACCACTATATCATATAGCCGCCATAGGAACGATCGGTCGAAAATTAAGTTTTTGTATGAAAAAACATTTTGTTTGTCAAGATATCTTGACCAAACTCGGCATTTATTAGTTTTACTAAGCTCCTCATATATATGCAAAATCCTATTAAGATCGGGCCACTATATCATATAGCTGCCATAGGAACGATCGGTCGAAAATTAAGTTTTTGTATGAAAAAACCTTTTGTTTATCAAGATATCTTGACCAAACTCGACATTTATTAGTTTTACTATGCTCCTATATATATGCAAAATTCTATTAAGATCGGACCACTATGTCATATAGCCGCCATAGGAACGATCGGTCGAAAATTAAGTTTTTGTATGAAAAAACATTTTGTTTGTCAAGATATCTTGACCAAACTCGGCATTTATTAGTTTTACTAAGCTCCTCATATATATGCAAAATTCTATTAAGATCGGACCACTATATCATATAGCTGCCATAGGAACGATCGGTCGAAAATTAAGTTTTTGTATGAAAAAACCTTTTGTTTATCAAGATATCTGACCAAACTCGACATTTATTAGTTTTACTATGCTCCTCATATATATGCAAAATCCTATTAAGATCGGACCACTATATCATATTATTAAGTTTTTGTATGGAGAATTTTTTGTTTTTCATGATTTTGCGATTAAACACGGCATTTAAAGATTTCACTATGCTTCCTTCATTTTTGCTAAATCTTATTTACATCGGTTTTTGATTAAAAGCCTTTTTTTTTGTTTATCAATATACCTTGACCAAACTCGGCCTTAACCATTTTCTCGGCATTAAAAGGTTGGGTCTGCAAGGGTAGTAGATCTTCGGCATGCCGAGGATAGCCATTCTTTCTCGTTTATATTTTATATATATGAGCTGTTTGTTTTTTACCTTTTGTAACTTTTATTATAATATTATCTTCATAGGGGCCTAGATAAACTGGTTCTAGTTTGTGGCCAGTATTGTTTGTTAACAAAACCTTATCTCCTATTTCCAATTTAAAATTTATAGCCTTAATGTCATAATATACTTTATTCTTAGCCTTCTTTTTTTCTAACATTATCCTAGCTCTTTTGTATGCCTGCTCTAATCTAAATTTTTCGATATTATCTATTTTATTGCTCGGTTTGCCGAAAACTAATTCATATGGACAATAGTTATGTGCCATAGAGGGGGTCGTGTTGAAACAATAGACAAAATATTGAAGCCATACATTCCAATCAGTTTTATCAACTCATATGTATGATCGTATACATTCGTTAAAAGTTCTATGACTTCTCTCGACTGTTCCAACTGTCTGGTGGTGGTGTGCGGTAGATGTTATATTATTAATTTTTAGATATTTACACAAGTCATTTATGATTGAATTCTTATATTGTGTTCCCATGTCCGTAATGAACGTCTTCATTGGACCGTACTTCAGAATAAAAGATTCAAATATAGCTTTAGCGACAGTGTTTACGCTCTTATTTGCAACTGGTATGGCAACAAGAAATTTGGTTAAGTCACATATTAGCGTGACTGCATATTCGTTGCCAATTTCTGATTTTGGTAGTGGACCAATAGCCATACGTCCCAATCAGTTTTATCAACCGATATAAATGAGCGTATGTATTCACTGAATGTTCTATGACTTCTCTCGACTGTTCCAACTGTCTGGTGGTGGTGTGCGGTAGATGTTCTATTATTAATTTTTAGAAATTTGCACAAGTCATTTATGATTGAATTCTTATATTCTGCTCCCATGTCCGTAATGAACGTCTTCATTGGACCGTACAGAATAAAAGATTCAAATATAGACTTAGCGACAGTGTTTACGCTCTTATTTGCAACTGGTATGGCAACAAGATATTTGGTTGAGTCACATATTAGCGTGACTGCATATTCATTGCCATTTTCTGATTTTGGTAGTGGACCAATAGTGTCCACTATCACTCTGTCGAAAGCATTTATAGGTCTATCAGTTATTGTTAATGGGGTCTTATTGTGCTTAGTTGTTTTTGCTTTTTGGCATTTTTGACATTTTCGTATGTACTCAGTCATATCCCTTTTACAATTTTGTAAACTTGAAGCGTAAATCTTCAAGTTGGCCAACTTCTTTTTCTTTCGGGATGGATAAAGCTAGTAATGACTCTGATTCTGCTAACCTCTTTGCTAATTTTTTCCAATCAACTTACTCCTCAGTCTGTCCTAATAATAATTCTTACCCTTATACTATTTCTTCCTTTAGTTCTATACCTCCTCCTATTATTTCACGCTCCTCTCTCCTTTTAGCTATAAACTCTTTAAAATCTTCTTACTCTCCTGGGCCTGACAATATTCCTAGTTGTCTACTCAAGGAGTGTGGTTCTTCCCTTCTTTATCCATTGCAAAAGCTTTTTAATCTATCTCTTGAATCTTCTGTCTTTCCATCTCTTTGGAAAGAATCTTATATCATTCCTCTCCACAAGAAAGGTGGAAAGTCTGATATACAAAATTACAGGGGCATTGCAAAACTGTCCGCTATTCCTAAATTATTTGAAAAAATAATCACTTCGAATTTGCAGCATTTCTGCAAATCAGTTGTTTCCCCTGTTCAACATGGATTCGTAAAGAATCGGTCAACTACGACCAATCTGCTTGAGTTTACTTCCTTGGTAAATGATGCTTTTCTTTCAAAATGCAAACTGATGTCATTTATACTGACTTCAGTAAGGCGTTTGACTCTGTGCACCATGACATTTTACTTTTTAAACTTGACCGAATAGGTTTCCCTCCGTCTCTTTTGCTTTGGATTACCTCTTATTTAAAAGGTAGGACCCAAAGAGTAATGCTGAGGCTGACTACCTCTAAACAGGTTCACGTTACTTCTGGTGTTCCTCAAGGTAGTCATCTTGGACCTTTACTCTTTACTCTTTTTATAAATGATCTCCCCTCTGTAATATCACATGCCCGTGTACTCATGTATGCGGATGATGTGAAACTTATTCTATCATACACTAATCCCCTACATCATTCTCGTCTACAAGACAATTTGAACGCTATGCAACTTTGGTGTTCGGCCAATCAATTGCATCTGAATTGTTCAAAGTGTATGTTTATGACATTTTATCGTACTACACCTTATCTTGTGAGTTATACAATCGACAATACCCCTTTGAAACGTATACTAACAGTTAAGGATCTAGGTGTTCTTTTTGATTCTAAACTCTGTTTCAATCTTCACATAGATACCATCGTTAATGAGGCAAAAGGTGTACTTGAATTCATTAAACGATGGTCAAAAGAGTTTAACGAACCTTTTATAACGAAACTTCTGTACATCTCTCTTGTTCGCCCTATCCTTGAATACTGTTCTTGCTTCTGGTCTCCGCAGTATAACAATAGCCAGGATCGTATTGAATCTGTTCAGAAGCAATTTCTGATTTTTGCCTTACGAGGTTTAAATTGGGACCCTAATCTTCGGTTGCCATCCTACTCCAGCAGGCTGCTTTTTCTTAACCTTCCGTCGTTAACCAACCGTAGGACAATTCTCGGTGTTGTCCATCTACATAAGTTGATTATTGGCGATATAGATTCTCCTTTTCTGCTAGGGCGTCTTCAATTCTCTGTTCCGTCTAGACCAACCAGCAATTACCGCCCCTTATTCCTGTCTACGTGCACAACAGACTACGCTATGCACAATCCTTTTCGCGTGCTATGTAAAAATGATAATAGGTTGCATCACGTTTTCTCTATCGAACTTTCTCTACCCCTAATAAAATCGTTGCTTTCAGGATACCTTCGGGTCACTGACCATTCCCAGCTATGAGCAGGGGCATAGCTTGTCGGACAGGCTGTAAATTTTCCCCCACCGGGTCGGTGATTTCCCATTAACACTCTATATATCTAGTTTAAATTTCCTTACATTATTAACATTCTTCTTACTTTCTTTTTTTCTTATTTATTGTATTTTATTATTTAATATAGCAAACTACGATTTTTTTTAATTTTACTTAAGAACACTTTTTTCCTACTTACACCCTTCTGCTTAGAGGTAGGCTATTATATTGTCACTGACAAATTTAGCTGTGAAAAGGGGCACAGCTGGCCGGACTAGCAACTAAAACACCTCCATCGGTCGGTGATGCTATTTAGAGAACTGTGTTATCTAACTAGGCTTTTAGCATATAATTCCATTATGTATTGTATGTATAATATACTGAATAATGAGGAAGACACTCGTTTTGTCGACCATTAATAAATAAATAAATTATAAGCCAATCTATTGTCGGCTTGAAATCCAATTGGCAATTGAATTTTTTTTATAAAATCAATCCCTATTATTCCGTCGCTTGGTATTGCGAAATGCAGATCTACTATATGGAAATTGTGTGGAATTAATCTGTAGTTCAATTGAGGTTTAGCCTTTAGATTTTATAACTTCTTGGCTTATGAATATTGATTCTATTGTCATTTTGAATGTCATTGAAAAAATCCGAATTTTCTTTTAAAATTGAAATGTCTGCACCTGTATCTATTAGAAAAACGAGTTTTTTACCACACATGGTAAAATGATACAAATATACTGAGGTTGAGATTGATGGTGTGAACCTTATTGTTTCTAGTTTTGCGTATCTAAAGGTCGTTCGGAGTTTTCCGCATTGTGTTGTGTAACTCGGATATTGTTGTTGTGGCCTCGATTCGAGTTTCCAGGGCCCCCAGAGTTTCCTCTATTTTGACCTTGTGCCCTATTATAGTTTCTGGTATAACTTTGGTTATTATTTCTGGAACCGTTGTTCTGATAATTACCTCTGCCACGATTATTACCGCGGTTTTCTCTATTATTTCCATATTGTCGTTGACGGAAGTACAATACAGAATTTGCCTGGCCTGTTGCTTCCGTACAACTGTTGACAAATTTTGAAATGGCACCATTCATGGTGTTGAATTTGCCTGCTTGCATGATCAGTTTTACTTTCTCAATTGCGAAGTTTTGCGTCATGGCCTTTACAGCTAATGTCAAATTGTATTTGCTGGCTAAATCCGGGCTTAAACCATCACTGATATACGCACCTTCAAGAGCCTGGGTCAATATTTCCACCTCTTGGGTGTATTGATAAACGGCTGCAGATTAAGAAGTTTTGCAGATATGACGTCTACAGATTCTCCTTTCACAGCTTTGGTTAATTGATTTATAATGGCAAGAATTGTCTCCTCATTACTTATCAAATTTCTAGCGTGGCCCTTCAGCTTAGTCTTTATTATGCCTACTGCAGTTAGTTCGTGAGTGCCTTTTAAGGAATCTATTAGATTCAATGTATCCAAAAAACTTTGTAGGTTATCGGCCTTTCCATCGAGCTCTGGTAAGAGTGACGAGGCTAATTTTAAAAACTCTACAACTGCCTGAGTCATGTTTACTAATTTTATGTCTTCTATTTGGTCGTTTTCCTTTGAGTTTGTCAAGAGTGACTTATCAAACGTTACCGGCGTGCTTATTGTCGATGGTAAATAAAACTGGAGATTGTACTTGTCTTTTAAGTTTATCAGATTATCCCTTAGATGTTGTAAAACGTCTGAAGTTTGGACTCTGTGTAAGCTTGTCAGTTTATGCTGCCACTCCTCAATTAAACTCCTGATTTCATTGTATTCATATACAAGAATCTCAGTGTGTTTAATTATGGTTGGTTGCAAAACTGGTGCGCTCTTATTTAGCACTTATATGATTTGTAGAAATTCGATCTATGCAGCTATATTTTTTCAGCTATCTGGTGTCATTCCATTTAAGGGAATTTGTTTGATGTTTATCTAGTCCGCCTGCTCTACTAATATAACGTTTCTTAATTTTCTTTGTATGCATTGCATACACCTTCAATGCTAACGATACGACAGATACGACAGTGATTATAATTAGCAAAATTGTTTATTCTCTAAATTTTTTGATCGACGATTTTAACAGTATTGGTTACGTTTTCGCCCGATTTTTCAACCTTGTACTCGTTAGAACCCATTTTAATTTAATTTTTAAAAAATGTTGCAAATTTTAAATGAATATTATTAGTTTTTTGTATTGGTTTTTTTTTAATTAATGTTTTTGGGTTAATTATTTTTGTACCCTTGCAGAGGGTATTATAATTTTGTCGTGAAATGTGTAACGCATAGAAGGAGACATCTCCGACCCCATAAAGTATATATATTCTTGATCAACATCAACAGCCGAGTCGATATAGCCATGTCCGTCTGTCCGTCTGTCTGTTTCTATGCGAACTAGTCTCTCAGTTTTAAAGCTATCTTAATGAAACTTTGCAGAAGTCCCTTTTTCTGTTGCACGCAGCACAATGTCAAAACCAGCTGGATCGGACCACTATATCATATAGCTGCCATAGGAACGATCGGTCGAAAATTAATTTTTTGTATGGAAAAACATTTTGTTTTTCAAGATATCTCGACCAAACTCGGCATTTATTAGTTTTACTATGCTCCTCATATATATGTAAAATCCTATTAAGATCGGACCACTATATCATATAGCTGCCATAGGAACGGTCGGTCGAAAATTAGTTCTTGTATGAAACAAATTTTGTTCATGAAGATATCTTGACCAAACTCGGCATTAACTATTTTCTCTGTGCTTCTTAGATACGGGCAAACCACTATGAGCATTATGAAAAGGTTGGGTCTGCAATGGTATTAGATCTTCGGCGTGCTGAAGATAGCCTTACTTTCTCATTAATATTATATTTAGGCAGAAGGCCTTTCTTTTTGTGTCTATTTTAAAACCCTACTTCGATCAACGCAGTGGTCTCCTCTCTAATTTGGGTGAGCATCATTACAATTTATTAAAATTTTTTAATGTAATCTTAGATAATGCTGCATCTTCTGCTGCTGCTAGTGGTGGTGTGCTATTTCTTCCTTAGATTATTTGGCTGCCTTGGAGCGGTCAGCGTTGCCGGTGCAGGTCATCTCACAGGCCGGGGTGTAAAATGGTCAGGGCATCTTTTCGTCATCATAGGTAGCCGATTTTCTTCTGTTTGTTTATAAGTTTTTAATAAATTTCTTATTGGTTGAGGAGCAGGTGTATCGGCTTGTGCTTTGTGCTTGCGCTCTTCCGCCTCTAAAAAATCTAACTCATCGGCTAGTTTCTTGGCGTTTTTCCAGGTCGGGGGCTCTTGCACTCTTGCACTTCTTTATGCGCAGCCGTAAGCCACCACGATTTCTTTTGTTTTTTTTTTTCTCAACTTCTTTGTTAACCGTTTCTCTGGCTAGAAGTTGGCGCGCCCTGTACTCATCAAGAGTGATGCGTAAGGACATAATATGCACAAAAGCCACACCATACTCACTCAGAAATTTATGCTTGTGTTATATTCCACCGCTGTTGTTGTAGTTGTTGTTGTTCTGCTGCACCTGCCACAGTTGTTGCTGTCGTTTTTTAATATTTTATATATATGAACTGTTTGTTTTTTACCTTTTGTAACTTTTATTATAATATTATCTTCATAGGGGCCTAGATAAACTGGTTCTAGTTTGTGGCCAGTATTGTTTATTAACAAAACCTTATCTCCTATTTCCAATTTAAAATTTATAGCCTTATTGTCATTATATACTTTATTCTTAGCCTTCTGTTTTTCTAACATTATCCTAGCTCTTTTGATTGCCTGCTCTAATCTAAATTTTGCTTCTTTAGCATAGTCGTCTATATTATATATAGGGTCGATTTTATCTATTTTATTAAAGTATATTGGCAAATTGCTCTGTTTGCCGAAAACTAATTCATATGGACAATAGTTATGTGCCATAGAGGGGGTCGTGTTGAAACAATAGACAAAATATTGAAGCCATACATCCCAATCAGTTTTATCAACTGATATGTATGATCGTATACATTCGTTAAAAGTTCTATGACTTCTCTCGACTGTTCCAATTGTCTGGTGGTGGTGTGCGGTAGATGTCATATTATTAATTTTTAGATATTTACACAAGTCATTTATGATTGAATTCTTATATTGTGTTCCTATGTCCGTAATGAACGTCTTCATTGGACCGTACTTCAGAATAAAAGATTCAAATATAGCTTTAGCTACAGTGTTTGCGCTCTTATTTGCAACTGGTATGGCAACAAGATATTTGGTTAAGTCACATATTAGCGTGACTGCATATTCATTGCCAATTTCTGATTTTGGTAGTGGACCACGATATCCACAATATCCACTATCACTCTGTCGAAAGCATTTATAGGGGTATCAGTTATTGTTAATGGGGTTTTATTGTAATTAGTTGTTTTTGCTTTTTGGCATTTTTGACATTCTCCTATGTACTCAGTTATATCTCGAATCATACCCTTCTAAAAGTAATGTCTTTTGACCTTCGCCAAGGTTTTTGTAATGCCTGTGTGACCTCCTTGTATAGGATCGTCATGGTATGTAGACAAAATAGCTTCGTTTTCTTTTTCAGTTTTAATTAGGGTCACCGGGTTGAGTAGCGCTACTCTTAATGTTTTCAATATTTTATTGCCCATTTTTTTGAAACTTTAAATTTAAACTTGTTCAAAGATATTTTCCCACGGTGCCACTTTGAGTTGGGTGATTTTATGCATATCGGCTTGCATTTCAAGCCTTTGGAAGAACTGACCGAAGTCAAGAATTCCATTAATATATAAATCGCTAACATCATATCCTGCAGTAATTTTTTTTTCCATGTTTAAAGAAATATAGCTTATTTTTTAATTGCAAGGTCACTACCTTACGTACTTCATCATTGTTGATGACTTCATATACGTTGGGCTTTGAAGCTTTTTCTATATATTGCCTTGGCAATTCTATTTCTTTATCTCCTGTGCAGGATTTTTGTCTACTTTGATATCTGGTAGTGACTTTCACGACTTTAATTTGTAAATCTTTTAGTTCTTTGATGGTTATTCCTGATAACGCATCAGCCACATTGTTATCATTACCCTTTAGATACTCTACCGTAAAATTATATTCCTCTAACTCAAGCCTCATACGTGTTAATTTGGAACTTGGATTGACCATTGAAAATAAATATGTAAGTGGTCTATGATCTGTTTTGACAGTGAAATGTCTACCATAAATATATGGTCTGAAATGTGGTATTGCCCAATGAATTGCTGTTTGTTTCTATTCCGTCGTACTCTTGTTACTTGCTCCCTTGGTGAATGATCTGGATGCGTATGCAACTGGAAGTTGGAGTCCTTTGTGGTTTTGAGTTAAAACCGCTCCACACGCCTGCTTACTCGCATCCGTTATTATACAAAATTCTTTTGTGACGTCTGAAGAGTCGGTTTAATAAGTTGAGATTTTAAGTATATTAACGCATTTTGACATTTATCCGTCCATTCAAATGGAACATTCTTTTTATTTAGTCTAGTTATGTGCCGTCCATGATCGGCGAAGTTTTTTATAAATCGTCTATAATAGTTGCAAAATGCAACGAAACGTCTAGCGCTGTCGGCATCATGTGGGACTGGATAATTTTGAATGACGTCGTATTTCTTGTCGTCTGGTAAGATTCCTTTGTCTGTGCATTTGTGTCCCAGAAATGCTACCTCATGCATAAAAAATGAACATTTTTCAGGAAGTACCCTTAAGTTGTATTTCCTGCATATGTCAAAAACATCAGTTAGGTTTTTAACCATATGCTTTTCGGAACAACCAATTACTATTAAGTCAACCATATAAAGGAATGCTTGCGAAGGTTCAAGTCCAGAGAATGCTATAGTCATCATTCTCTGAAATGAATTCGGCGCTATTTTTAAACCAAATGGTAATCGCGTGAAGCGATAGGAGCCATTGCTCGTCGAAAAAGACGTTATATCTCTTGAATTATTGTCAAGTTCAATTTGGTGAAATCCTGACATTAAGTCAAGGCATGAAGAATACCTAGTTGATCTAAAATATCATCAATAGTGTTAGTGGGAACCTATCAGCTAGCAGCTTTTTGTTAATTTGACGATAGTCGATTACCAATCGCCATTTTTATACCCTTGCAGAGGGTATTATAATTTTGTCGTGAAATGTGTAACGCATAGAAGAAGACAACTCCGACCCCATAAAGTATATATATTCTTGATCAGCATCAACAGCCGAGTCGATATAGCCATGTTCGTCTGTCCGTCTGTCTGTTTCTATGCGAACTAGTCTCTCAGTTTTAAAGCTATCTTAATGAAACTTTGCAGAAGTCCCTTTTTCTGTTGCACGCAGCACATATGTCAAAACCAGCTAAATCGGACCACTATAGCATATAGCTGCCATAGGAACGATCGGTCGAAAATTAATTTTTTGTTTAAAAAAACATTTTGTTTTTCAAGATATCTTGACCAAACTCGGCATTTATTAGTTTTACTATGCTCCTCATATACATGCAAAATCATGCTAAGATCGGAACACTATATCATATAGCTGCCATAGGAACGATCGGTCGAAAATTAAGTTTTTTATAAAAAAAACATTTTGTTTTTCAAGATATCTTAACCAAACTCGGCATTTATTAGTTTTACTATGCTCCTCATATATGTGCAAAATCGTATTAAGATCGGACCACTATATCATATAGCTGCCAGAGGAGCGATCGGTCGAAAAGTAGGATCTTGTATGAAAAACATTTTGATATCTTGACCAAACTCGGCATTTATTAGTTTTACTATGCTCATCATATATATGCAAAATCCTATTAAGATCGGACCACTATATCATATTATTAAGTTTTTGTATGGATCATTTTTTGTTTTTCATGATTTTGCGATTAAACACGGCATTTAAAGATTTCACTATGCTCCCTTCATTTTTGCAAAATCTTATTTACATCGGTTTTTGATTAAAAGCCTTTTTTTTTTGTTTATCAATATACCTTGACCTAGATCTTCGGCATGCCGAAGATAGCCCTTTTTTCTCGGTTTTATTGGATTCAGGATGAGATTTTTTGGGACTAATAAAAGTGGGATATTATATTCTGACACAGATGGTTCAACAATTTTGTCGTCAATTAGTTTTTGTGCTTATGCTTGGATTTCTTATTTTTGGCGTTGAGGACTTCTATTATTTTTAATGTAGCATGGTTCATCATCTTTCAATCTCAATTTTCGTTTGTAAAAATTATTTGTTGATATAGATTCGCTTTCAAGTCCGAATATATCTGTATAATTAGTGCATAACTGAGTAAATTTTGCTTTAAACTGTGGTGGAAAATTTTGGGATAGTCGAGACATGACTTCCTCTTTTCTACTTCCATTGTTTGCTTGAACCACTTCGTAGTTCAAAAGTGATTCATAATTTAGATTATTTATACTTAGTTGATCGGTACTGCTTGTGTTCAGTTATCGGACAAATGCATTTCGTGTGATTGCACCGGTGCTGGCAACATAAATACCAGTTTGAATTTCCTGGTTTGGAATTAGTAGACTATCTTCGCTTGAAGATAGTTCGATTTTTCGGACAGCTTGTGATCTTGCTGGTAAACGTATTGTATTATTACCAGAACTATATGTTATTTTAACATGAATCGGAAATTTTAGATTATTGGGTCTGATTATAAGCCAATCTACTGTCGGCTTGAAATCCAATTGGTAATTGAATTTTTTTTATAAAATAAATCCCTATTATACCGTCGCTTGGTATTGCGTAATGCAGATCTACTATATAGAAATTGTGTGGAATTAATCTGTAGTTCAATTGAGTTTCAATAGAGGTTAAGCCTTTAGATTTTATAACTTTTTGGCTTATGAATATTGATTCTATTGTCATTTTGAATGTCATTGAAAAAATCCGAATTTTCTTTTAAAACTTGAAATGTCTGCACCTGTATCTATTAGAAAAACGATTTTTTTTCCACACATGGTAAAATGATACAAATATACTGAGGTTGAGATTGATGGTGTGAACCTAATTTTTTTCGGTCGTTCGGAGTTTTCCGAATTGTGTTGTGTAACTCAAACATTGTTGTTGTGGCCTCGAGTTGCCACGGCCTCCAGAGTTTCCTCTATTTTGGCCTTTCCACCTCTTGGGTGTCTTGTCAAGCCGTTTTGCTCTTTTGCTGCTGATTAAGAAGTTTTGAGGATATGACGTCTACAGATTCTCCTTTCACAGCTTTGGTTAATTGATTTATAATGGCAAGAATTGTCTCCTCATTACTTATCAAATTTCTAGCCTGGCCCTTCAGTTTAGTCTTTATTATGCTTACTGCTGTTAGTTCGTGAGTGCCTTTTAAGGGATCTATTAGATTCAATGCATCCAAAAAACGTTGTAGGTTATCGGCCTTTCCATCGAACTCTGGTAAGAGTGACGAGGCTAATTTTAAAAACTCTACAACTGCCTGAGCCATGTTTACTAATTTTATGTCTTCTATTTGGTCGTTTTCCTTTGAGTTTGTCAAGAGTGACTTATCAAACGTTACCGGCGTGTTTAATGCCGATGGTAAATAAAACTGGAGATTGTACTTTTCGTTTAAGTTTATCAGATTATTCCTTAGACGTTGTAAAACGTGTGAAGTTTGGACTCTGTGTAAGCTTGTGAGTTTATGCTGCCACTGCTCCATTAAACTCCTGATTTCATTGTATTCATATACAAGAATCTCAGTGTGTTTAATTATGGTTGGTTGCAAAACTGGTGCGCTCTTATTTAGGCACTTATATGAATTGTCGAAATTTGATCTATGCAGCTTTATTTTTTCAGCTATCTGGTGCCATTCCATTTATGGGAATTTGTTTGATGTTTATCTAGTCCGTCTGCTCTACTAATATAATACGATACGACAGATACGACAGTGATTATAATTAGCAAAATTGTTTATTCTCTAAATTTTCTTTATGGTCGACGATTTTAACAGTATTAATTACGTTGGCGTCCGATTTTTCAACCTTGGACTCGTTTGAGCCCATTTTAATTTAAATTTTTAAAAATAGTTTCAAATTTTAAATGAATATTACATTTTCATTATGGTGTTTGTAGTAGTTTTTTTATTTTAATAATATTTTGGGTTTAATATTTTTAATATTGTATTTAGGCAGAAGGCCTATCTTTTTGTGTCTATAAACCCTACTTCGATCAACGCAGTGATCTCCTCTCTAATTTGGTGAACAATATTTTAAGTTGTACTTTACCTTGACGCACACAGCACAGTGGGCCTCATTACAATTTATTAAAATTTTTTAATGTAATCTTAGATAATGCTGCTTCTTCTGCTGCTGCTAGTGGTGGTGTGCTATTTCTTCCTTAGATTATTTGGCTGCCTTGGAGCGGTCAGCGTTGCCGGTACAGGTCATCGCACAGGCCGGGGTGTAAAATGGTCCAGCCAGTGGTCAGGGCATCTTTTCGTCATCATAGGTAGCAGCTTTTCTTCTGTTGGTTTATAAGCTTTGAATAAATAAATTATTGGGTGAGGAGCAGGTGTATCGGCTATCTAACTCATCGGCTAGATTCTTGGCGTTTTCCCAAGTCGGGGGCTTTGTGTTATTATATAACACTTTAAAAATTTCGGCTTTGCACTTCTTTATGCGCAGCCGTAAGCCACCATGATTTCTTTGTTTCTTTTGTTTTTTCTCAAAAGCCGTTTAGCCGTTTCTCTGGAAAGAAGTTGGCGCGCCATGTACTCATCAAGAGTGATGCGTAAGGACATAATATGCACAAAAGCCACACCATACTCACTCAGAAATTTATGCCTGTGTTATTTTCCGCCGCTGTTGTTGCACCTGCCACAGTTGTTGCTGTCGTTTTTTTTTAATATTTTATATATATGAACTGTTTGTTTTTTACCTTTTGTATTTTTAAATATATTATTATCTTTAGCTCCTATTTCTATTACTTCATAGGGGCCTTGATAAACTGGTTCTAGTTTGTGGCCAGTATTGTTTCTTAACAAAACCTTATCTCCTATTTCCAATTTAAAATTTATAACCATATTGTCATAATATTCTTTATTCTTAGCCTTCTGTTTTTCTAACATTATCCTAGCTCTTTTGTATGCCTGCTCTAATCTAAATTTTGCTTCTTTATATTCGTCTATATTATATATAGGGTCGATATTATCTATTTTATTAAGGTATTTTGGCAATTACTCTGTTTGCCGAAAACTAATTCATATGGACAATAGTTATGTGCCATAGAGGGGGTCGTGTTGAAACAATAGACAAAATATTAAAGCCATACATCCCAATCAGTTTTATCAACTGATATGTATGATCGTATGTATTCGTTAAAAGTTCTATGACTTTTTTCGACTGTTCCAACTGTCTGGAGGTGGTGTGCGGTACATGTTATATTATTAATTTTTAGGTTTTTGCACAAGTCATTTATGATTGAATTATTATATTGTGTTCCCATGTCCGTAATGTACGTCTTCATTGGACCGTACTTCAGAATAAAAGATTCAAATATAGCTATATGCGGTCTTACTTGCAATTAGCGTGACTGCATATTCATTGCAAATTTCTGATTTTGGTAGTGGACCACGATATCCACAATATCCACTATCACTCTGTCGAAAGCATTTATTGGTGTATCAGTTATTGTTAATGGGGTCTTATTGCGATTAGTTGTTTTTGCTTTTTGGAATTTTTGACATTTTCGTATGTACTCAATTATATCCCGAGTCATACCCTTTCAAAAGTAATGTCTTTTGACCTTGGTCAAGGTTTTTGTAATGCCTGTGTGACCTCCTTGTATAGGATCGTCATGGTATATAGAGAAAATAGCTTCGTTTTCTTTTTCATTTATAATAAGGGTCACCGGGTTGAGTAGCGCTATTTTCCCACAGTGCCTCTTTGAGTTGGCTGATTTTATGCATATCGGCTTGTATTTCAAGCCTTTGGAAGAAGTGACCTAATTCAAGAATTCCATTAATATACAAATCGCTAACATCATATCTTGCAGTAATTTTTTTTCCACGTTTAAAGAAATATAGCTTATTTTTTACTTGCAAGGTCACTACCTTACGTACTTCATCATTGTTGATGACTTCATATACATTGGGCTTTGAAGCTTTTTCTATAGATTGCCTTGGCAATTCTATTTCTTTATCTCCTGCGCAGGATTTTTTGTCTACTTTGATATCTGGTAGTGTCTTTCAGGACTTTAATTTGTAAATATTTTCGTTCTTTGATGGTTATTCCTGATAACGCATCAGCCACATTGTTATCATTACCCTTTAGATACTCTACCGTAAAATTATATTCCTCTAACTGAAGCCTCATACGTGTTAATTTGGAACTTGGATTGACCATTGAAAATAAATATGTAAGTGTTCTATGATCTGTTTTGACAGTGAAATGACTACCATAAATATATGGTCTGAAATGTGTTATTGCCCAATGAATTGCTGTTAGTTCCTGTTCCGTCGTACTCTGTTTACTTGCTCCCTTGGTGAACGATCTGGATGCGTATGCATCTGGAAGTTGGAGTCCTTTGTGGTTTTGAGTTAAAACCGCTCCACACGCTTGCTTACTCGCATCCGTTATTATACAAAATTCTTTTGAGAAATCTGAAGAGTCGGTTTAATAAGTTGAGATTTTAAGTAAAAAAACGCATTTTGACATTTATCCTTCCATTCAAATGGAACATTCTTTTTATTTAGTCTAGTTATGTGCCGTGCATGATAGGCGAAGTTTTTAATAAATCGTCTATAATAGTTGCAAAATGCAACGAAACGTCTAGCGCTGTCCGCATCATGTGGGACTGGATAATTTTGAATGAATTCGTATTTCATGTCGTCTGGTAAGATTCCTTTGTCTGTGCATTTGTGTCCCAGAAATGTGACTTCATGCATAAAAAATAAACATTTTTTCAGGATGTAGCTTTAAGTTGTATTTCCTGCATATGTCAAAAACATCAGTTAGTTTATTAACCATATGCTTTTCGGAACAACCAAAATCGGAAAATTTAGATTATTGGGTCTGATTATAAGCCAATCTACTGTCGGCTTGAAATCCAAATGAATATTGATTCTATTGTCATTTTGAATGTCATTGAAAAAATCCGAATTTTCTTTTAAAATTGAAATGTCTGCACCTGTATCTATTAGAAAAACGATTTTTTTCCACACATGGTAAAATGATACAAATATACTGAGGTTGAGATTGATGGTGTGAACCTAATTGTTTTCTAGTTTTGCGTATCTAAAGGTCGTTCGGAGTTTTCCGAATTGTGTTGTGCAGCTCGGACATTGTTGTTGTGGCCTCGATTCGAGCTGCCACGGCCTCCAGAGTTTCCTCTATTTTGACCTTGTGCCCTATTATAGTTTCTGGTATAACTTTGGTTATTATTTCTGGAACCGTTGTTCTGATAATTACCTCTGCCACGATAATTACCGCGGTTTTCTCTATTATTTCCATATTGTCGTTGACGGAAGTACAATACAGAATTTGCCTGGCCTGTTGCTTCCGTACAACTGTTGACAAATTTTGAAATGGCACCATTCATGGTGTTGAATTTGCTTGCTTGCATGATCAGTTTTACTTTCTCAATTGCGAAGTTTTGCGTCATGGCCTTTACAGCTAATGTCAAATTGTATTTGCTGGCTAAATCCGGGCTTAAACCATCACTGATATACGCACCTTCAAGAGCCTGGGTCAATATTTCCACCTCTTGGGTGTATTGATAAACGGCTGCAGATTAAGAAGTTTTGCAGATATGACGTCTACAGATTCTCCTTTCACAGCTTTGGTTAATTGATTTATAATGGCAAGAATTGTCTCCTCATTACTTATCAAATTTCTAGCGTGGCCCTTCAGCTTAGTCTTTATTATGCCTACTGCAGTTAGTTCGTGAGTGCCTTTTAAGGAATCTATTAGATTCAATGTATCCAAAAACTTTGTAGGTTATCGGCCTTTCCATCGAACTCTGGTAAGAGTGACGAGGCTAATTTTAAAAAACTCTACAACTGCCTGAGCCATGTTTACTAATTTTATGTCTGCTATTTGGTCGTTTTCCTTTGAGTTTGTCAAGAGTGACTTATCAAACGTTACCGGCGTGTTTAATGCCGATGGTAAATAAAACTGGAGATTGTACTTGTCTTTTTAGTTTATCAGATTATCCCTTAGATGTTGTAAAACGTCTGAAGTTTGGACTCTGTGTAAGCTTGTCAGTTTATGCTGCCACTCCTCAATTAAACTCCTGATTTCATTGTGTTCATATACAAGAATCTCAGTGTGTTTAATTATGGTTGGTTGCAAAACTGGTGCGCTCTTATTTAGCACTTATATAATTTGTAGAAATTCGATCTATGCAGCTATATTTTTTCAGCTATATGGTGCCATTCCATTTATGGGAATTTGTTTGATGTTTATCTAGTCCGTCTGCTCTACTAATATAATACGATACGACAGATACGACAGTGATTATAATTAGCAAAATTGTTTATTCTCTAAATTTTCTTTATGATGGACGATTTTAACAGTATTGATTACGTTTGCGGCCGATTTTTCAACCTTGGACTCGTTTGAGCCCATTTTAATTTAAATTTTTTAAAATTGTTGCTAATTTTAAATGAATATTATATTTTCAATGTATATCATATATATCAAATAATATTTTTGGTTTTAATATTTTTAATATTATATTTAGGTAGAAGGCCTTTCTTTTTGTGTCTATTTTAAAACCCTACTTCGATCAACGCAGTGATCTCCTCTGTAGTGCGTATATGCCCGTACAGAATACCCTGTAATTAAATATAAAGTATGCTGCACTTTGTTGCATACAATAACAATAATATAGTAAACAAGCCCAGAGCCACTTTATGTATTGGCTCGGTCTCGTATTACGCAGCGCGGTTCACTAGCCTCACTAGCTGACCGTTTATGCTTACGCTGCAGATCCCACGCTCCGTCTGAGCGCATTCCGTGGGCAATATATATGCTCACTAATACAGGCATATGCGGGCTACTCACTCTCCCTCTCTTTGTAGCTGTTAACCAATAACATCATAAGTATATACATGTATCCATAGGCTAAGAGCATTATATTGACTCAGAATAAAATCATTCTTATGAACATTGCAAAACAGCACTAACGTGCCTCGTCTATCAATTCAAAACAATTACAAATGGAAGATATCACAAGTCTATACAAGTGGAATAGTGACAGTGGTTTACCGTTTGTGCAACAAAATATAGAATAAGCAAGCCCCAAGCGCCGCAAGCAACAACAGCAGCAGCAGCCACCACCACAGGTGCCAATTGCATTGATAAGTGATCCAAGCGCGCTGGCGCGTGCCGCGATGCAACTGCAGCATCTGCCCACAAATGTGGAGCAACATCCGGTAGTTTACTAACAGTAGCCTCTGCTGTAGCTACCCGACTACGGCGGCGGCGGCCACAACCGACACAACACAGTGGTAAAGCACACAAAATCCGGCGGCCAATCGAAGCAACTTAACAGATGACACGAACGTGTAAACCAAAGACAGCCTGTGCGATGACCAGCACCTGAGCCCTTAGGCCCCGGACAGCAGCAGCAGATACCAAAAGTGTGGGAGGCAATCCACCTTTTGTACCAACGCGGGAAGTAAATGAGCAACGTTGGACTGGAAGAGGCTGCTCCTGTTGAGCAAAGGAATGCACCCAGCCAGGAATGCACTTTAGAGGTGTACCCCAACGATGGACCACGCCCACTCACAATAGCTGAGTACCGGGCACGACAACAGAAGAAGGAAAAGAAGAAAACCAAAAGAAGCGGAAGAAGGATTAAACTGCTTCAACAAAGAAGACTCCTACAGGATCTTATCAAGACAGCGACAACGCCCCAGGAGAGAAATGAACAAATAAAGAATCTCGAAATCATCGAGAAACAACTTCGTACTGGTGCGAAGCAACGCAAGAAGGGCTGCAAACCTGCCAATGCCTAAATTGCCCTTAAATATAAACTCTTATTCAAGCCGATGCGCGAAAGCTCTACTTAAAAAATACAAAAATCTGTTAGGCTTTTTACTAACACATACGGTTGGACTATTAATTGTATAAATAAAAATTGTCAGCCAACCGTATGCCCTTATTAACTCAAATTTTTCCTTTTCCTAAATCAGTTTATAAGGAATTTTACAATTATTGAACAGTTTTTAAAGAAAAACTATTAAAAATGACAGAAACTAAAAAATGTTTAATACATATATATTTTATATTGTATGGTCACTCCAAGAATTGAGAAGGAAAATTTTTTTATATACAAAAAAAAAAAATGAAAAAAAAAAGACAGAAATAAGAGCTCCGTTTGCCTCATTAGGTATTCCAAAACTCATGTTCAAGAATTAGTCATGATTGAGGACAAGATTAGCAAGGTATATAACGACTATACAGACTTGCGTATGCGAGCCATACAAACAAAATAATCATGGCTCAAACAGTAGTTGAATTTCTAAAATTAGCCTCATCACTCATACCTGAGTTCGATTGAAAGGCAGAAAATTCACAAAGTTTCATAGACGCTTTGAATCTCCTTGATTCCCTAAAAGGCTCGCATGAAGTAACTGCTATCAGTCTCATTAAGACAAAACTAAAAGGCCATGCGAGAAACTTGATAAGCAATGAGCAAACTATCGCTCAAATAATTGCAAAATTATCAAGCACAGTAAAAGGCGAATCAGTTGGAAGTATTGTCAGCCAAATTACTTAACTTGCAACAAAAAAGCAAAACTGCCAATCAGTACACTCAAGAGGTTGAGCAGTTAACAAAAGCTTTAGAAGGAGCTTTTATAAATGATGGTTTAACACCAGAAATGGCCAATAAATACAGTACAGTCCAAGCAGTAAAGGCCATGACCAAGAACTGCGCTATAGATAAGGTAAAACTTATTATGCAAGCAGGCACATTCAATAACATGAATGATGCCATATCCAATTTTGTCGATAGTTGCACAGAAGCAACCGGACAAACCAATACTGTCCTTTATTACCAAAATTACTATCCTCGTGGTGGAAGCCGCGGAAGAGGTCATTTTAAAGGCCGACCATACAACAGAGGCTGCTACAGAAATAATAATAATGGTAATAGAAACAATGATAACAGAGGCAATCCTCGAGGCGGCTCATATAGAGGCGGCTCGAACAGAGGACCCAGACAGCAAAACCAGATCCGAGTTACACAAGGCAACTCGGAAAACCAACAAACCCCCTTGAGCAACGAGTAGTAATAATTTATCATATAAATCTAAGTCTCAGTAGTCTCATCAAAATATACAATAGGAAAAATAATATACCATTGACTCTGCTAGTAGATACAGGAGCAAATGTCTCAATTTTAAAGAACAATAAAACAGATTCAAATGTAAATCAAAACTATAAAACAAGTATAACAGGAATTGGACAGGGAACAATAGAGTCAATTGGACAATCCACAATTGATCTACTTTTCGATTACTTCGTAATCAGTCACAATTTCCAAATAGTCCACAATGAATTTCCCATACCTTGCGATGGAATTTTTGGACTAGACTTCATCAGAAAATTCAATTGCATAATAGATTACCAACATGATGAACTCATCATGAAACCAGAATCACTTAATTATCAAATACATGTACCGCTATTACATAATGATATTGATAACTCAATATTGTTACCAGCTAGATCAGAAGTTATAAGAAAAATAACGCTTCTGACAAATGAAGATACAGTTCTTATACCAAACCAAGAAATACACCCTGGGGTAATAATAGCAAACAGTATCGTAAAAAGTAATAGCGCAATAGTCCGTATTTTAAATACAAATAGTAAACATATAAAAATTCAAAACCCCGAAGTAAAATTTGAGTCATTACAACAATATGACATCAAAATAAATAATATAAATACCGGCAATAGAACAGATGAAGTCATAAATAAATTAAATTTCCTGAACAATTTAAAAACAAACTTATTGACTTATGTACCAAATACAGTGACATATTTGGTCTAGAAACAGAAGCAGTTTCAAGTAACAATTTTTATAAACAGAAATTAAGATTAGCAGAGAAAACACCTGTATATATTAAAAACTACAGAAATGCAGAAACAGAAAAGCCAGAAATTAACAGGTCGAAAAACTAATAAAAGATGGTATAGTAGAACCATCTTTCTCAGAATACAATAGCCCACTTCTCTTGGTACCCAATAAATCGCTCCCCGCCAAGAATTGAGGAAATACTTGACCAATTAGGACAAGCTAAATACTTTTCATGTCTCGATCTTATGTCAGGTTTTCACCAAATTGAACTAGATGAAAAATCTAGAAATATAACATCATTTTCAACGAGCACTGGCTCTTATCGCTTCACGCGGTTACCATATCGTCTTAAGGTAGCACCAAATTCATTTATGCGAATGATGACACTCGCATTTTCAGGCCTAGAGCAATCCCAAGCATTTCTCTATATGGATGACCTAGTAGTCATCGGCTGCTCAGAGCAGCACATGTTCAAGAACTTGACAAGCATATTCGATCTTTGTCGAAAACATAATTTAAAATTAAACCCAGAGAAATGTTCGTTTTTCATGCACGAGGTAACATTCCTTGGGCATAAGTGCACAGACCATGGACCTTCCAGATGACAAAAAGTACGATGTTTAAAAAACTATCCAACCCCTACTGATGCGGATAGTGCACGACGTTTCGTCGCGTTCTGTAATTACTACAGAAGATTTATACACAACTTCGCACAACACTCACGTCATTTGACTAGATTGTGCAGAAAGAATGTCCAATTCGAATGGAAAAAAGAATGCGAAGATGCATTTAAATATTTAAAAAGGGCATTAATGAAACCAACATTATTGCAATACCCTGACTTCAGCAAAGAATTTTTGCATAACCACAGATGCAAGTAAACATGCATGTGGTGCTGTACTATCCCAAGAGTACAACGGTGTACAATTGCCAATTGCATACGCATTCCGAGCTTTCACACAGGGAGAAAGCAATAAATCAACTACAGAGCAGGAATTAGCTGCTATACATTGGGCAATAAAACACTTCAGACCATATGTTTATGGAAGGCATTTCTTAGTTAAAACAGACCATAGACCCTTAACATATTTGTTTTCGATGAAAAATCCCACATCAAAATTAACTAGAATGAGACTAGATTTAGAAGAATACCAATTCACGGTAGAATACCTCAAGGGGAAGGATAACCATGTAGCGGATGCATTATCCCGCATAAGCATAGAGACACTAATTGACATGAATAGAAAAATATTAATGGTGCAAACAAGATCATCAAAAAGACAGGAAAACATCTGCGCAGATGAGAAAATAAAATTGCAAAAAGATCTAAAAGAGCCCAATGTCTATGAAGTCGTTAGCAATAAATAGTCGATTTAGGTCAATTTTTTCAAAGGCTTAATTCAGAAGCCGGAATACATAAAATTGCTAACTTACAGTTGTCACCAAATGAACAAATTTTCGAATTTGTATCATTAAATGAATTTAAAAATATGGGCAGTAAATTTTTAAATACATTAAAAGTAGCGCTACTAACAAAAGTGACACAAATAGACAAAAATGACGAAAGTCAAATAAAAGCAATACTGTCGAAATATCATGATGATCCTATAGAGGGAGGCCATACAGGGATTACGCGTACCTTGTTAAAAATTAAGAAATACTATTACTGGCCCCAAATGACTAAGACTATTACAAAGTATGTGAAAACTTGTGCGAAATGCCAATTAACAAAAACCACAACACATACTAAAGCCCCAATGATATTAACGAATACTCCAAATACTGCATTTGACACTGTTTTAATAGACACAATCGGTCCATTACCTCGTACAGAGAATGGCAACGAGTACGCAATTACTATAATATGCGACCTCACTAAATATCTAGTTACAATACCAGTAACAGACAAAAGTGCAACAACAGTAGGTAAAGCAATATTTGAATCTTTTGTACTAAAGTACGGTCCTATGAAGACGTTCATAACGGACATGGGTACTGAATACAAAAATTCGCTAATAAATGACCTGTGCAAGTATATGAATATAAGTAATATACAATCGACAGCACATCATCACCAGACCTAATGTCTGGAACAGTAGAAAGAAGTCATCGAAAATTTAACGACTTTATTCGCTCATATATTTCGATTGACAAAGACGATTGGGACATATGGTTGAATTATTTCACGTTTTGTTTCAACACTACACCATCGACAGTACATGGATACTGTCCATACGAACTTGTTTATGGTAGATTACCAAGACAGTTCATAGAATTTAATAACCAAACTAGAATTGACCCTATATATAACATAGACGACTACGCAAAAGAATTTAAGTTTAGGTTAGAAATAGCTTATAAAAGAGTAAAAACTCTAGTAGATTTAGAAAAAGAAAAAAGAAAGATAGAATACGATAAAAAACTAAATGAAATAGAACTAGAAATAGGAAATTTATTTCTACTAAAGAACGATACAGCGCATAAGTTAGAAAATAAATACTTAGGCCCTTATAAATTAATATGCAAAGAAGATAGAAACAACATAAAATAAGAACAGGTTAAAATGATTCAAAACTTAGCTTAGCTCGAGCATAGAACATATTACATTTTTAGCGGTTATGAATATAAACAGTTGAATAATACAAAAAAAAATAATAATAAAATTAAATTTATCGATACAAAAATATATACATATATTAATTGAACAACTACATTATATTACGTTATTCTCCTAGAAGGGGAGGTGTAGTGCGTATATGCCCGTACAGAATACCCTGTACTTAAATATAAAGTATGCAGCACTTTGTTGCATACAATAACAATAATATAGTAAACAACCCCAGAGCCACTTTATGTATTGGCTCGGTCTCGTATTACGCAGCGCGGTTCACTAGCCTCACTAGCTGACCGTTTATGCTTACGCTGCAGATCCCACGCTCCGTCTGAGCGCATTCCGTGGGCAACATATATGCTCACTAATACAGGCATATGCGGGCTACTCACTCTCCCTCTCTTTGTAGCTGTTAACCAATAACAGCATACGTATATACATGTATCCATAGGCTAAGAGCATTATATTGACTCAGAATAAAATCATTCTTATGAACAATGCAAAACAGCACTAACGTGCCTCGTCTATCAATTCAAAACAATTACAAGTGGAAGATATCACAAGTCTATACAAGTGGAATATAAATAACATTACACCTCTCTAATTTGGTGTACAATATTTTAATTTTGTACTTTACCTTGACGCACACAGCACAGTGGGCGTCATTACAATTTATTAAATTTTTTTAATGTAATCTTAAATAATGCTGCTTCTTCTGCTGCTGCTAGTGGTGGTGTGCTATTTCTTCCTTAGATTATTTGGCTGCCTTGGAGCGGTCAGCGTTGCCGGTGCAGGTCATCTCACAGGCCGGGGTGTAAAATGGGCCACCCAGTGGTCAGGGCATCTTTTCGACATCATAGGTAGCAGCTTTTCTTCTGTTGGTTTATAAGCTTTTAATAAATTTCTTATTGGTTGAGATGCCGGTGTATCGGCTTGTGCTTTGTGCTTGCGCTCTTCCGCCTCTAAGAAATCTAACTCATCGGCTAGTTTCTTGGCGTTTTCTCAAGTCGGGGGCTTTGTGATATTATATAACACTTTAAAAATTTTTCTCAACTTCTTTGTTAGCCGTTTCTCTGGCTAGAAGTTGGCGCGCCCTGTACTCATTAAGAGTGATGCGTAAGGACATAATATGCACAAAAGCCACACCATACTCACTTAGAAATTTATGCTTGTGTTATTTTCCGCAGCTGTTGTTGTAGTTGTTGTTGTTCTGCTGCACCTGCCACAGTTGTTGCTGTCGTTTTTTTTATACCCTGAACCCATTGAAAATGGGTTAAAAGGGTATATTGTATTTGTGCAAAATGCAAATGTATGTAACAGGCAGAAGGAAGCTTCTCCGACCCCATAAAGTATATATATTCTTGATCAGCATCAATAGCCGAGTCGATCTAGCCATGTCCGTCTGTCTGTCCGTCCGTCCGTCTGTCCGTATGTATGAACGCAAGGATCTCAGAACCTATAAGAGCTAGAGAGCTCAAATTATAGATGCAGGTGCTCCTAGTGCCTGCGCAGATCGAGTTTGTTTCTGATTATCGATAACTTACTTCGTTTCCAAGCAATCAATAAAAATCGATATCGACATCCTGTTTTTTGAGCAAATTGGGTAAATAATAAGAGCTGGAGTCACCAAACATGATATGTTGCTTCTAAAATATTATATATCTGTCAAGTATCTTTCATTTTATACCTATCGCCACCTCTTCTCTAACACTGCACAGCCATAAATCAAGTTAATAACCCAACTTATATTGCCCACCACTTTAAGCCACAATTTTGATTCAATTGACTTTTTGAGAATACACAAATATTCTATGGTACAATAATATATACTGTAGAAAATTTCATTAAGCTCGGTTAAGAGAAAACCAAAGTTATATGTAACTGCGCAATTGGATGGCACAGCTAGCGAAAACATCAAGAATTTGTGTACTATCTATTCTATCGCATTCTAACAGCATTGTAATTGCGGTCTGTCGCGAGTACGAGCCCTACCTGGGAAACTATTTTTTTTTTGTTTTTTTTTTTGGTGGTTTGTCTGTTGAGTAGAGTCGTCAGCAAGTAATACGGTCAGTTACGAGTTCGAATCCTGCCAAGGGAACTTTTTTTTTTTAATTTATCTTTATTACTTCAAACCAGCGCGATGCGCGAACTGCATTTGGTGTTGGAATGGGAGGGTTCAGGGTATTCCCTAGTCGGGAGCTCCCGACTATAACCTCTTACTTGTTATATTTTATATATATGAACTGTTTGTTTTTTACCTTTTGTAAATATTATTATAATATTATCGCTAGCTTCTATTCCTATTACTTCATAGATAAACTGGATCTAGTTTGTGGCCAGTATTGTGTCTTAACAAAACCTTATATCCAATTTCCAATTTAAAATTTATATCCTTATTGTCATAATATTCATTATTCTTAGCTTTCTGTTTTTCTAACATTATCCTAGCTCTTTTGTATGCCTGCTCTAATCTAAATTTTGATTCTTTATCATAGTCGTCTATATTATATATAGGGTCGATATTATCTATTTTATTGCTCTGCTTGCCGAAAACTAATTCATATGTCAGTTTTATCAACTGATATGTATGATCGTATGTATTCGTTAAAAGTTTTATGACTTCTTTCGACAGTTCCAACTGTCTGGTGGTGGTGTGCGGTAGATGGTATATTATTAGTTTTTAGATATTTGCACAAGTCATTTATGATTGAATTATTATATTGTGTTCCCATGTCCGTAATGTACGTCTTCATTGGACCGTACTTCAGAATAAAAGATTCAAATATAGCTTTAGCGACAGTGTTTGCGCTCTTACTTGCAACTGGTATGGCAAGAAGATATTTGGTTAAGTAACATATTAGCGTGACTGCATATTCATTGCCAATTTCTGATTTTGGTAGTGGACCACGATATCCACAATATCCACTATCACTCTGTCGAAAGCATTTATAGGGGTATCAGTTATTGTTAATGGGGTCTTATTGTGATTAGTTGTTTTTGCTTTTTGGGATTTTTGACACTCTCGTATGTACTCAGTTATATCCCGAGACATACCCTTCCAAAAGTAATGTCTTTTGACCTTGGCCAAGGTTTTTGTAATGCCTGATGACCTCCTTGTATAGGATCGTCATGGTATGTAGACAAAATAGCTTCGTTTTCTTTTTATACCCTTGCAGAGGGTATTATAATTTTGTCGTGAAATGTGTAACGCATAGAAGGAGACATCTCCGACCCCATAAAGTATATATATTCTTGATCAGCATCAACAGCCGAGTCGATATAGCCATGTCCGTCTGTCCGTCTGTCTGTTTCTATGCGAACTAGTCCCTCAGTTTTAAAGCTATCTTAATGAAACTTTGCAGAAGTCCCTATTTCTGTTGCACGCAGCACATATGTCAAAACCAGCTGGATCGGACCACTATATCATATAGCTGCCATAGGAACGATCGGTCGAAAATTAAGTTTTTGTATGAAAAAACCTTTTGTTTATCAAGATATCTTGACCAAACTCGACATTTATTAGTTTTACTATGCTCCTCATATATATGCAAAATTCTATTAAGATCGGACCACTATTTCATATAGCCGCCATAGGAACGATCGGTCGAAAATTAAGTTTTTGTATGAAAAAACATTTTGTTTGTCAAGATATGTTGACCAAACGCGGCATTTATTAGTTTTACTAAGCTCCTCATATATATGCAAAATCCTATTAAGATCGGACCACTATATCATATAGCTGCCATAGGAACGATCGGTCGAAAATTAAGTTTTTGTATGAAAAAACCTTTTGTTTATCAAGATATCTTGACCAAACTCGACATTTATTAGTTTTACTATGCTCCTCATATATATGCAAAATTCTATTAAGATCGGACCACTATGTCATATAGCCGCCATAGGAACGATCGGTCGAAAATTAAGTTTTTGTATGAAAAAACATTTTGTTTGTCAAGATATCTTAACCAAACTCGGCATTTATTAGTTTTACTATGCTCTTCATATATATGCAAAATCCTATTAAGATCGGACCACTATATCATATTATTAAGTTCTTGTATGGAGAATTTTTTGTTTTTCATGATTTTGCGATTAAACACGGCATTTAAAGATTTCACTATGCTTCCTTCATTTTTGCTAAATCTTATTTACATCGGTTTTTGATTAAAAGCCTTTTTTTTTGTTTATCAATATACCTTGACCAAACTCGGCCTTAACCATTCTCTCGGTATTAAAAGGTTGGGTCTGCAAGGGTATTAGATCTTCGGCATGCCGAAGATAGCCCTTCTTTCTCGTTATTTTTTTATTTTAATATTTTTTTTTTCATATTTACTTTGAATTTCGTGTCGTACGTTACACGACTGCCCCCCTCGGTCGGTTGGGCGGGAGGTGGGATGCAGTACGTTGCATCGGGATTCGCGTTAAAAAAAAAAAAAAAAAAAAAAAAAATAAATATATGTTCTTGTGCTGTTATTGGTTAACAGCTACAAAGAGAGCGAGCGGGTGTACTCAAATTTGTATTTATTTTGTTGTAATATATTTAGACCTTATCTAGTCCGTCTGCTCTAGTCCGTCTGCTCTACTTAATTTTCTTTGTATGCATTGCATATAAGTGATTATAATTAAAATATTGTAATATTCTCTAATCTTTATGATCGACGATTTTAACAGTATTGATTACGTTTGCGGCCGATTTTTCAACCTTGGACTCGTTTGAGCCCATTTTAATTTAAATTTTTAAAAATTGATGAAAATTTTAAATGAATATTATATTTTCATTATGGTGTTTGTAGTAGTTTTTTTTTTAAATAATATTTTTGGGTTTAATATTTTTAATATTATATTTAGGCAGAAGGCCTTTCTTTTTGTGTCTATTTTAAAACCCTACTTCGATCAACGCAGTGATCTCCTCTCTAATTTGGTGTACAACACAGTGGGCGTCATTATAATTTATAAAATTTTCTTAATGTAATCTTAGATAATGCTGCTTCTTCTGCTGCTGCTATTGGTGTGGTGCTATTTCTTCCTTAGATTATTTGGCTGCCTTGGAGCGGTCAGCGTTGCCGGTGCAGGTCATCGCACAGGTCGGGGTGTAAAATGGTCCAGCGCAGTCGTCAGGGAAACTTTTCGTCAGCATAGGAGCAGCTTTTCTTCTGTTGGTTTATAAGCTTTAAATAAATTTCTTATTGGGTGAAGAGTAGGTGTATAAGCTTGTGCTTTGGGCTTGCGCTCTTCCGCCCCTAAGAAATCTAACTCATTGGCTAGTTTCTTGGCGTTTTCCCGAGTCGGGGGCTTTGTGTTATTATACAACACTTTAAAAATTTCGGCTTTGCACTGTGCAGCCGTAAGCCACCACGATTTCTTGGTTTCTTTTGTTTTTCTCAACTTTTTGTTAGCCGTTTCTCTGGCTAGAAGTTGGCGCGCCCTGTACTCATCAAGAGTGATGCGTCAGGACATAATATGCACAAAAGCCACACCATACTCACTCAGAAATTAATGCTTGTGTTATTTTCCGCCGCTGTTGTTGTTGTGCTGCTGTACCTGCCACACTTGTTGCTGTCGTTTTATTTATATATTATATATATATGAACTGTTTGTTTTTTACCTTTTGTAACTTTTATTATAATATTATCGCTAGCTTCTATTCCTATTACTTCGTAGGGGCCTAGATAAACTGGATCTAGTTTGTGGCCAGTATTGTGTCTTAACAAAACCTTATCTCCTATTTCCAATTTAAAATTTATAACCTCATTGTCATAATATTCTTTATTCTTAGCCTTCTGTTTTTCTAACATTATTCTAGCTCTTTTGTATGCCTGCTCTAATCTAAATTATGCTTCTTTAGCATAGTCGTCTATATTATATATAGGGTCGATATTATCTATTTTATTAAAGTATATTGGCAATTGCACTGTTTGCCGAAAACTAATTCATATGGACAATAGTTATGTGCCATAGAGGGGGTCGTGTTGAAACAATAGACAAAATATTGTAGCCATACATCCCAATCAGTTTTATCAACTGATATGTATGATCGTATACATTCGTTAAAAGTTCTATGACTTCTCTCGACTGTTCCAACTGTCTGGTGGTGGTGTGCGGTAGATGTTATATTATTAATTTTTAGATATTTACACAAGTCATTTATGATTGAATTCTTATATTGTGTTCCCATGTCCGTAATGAACGTCTTCATTGGACCGTACTTCAGAATAAAAGATTCAAATATAGCTTTAGCGACAGTGTTTGCGCTCTTATTTGCAACTGGTATGGCAACAAGAAATTTGGTTAAGTCACATATTAGCGTGACTGCATATTCGTTGCCAATTTCTGATTTTGGTAGTGGACCAATAGCCATACGTCAGAATCAGTTTTATCAACCGATATAAATGAGCGTATGTTTTCACTGAATGTTCTATGACTTCTCTCGACTGTTCCAACTGTCTGGTGGTGGTGTGCGGTAGATGTTCTATTATTAATTTTTAGAAATTTGCACAAGATTCAAATATAGATTTAGCGACAGTGTTTACGCTCTTATTTGCAACTGGTATGGCAACAAGATATTTGGTTGAGTCACATATTAGCATGACTGCATATTCATTGCCATTTTCTGATTTTGGTAGTGGACCAATAGTGTCCACTATCACTCTGACGAAAGCATTTATAGGTGTATCAGTTATTGGGGTCTTATTGTGCTTGGCCAAGGTCAAAAGACATTACTCTTGGAAGGGTATGACTCGGGATATAACTGAGTACTTACGAAAATGTCAGAAATGCCAAAAAGCAAAAACAAATAACCAATTTTATCAATCATTAAGAAAAATTACAAATATATATATATCAAATTAGCATTTACTAGAATATAAAATAATCAAATAATAAAAAAAATTGTTGTATATTACAAAAATACATACAACTTATTAAAAAAATGTATAATTTTTAGTAAATATAACTACACTAGGTTACGTTATTTTTTAAAAGAAGGGAGATGTAGTGTGCGCACATATCGAATGCTCACTCTACTCAAGTACAGTACAATATACTAGACTTATATACAACTCATAACATACAAACACACTGTTGCAGTATTTACATAAATACCTAAGTCGAAGTGCAAGTGAAATATGATCACACACTTATGCTCCATGTATCATAATTGCAGAGTCAGCGATTCCACGCTGACCGCCTAGCTTTGTACATGCATATGTGCTCATAAAATACTCTCTCTCTTAGTGCTGTTAACATTAATAAGATGTACATAATGCAGCCGCTCCGCTGCTGGCATTACCGGCAGCGCAGCTACGCGGCTTTAGCAGAGTTAACGTTAAAAAAAGAAATATCAATTCAATAAAATTGATAAACAAAATTACTTTTTTATACAACAACTTAATTTTCGACCGATCGTTCCTATGGCAGCCATATGATATAGTGGTCCGATCTTAATAGGATTTTGGCTATATATGAGGAGCATAGTAAAACTAATAAATGCCGAGCTATATGATATAGTGGTCCGATCTTAATAGGATTTCGCATATATATATATAGGAGCATAGTAAAATTAAAAAATGCCGAGTTTGGTCAAGATATCTTGATAAACATAATGTTTTTCATATAAGATCCCACTTTTCGACCGATCGTTCCTATGGCAGCTATATGATATAGTATTCCGATCCAGCTGGTTTTCACATATGGGCTGCGTGCAACAGAAAGAGAGACTTCTGCAAAGTTTCATAAAGATAGCTTTAAAACTGAGAGACTAGTTCGCATAGAAACAGACAGACGGACAGACGGACATGGCTATATCGACTCGGCTGTTGATACTGATCAAGAATATATATACCTTATGGAGTCGGAGATGTCGCCTTCTATGCGTTACACGTTTCACGACAAAATTATAATACCCTCTGCAAGGGTATAAAAACACACACACAAACACATCGGTTATCCCGCAGGAGCGGACTACTACTTTTCTACACACTACATCCGATTACACATCTCACTGTTTGATTGTTTTATTTTCCGATTCTTATGTTCAAAATGAAAATAAAAAATAAATAAAAAGAAAGCACACACACACAAGCACAGGGAGGGAGGGCAAAGCGATGATGTGCAATTCATTGGCGAAGTGGTTGACACGTGAGCAAGACAAAAGTTCTGGACAGCTGGTTGATTGTACAGAGCTGCCAACCTGAACCGAAGTGCATGCGTCAACATAAAAAGCAAAAACGCGCGAAAGTATACCACGCTGTTGGAGCCCACAGGAAGACAAGGAAGGATATTGCATGCTCTTAGGCTTCCCCGTACTTCTCGCATTGCAGCTGCAGATACGAGACAAGAAATGGTACAGAAGGTCACGTATCCGACCAAGCCAACCCCTGCCGCATAGCGGTGTACTAATAAGGGGCGCTGGCTACCGAGTTGGAGCGGTTAACTCCCATTGGACAAACTTCAGTGGGAAACCATTGGCCACCGCTGGAGCCACAAATCAGCAGCGATTAGCGCCACAATTGGTAGTATGCCCGCTGCAAACAAACAAAACCCCACCCCCACACTGAGCCCAGTAAAATGTGAAAGCGACCCACTGGACCTCCCTTACGTAACCGTAGACATGGGCTGACGAGTCGGGCATTCTAGGACCTTAATAAGCAAGCTGACACCTTGCCGTAACGGCTCCGTAGAACGCTTATCGTATGTCGCCATTCAGTTGGCCGTGCAGGCTCAGTTGACACTCCCTGACTAGCACTGATCTGGCTCTGAACTCCGTCTCCCATAAGGACCGGAGTCAACCCTCGCGTGGAAAGGCTCCATGGAAAGGCAACCACGGGATCGCGAAGGTGACTGCACAATACACACGACAACAACGGCTTCGAGTTGGGTCCCAATAAATCTCAATGATGACCCAAAAACACAAAAAAAACACCACCCCACTAGGTGGACAAGAGGAAGAAGGAGTACGCCAGGCCGACCCGTTCGCTAGACGATCAAGCCTGGCGAGCACGCCCCCGGCTACACCAGCTAGGGCGCCACAGCTCACTGCACCATGCAGGGAAGCGAAGAGATAGAGACCCCAAAAAGGCTTAGGGACCCGGCCAGTCCTACGAACAAGCCACGGAGCACGCCACTCAAAAAGGGCAAGGCAAATACCCAGGAGATCGAAGAGATTGGTTCGATACTGGACGAGCTGCTGTACATGTATCTTAGCAGCCAGCGATGAGCCCATAAGCAGCCGAGCAATGCTGAAGCAAGTGGCGGAAGCATTCCTAAATGCGACACGGCAACGCAGACGGAAGAAAGCGGTGCAGGCACTAAGTCACCGACGGCGGCGCAAAAATCGAGGAATGAAGATGAAAGGAGACGTGTTTTAAATGCGCAGGTACTGGGCACAAGTCTGGACAGTGATCACATGAGGCAAAATGCATCCTCTGCACAAGAATGGGCGCGGGCACTAGCCAAGCCGCGCACTCAACTCGGAGCTGGAACTGCCCAGAATATAAGAAGGCGCTTAAGATGGTTAAGTTCCTGCAACTTAACCTAAATCACTGGAGAGCAGCCCAGGATCTGCTCGCACAAACGGCCCGGGAGAAGAGAATTGTAGCCATCATTCGCGAGCCGTCTACACCCAAGCATATCGGAGTGTGGCACGGAAGTCTGGAGCAGCACTATTGAGCTGCGGACAGGCACCATACTAGCTCACTCAACGGATTCCTCGCAAAGGGTTTGCTAGGGCAAATGTAGTTAAGTGCAAGCCCGCCATTAACTACCTGGGCATCGTGATAGACCACAGATTGTCGTATAAACAGCACCTATATTAGCCCAAAGCGGCTAGGGTTACAACAGCCATTAGACGAATGATGGCGAACACAAGAAGCCCAAGGCGGAAGAGTAGAAGGCTAATCGCTGGTGTGGTGTCGTCCACAATCCTCTACGGATCCAACATATGGGCCCCCGCAATGGAGGTTGCATCTTACAGCCGAGGATGCAAGGCCGTATATCGACTATGTGCATTGCGTGTAGTGTAATATTATTATTACAATATTTAAAGAAGTTCACTACAGCACGTCTGTGCTGGTTAGGTTGTTTTATAAGAATGGTATTATTCAAAATTAAGGGCATATGCTTAGGCTATGGATACATATATGTTCTTGTGCTGTTATTGGTTAACAGCTACAGAGAGCGAGCGGGTGTACTTAAATTTGTATTTATTTTGTTGTAATATATTCAGACCTTATCTAGTCCGTCTGCTCTACTAATATAACGTTTCTTAATTTTCTTTGGATGCATTGCATACACCTTCAATGCTAACGATACGACAGCTACGACAGTGATTATAATTAAAATATTGTAATATTCTCTAAATTTTCTTTATGATCGACGATTTTAACTGTATTGATTACGTTTGCGGCCGATTTTTCAACCTTGGACTCGTTTGAGGCCATTTTAATTTAAATTTTTTAAAATTGATGCAAATTTTAAATGAATATTATATTTTCATTATGGTGTTTGTAGTAGTTTTTTTTTAAAATAATATTTTTGGGTTTAATATTTTTAATATTATATTTAGGCAGGAGGCCTTTCTTTTTGTGTCTATTTTAAAACCCTACTTCGATCAACGCAGTGATCTCCTCTCTAATTTGGTGTACAACACAGTGGGCGTCATTATACCCTTGCAGAGGGTATTATAATTTTGTCGTGAAATGTGTAACGCATAGAAGGAGACATCTCCGACCCTATAAAGTATATATATTCTTGATCAGCATCAACAGCCGAGTCGATATAGCCATGTCCGTCTGTCCGTCTGTCCGTCTGTCTGTTTCTATGCGAACTAGTCCCTCAGTTTTAAAGCTATCTTAATGAAACTTTGCAGAAGTCCCTATTTCTGTTGCACGCAGCACATATGTCAAAACCAGCTGGATCGGACCACTATATCATATAGCTGCCATAGTTTATCAAGATATCTTGACCAAACTCGACATTTATTAGTTTTACTATGCTCCTCATATATATGCAAAATTCTATTAAGATCGGACCACTATATCATATAGCTGCCATAGGAACGATCGATCGAAAATTAAGTTTTTGTATGAAAAAACATTTTGTTTTTCAAGATATCTTAACCAAACTCGGCATTTATTAGTTTTACTATGCTCCTCATATATATGCAAAATCCTATTAAGATCGGACCACTATATCATATTATTAAGTTTTTGTATGGAGAATTTTTTGTTTTTCATGATTTTGCGATTAAACACGGCATTTAAAGATTTCACTATGCTCCCTTCATTTTTGCTAAATCTTATTTACATCGGTTTTTGATTAAAAGCCTTTTTTTTTTGTTATCAATATACCTTGACCAAATTCGGCCTTAACCATTTTCTCGGCATTAAAAGGTTGGGTCTGCAAGGGTATTAGATCTTCGGCATGCCGAAGATAGCCCTTCTTTCTCGTTATAATTTATATAATTTTTTTAATGTAATCTTAGATAATGCTGCTTCCTCTGCTGCTGCTATTGGTGTGGTGCTATTTCTTCCTTAGATTATTTGGCTGCCTTGGAGCGGTCAGCGTTGGCGGTGCAGGTCATCGCACAGGTCGGGGTGTAAAATGGTCCAGCGCAGTCGTCAGGGAAACTTTTCGTCAGCATAGGTAGCAGCTTTTCTTCTGTTGGTTTATAAGCTTTAAATAAATTTCTTATTGGGTGAGGAGTAGGTGTATAAGCTTGTGCTTTGGGCTTGCGCTCTTCCGCCCCTAAGAAATCTAACTCATTGGCTAGTTTCTTGGCGTTTTCCCAAGTCGGGGAGCACGTAAGCCACCGTAAGCCACCACGATTTCTTGGTTTCTTTAGTTTTTCTCAACTTTTTGTTAGCCGTTTCTCTGGCTTGAAGTTGGCGCGCCCTGTACTCATCAAGAGTGATGCGTCAGGACATAATATGCACAAAAGCCACACCATACTCACTCAGAAATTAATGATTGTGTTATTTTCCGCCGCTGTTGTTGTTGTGCTGCTGCACCTGCCACACTTGTTGCTGTCGTTTTTTTTATACCCTTGCAGAGGATATTATAATATTGTCGTGAAATGTGTAACGCATAGAAGGAGACATCTCCGACCCCATAAAGTATATATATTCTTGATCAGCATCAACAGCCGAGTCGATATAGCCATGTCCGTCTGTCCGTCTGTCCGTCTGTCTGTTTCTATGCGAACTAGTCCCTCAGTTTTAAAGCTATCTTAATGAAAATTTGCAGAAGTCCCTATTTCTGTAGCACGCAGCACATATGTCAAAACCAGCTGGATCGGACCACTATATCATATAGCTGCCATAGGAACGATCGGTCGAAAATTAAGTTTTTGTATGAGAAAACCTTTTGTTTATCAAGATATCTTGACCAAACTCAACATTTATTAGTTTTACTATGCTCCTCATATATATGCAAAATTCTATTAAGATCGGACCACTATATCATATAGCCGCCATAGGAACGATCGGTCGAAAATTAAGTTTTTGTATGAAAAAACATTTTGTTTGTCAAGATATCTTGACCAAACTCAGCATTTATTAGTTTTACTAAGCTCCTCATATATATGCAAAATCCTATTAAGATCGGACCACTATATCATACAGCTGCCATAGGAATGATCGGTCGAAAATTAAGTTTTTGTATGAAAAAACCTTTTGTTTATCAAGATATCTTGACCAAACTCGACATTTATTAGTTTTACTATATGCAAAATTCTATAACGATCGGACCACTATATCATATAGCCGCCATAGGAACGATCGGTCGAAAATTAAGTTTTTGTATGAAAAAACATTTTGTTTGTCAAGATATCTTGACCAAACTCGGCATTTATTAGTTTTACTAAGCTCCTCATATATATGCAAAATCCTATTAAGATCGGACCACTATATCATATAGCTGCCATAGGAACGATCGGTCGAAAATTAAGTTTTTGTATGAAAAAACCTTTTGTTTATCAAGATATCTTGACCAAACTCGACATTTATTAGTTTTACTATGCTCCTCATATATATGCAAAATTCTATTAAGATCGGACCACTATATCATATAGCCGCCATAGGAACGATCGGTCGAAAATTAAGTTTTTGTATGAAAAAACCTTTTGTTTATCAAGATATCTTGACCAAACTCGGCATTTATTAGTTTTACTAAGCTCCTCATATATATGCAAAATCCTATTAAGATCGGACCACTATATCATACAGCTGCCATAGGAATGATCGGTCGAAAATTAAGTTTTTGTATGAAAAAACCTTTTGTTTATCAAGATATCTTGACCAAACTCGACATTTATTAGTTTTACTATGCTCCTCATATATATGCAAAATTCTATTACGATCGGACCACTATATCATATAGCCGCCATAGGAACGATCGGTCGAAAATTAAGTTTTTGTATAAAAAAACATTTTGTTTGTCAAGATATCTTGACCAAACTCGGCATTTATTAGTTTTACTAAGCTCCTCATATATATGCAAAATCCTATTAAGATCGGACCACTATATCATATAGCTGCCATAGGAACGATCGGTCGAAAATTAAATTTTTGTATGAAAAAACCTTTTGTTTATCAAGATATCTTGACCAAACTCGACATTTATTAGTTTTACTATGCTCCTCATATATATGCAAAATTCTATTAAGATCGGACCACTATATCATATAGCCGCCATAGGAACGATCGGTCGAAAATTAAGTTTTTGTATGAAAAAACATTTTGTTTGTCAAGATATCTTGACCAAACTCGGCATTTATTAGTTTTACTAAGCTCCTCATACATATGCAAAATTCTATTAAGATCGGACCACTATATCATACAGCTGCCATAGGAATGATCGGTCGAAAATTAAGTTTTTGTATGAAAAAACCTTTTGTTTATCAAGATATCTTGACCAAACTCGACATTTATTAGTTTTACTATATGCAAAATTCAATTACGATCGGACCACTATATCATATAGCCGCCATAGGAACGATCGGTCGAAAATTAAGTTTTTGTATAAAAAAACATTTTGTTTGTCAAGATATCTTGACCAAACTCGGCATTTATTAGTTTTACTAAGCTCCTCATATATATGCAAAATCCTATTAAGATCGGACCACTATATCATATAGCTGCCATAGGAACGATCGGTCGAAAATTAAGTTTTTGTATGAAAAAACCCTTTGTTTATCAAGATATCTTGACCAAACTCGACATTTATTAGTTTTACTATGCTCCTCATATATATGCAAAATTCTATTAAGATCGGACCACTATATCATATAGCCGCCATAGGAACGATCGGTCGAAAATTAAGTTTTTGTATGAAAAAACCTTTTGTTTATCAAGATATCTTGACCAAACTCGGCATTTATTAGTTTTACTAAGCTCCTCATATATATGCAAAATCCTATTAAGATCGGACCACTATATCATACAGCTGCCATAGGAATGATCGGTCGAAAATTAAGTTTTTGTATGAAAAAACCTTTTGTTTATCAAGATATCTTGACCAAACTCGACATTTATTAGTTTTACTATGCTCCTCATATATATGCAAAATTCTATTACGATCGGACCACTATATCATATAGCCGCCATAGGAACGATCGGTCGAAAATTAAGTTTTTGTATAAAAAAACATTTTGTTTGTCAAGATATCTTGACCAAACTCGGCATTTATTAGTTTTACTAAGCTCCTCATATATATGCAAAATCCTATTAAGATCGGACCACTATATCATATAGCTGCCATAGGAACGATCGGTCGAAAATTAAGTTTTTGTATGAAAAACCTTTTTGTTTATCAAGATATCTTGACCAAACTCGACATTTATTAGTTTTACTATGCTCCTCATATATATGCAAAATTCTATTAAGATCGGACCACTATATCATATAGCCGCCATAGGAACGATCGGTCGAAAATTAAGTTTTTGTATGAAAAAACCTTTTGTATATCAAGATATCTTGACCAAACTCGACATTTATTAGTTTTACTATGCTCCTCATATATATGCAAAATTCTATTAAGATCGGACCACTATATCATATAGCCGCCATAGGAACGATCGGTCGAAAATTAAGTTTTTGTATAAAAAAACATTTTGTTTGTCAAGATATCTTGACCAAACTCGGCATTTATTAGTTTTACTAAGCTCCTCATATATATGCAAAATCCTATTAAGATCGGACCACTATATCATATAGCTGCCATAGGAACGATCGGTCGAAAATTAAGTTTTTGTATGAAAAAACCTTTTGTTTATCAAGATATCTTAACCAAACTCGGCATTTATTAGTTTTACTATGCTCCTCATATATATGCAAAATCCTATTAAGATCGGACCACTATATCATATAGCTGCCATAGGAACGATCGGTCGAAAATTAAGTTTTTGTATGAAAAAACCTTTTGTTTATCAAGACATCTTGACCAAACTCGACATTTATTAGTTTTACTATGCTCCTCATATATATGCAAAATTCTATTAAGATCGGACCACTATGTCATATAGCCGCCATAGGAACGATCGGTCGAAAATTAAGTTTTTGTATGAAAAAACATTTTGTTTGTCAAGATATCTTGACCAAACTCGGCATTTATTAGTTTTACTAAGCTCCTCATATATATGCAAAATCCTATTAAGATCGGAAAACTATATCATATAGCCGCCATAGGAATGATCGGTCGAAAATTAAGTTTTTGTATGAAAAAACCTTTTGTTTATCAAGATATCTTGACCAAACTCGACATTTATTAGTTTTACTATGCTCCTCATATATATGCAAAATTCTATTACGATCGGACCACTATATCATATAGCCGCCATAGGAACGATCGGTCGAAAATTAAGTTTTTGTATAAAAAAACATTTTGTTTGTCAAGATATCTTGACCAAACTCGGCATTTATTAGTTTTACTAAGCTCCTCATATATATGCAAAATCCTATTAAGATCGGACCACTATATCATATAGCTGCCATAGGAACGATCGGTCGAAAATTAAGTTTTTGTATGAAAAAACCCTTTGTTTATCAAGATATCTTGACCAAACTCGACATTTATTAGTTTTACTATGCTCCTCATATATATGCAAAATTCTATTAAGATCGGACCACTATATCATATAGCCGCCATAGGAACGATCGGTCGAAAATTAAGTTTTTGTATGAAAAAACCTTTTGTTTATCAAGATATCTTGACCAAACTCGGCATTTATTAGTTTTACTAAGCTCCTCATATATATGCAAAATCCTATTAAGATCGGACCACTATATCATACAGCTGCCATAGGAATGATCGGTCGAAAATTAAGTTTTTGTATGAAAAAACCTTTTGTTTATCAAGATATCTTGACCAAACTCGACATTTATTAGTTTTACTATGCTCCTCATATATGCAAAATTCTATTACGATCGGACCACTATATCATATAGCCGCCATAGGAACGATCGGTCGAAAATTAAGTTTTTGTATAAAAAACATTTTGTTTGTCAAGATATCTTGACCAAACTCGGCATTTATTAGTTTTACTAAGCTCCTCATATATATGCAAAATCCTATTAAGATCGGACCACTATATCATATAGCTGCCATAGGAACGATCGGTCGAAAATTAAGTTTTTGTATGAAAAAACCTTTTGTTTATCAAGATATCTTAACCAAACTCGACATTTATTAGTTTTATTATGCTCCTCATATATATGCAAAATTCTATTAAGATCGGACCACTATATCATATAGCCGCCATAGGAACGATCGGTCGAAAATTAAGTTTTTGTATGAAAAAACCTTTTGTATATCAAGATATCTTGACCAAACTCGACATTTATTAGTTTTACTATGCTCCTCATATATAGCAAAATTCTATTAAGATCGGACCACTATATCATATAGCCGCCATAGGAACGATCGGTCGAAAATTAAGTTTTTGTATAAAAAACATTTTGTTTGTCAAGATATCTTGACCAAACTCGGCATTTATTAGTTTTACTAAGCTCCTCATATATATGCAAAATCCTATTAAGATCGGACCACTATATCATATAGCTGCCATAGGAACGATCGGTCGAAAATTAAGTTTTTGTATGAAAAAACCTTTTGTTTATCAAGACATCTTGACCAAACTCGACATTTATTAGTTTTACTATGCTCCTCATATATATGCAAAATTCTATTAAGATCGGACCACTATGTCATATAGCCGCCATAGGAACGATCGGTCGAAAATTAAGTTTTTGTATGAAAAAACATTTTGTTTGTCAAGATATCTTGACCAAACTCGGCATTTATTAGTTTTACTAAGCTCCTCATATATATGCAAAATCCTATTAAGATCGGAAAACTATATCATATAGCCGCCATAGGAATGATCGGTCGAAAATTAAGTTTTTGTATGAAAAAACCTTTTGTTTATCAAGATATCTTGACCAAACTCGACATTTATTAGTTTTACTATGCTCCTCATATATATGCAAAATTCTATTACGATCGGACCACTATATCATATAGCCGCCATAGGAACGATCGGTCGAAAATTAAGTTTTTGTATAAAAAAACATTTTGTTTGTCAAGATATCTTGACCAAACTCGGCATTTATTAGTTTTACTAAGCTCCTCATATATATGCAAAATCCTATTAAGATCGGACCACTATATCATATAGCTGCCATAGGAACGATCGGTCGAAAATTAAATTTTTGTATGAAAAAACCTTTTGTTTATCAAGATATCTTGACCAAACTCGACATTTATTAGTTTTACTATGCTCCTCATATATAGCAAAATTCTATTAAGATCGGACCACTATATCATATAGCCGCCATAGGAACGATCGGTCGAAAATTAAGTTTTTGTATGAAAAAACATTTTGTTTGTCAAGATATCTTGACCAAACTCGGCATTTATTAGTTTTACTAAGCTCCTCATATATATGCAAAATCCTATTAAGATCGGACCACTATATCATACAGCTGCCATAGGAATGATCGGTCGAAAATTAAGTTTTTGTATGAAAAACCTTTTGTTTATCAAGATATCTTGACCAAACTCGACATTTATTAGTTTTACTATATGCAAAATTCTATTACGATCGGACCACCATATCTTATAGCCGCCATAGGAACGTTCGGTCGAAAATTAAGTTTTTGTATGAAAAAACCTTTTGTTTATCAAGATATCTTGACCAAACTCGGCATTTATTAGTTTTACTAAGCTCCTCATATATAGCAAAATCCTATTAAGATCGGACCACTATATCATACAGCTGCCATAGGAATGATCGGTCGAAAATTAAGTTTTTGTATGAAAAAACCTTTTGTTTATCAAGATATCTTGACCAAACTCGACATTTATTAGTTTTACTATGCTCCTCATATATATGCAAAATCCTATTAAGATCGGACCACTATGTCATATAGCCGCCATAGGAACGATCGGTCGAAAATTAAGTTTTTGTATGAAAAAACATTTTGTTTGTCAAGGTATCTTGACCAAACTCGGCATTTATTAGTTTTACTATGCTCCTCATATATATGCAAAATCCTATTAAGATCGGACCACTATATCATATAGCTGCCATAGGAACGATCGGTCGAAAATTAAGTTTTTGTATGAAAAAACCTTTTGTTTATCAAGATATCTTGACCAAACTCGGCATTTATTAGTTTTACTATGCTCCTCATATATATGCAAAATCCTATTAAGATCGGACCACTATATCATATAGCTGCCATAGGAACGATCGGTCGAAAATTAAGTTTTTGTATGAAAAAACCTTTTTGTTTATCAAGACATCTTGACCAAACTCGACATTTATTAGTTTTACTATGCTCCTCATATATATGCAAAATTCTATTAAGATCGGACCACTATGTCATATAGCCGCCATAGGAACGATCGGTCGAAAATTAAGTTTTTGTATGAAAAAACATTTTGTTTGTCAAGATATCTTGACCAAACTCGGCATTTATTAGTTTTACTAAGCTCCTCATATATATGCAAAATCCTATTAAGATCGGAAAACTATATCATATAGCCGCCATAGGAATGATCGGTCGAAAATTAAGTTTTTGTATGAAAAAACCTTTGTTTATCAAGATATCTTGACCAAACTCGACATTTATTAGTTTTACTATGCTCCTCATATATGCAAAATTCTATTACGATCGGACCACTATATCATATAGCCGCCATAGGAACGATCGGTCGAAAATTAAGTTTTTGTATAAAAAAAACATTTTGTTTGTCAAGATATCTTGACCAAACTCGGCATTTATTAGTTTTACTAAGCTCCTCATATATATGCAAAATCCTATTAAGATCGGACCACTATATCATATAGCTGCCATAGGAACGATCGGTCGAAAATTAAATTTTTGTATGAAAAAACCTTTTGTTTATCAAGATATCTTGACCAAACTCGACATTTATTAGTTTTACTATGCTCCTCATATATATGCAAAATTCTATTAAGATCGGACCACTATATCATATAGCCGCCATAGGAACGATCGGTCGAAAATTAAGTTTTTGTATGAAAAAAACATTTTGTTTGTCAAGATATCTTGACCAAACTCGGCATTTATTAGTTTTACTAAGCTCCTCATATATATGCAAAATCCTATTAAGATCGGACCACTATATCATACAGCTGCCATAGGAATGATCGGTCGAAAATTAAGTTTTTGTATGAAAAAACCTTTTGTTTATCAAGATATCTTGACCAAACTCGACATTTATTAGTTTTACTATATGCAAAATTCTATTACGATCGGACCACCATATCTTATAGCCGCCATAGGAACGTTCGGTCGAAAATTAAGTTTTTGTATGAAAAAACCTTTTGTTTATCAAGATATCTTGACCAAACTCGGCATTTATTAGTTTTACTAAGCTCCTCATATATATGCAAAATCCTATTAAGATCGGACCACTATATCATACAGCTGCCATAGGAATGATCGGTCGAAAATTAAGTTTTTGTATGAAAAAACCTTTTGTTTATCAAGATATCTTGACCAAACTCGACATTTATTAGTTTTACTATGCTCCTCATATATATGCAAAATCCTATTAAGATCGGACCACTATGTCATATAGCCGCCATAGGAACGATCGGTCGAAAATTAAGTTTTTGTATGAAAAAACATTTTGTTTGTCAAGGTATCTTGACCAAACTCGGCATTTATTAGTTTTACTATGCTCCTCATATATATGCAAAATCCTATTAAGATCGGACCACTATATCATATAGCTGCCATAGGAACGATCGGTCGAAAATTAAGTTTTTGTATGAAAAAACCTTTTGTTTATCAAGATATCTTGACCAAACTCGGCATTTATTAGTTTTACTATGCTCCTCATATATATGCAAAATTCTATTAAGATCGGACCACTATGTCATATAGCCGCCATAGGAACGATCGGTCGAAAATTAAGTTTTTGTATGAAAAAACATTTTGTTTGTCAAGATATCTTGACCAAACTCGGCATTTATTAGTTTTACTAAGCTCCTCATATATATGCAAAATCCTATTAAGATCGGACCACTATATCATATAGCCGCCATAGGAACGATCGGTCGAAAATTAAGTTTTTGTATGAAAAAACCTTTTGTTTATCAAGATATCTTGACCAAACTCGGCATTTATTAGTTTTACTAAGCTTCTCATATATATGCAAAATCCTATTAAGATCGGACCACTATATCATACAGCTACCATAGGAATGATCGGTCGAAAATTAAGTTTTTGTATGAAAAAACCTTTTGTTTATCAAGATATCTTGACCAAACTCGACATTTATTAGTTTTACTATGCTCCTCATATATATGCAAAATTCTATTACGATCGGACCACTATATCATATAGCCGCCATAGGAACGATCGGTCGAAAATTAAGTTTTTGTATAAAAAACATTTTGTTTGTCAAGATATCTTGACCAAACTCGGCATTTATTAGTTTTACTAAGCTCCTCATATATATGCAAAATCCTATTAAGATCGGACCACTATATCATATAGCTGCCATAGGAACGATCGGTCGAAAATTAAATTTTTGTATGAAAAAACCTTTTGTTTATCAAGATATCTTGACCAAACTCGTCATTTATTAGTTTTACTATGCTCCTCATATATATGCAAAATTCTATTAAGATCGGACTACTATATCATATAGCCGCCATAGGAACGATCGGTCGAAAATTAAGTTTTTGTATGAAAAAACATTTTGTTTGTCAAGATATGTTGACCAAACTCGGCATTTATTAGTTTTACTAAGCTCCTCATATATATGCAAAATCCTATTAAGATCGGACCACTATATCATACAGCTGCCATAGGAATGATCGGTCGAAAATTAAGTTTTTGTATGAAAAAACCTTTTGTTTATCAAGATATCTTGACCAAACTCGACATTTATTAGTTTTACTATATGCAAAATTCTATTACGATCGGACCACCATATCATATAGCCGCCATAGGAACGATCGGTCGAAAATTAAGTTTTTGTATGAAAAAACCTTTTGTTTATCAAGATATCTTGACCAAACTCGGCATTTATTAGTTTTACTAAGCTCCTCATATATATGCAAAATCCTATTAAGATCGGACCACTATATCATACAGCTGCCATAGGAATGATCGGTCGAAAATTAAGTTTTTGTATGAAAAAACCTTTTGTTTATCAAGATATCTTGACCAAACTCGACATTTATTAGTTTTACTATGCTCCTCATATATATGCAAAATTCTATTACGATCGGACCACTATATCATATAGCCGCCATAGGAACGATCGGTCGAAAATTAAGTTTTTGTATAAAAAAACATTTTGTTTGTCAAGATATCTTGACCAAACTCGGCATTTATTAGTTTTACTAAGCTCCTCATATATATGCAAAATCCTATTAAGATCGGACCACTATATCATATAGCTGCCATAGGAACGATCGGTCGAAAATTAAGTTTTTGTATGAAAAAACCTTTTGTTTATCAAGATATCTTGACCAAACTCGACATTTATTAGTTTTACTATGCTCCTCATATATATGCAAAATTCTGTTAAGATCGGACCACTATATCATATAGCCGCCATAGGAACGATCGGTCGAAAATTAAGTTTTTGTATGAAAAAACCTTTTGTATATCAAGATATCTTGACCAAACTCGACATTTATTAGTTTTACTTTGCTCCTCATATATATGCAAAATTCTTTTAAGATCGGACCACTATATCATATAGCCGCCATAGGAACGATCGGTCGAAAATTAAGTTTTTGTATGAAAAAACATTTTGTTTGTCAAGATATCTTGACCAAACTCGGCATTTATTAGTTTTACTAAGCTCCTCATATATATGCAAAATCCTATTAAGATCGGACCACTATATCATATAGCTGCCATAGGAACGATCGATCGAAAATTAAGTTTTTGTATGAAAAAACATTTTGTTTTTCAAGATATCTTAACCAAACTCGGCATTTATTAGTTTAACTATATGCAAAATTCTATTACGATCGGACCACCATATCATATAGCCGCCATAGGAACGATCGGTCGAAAATTAAGTTTTTGTATGAAAAAACCTTTTGTTTATCAAGATATCTTGACCAAACTGGACATTTATTAGTTTTACTATGCTCCTCATATATATGCAAAATTCTATTAAGATCGGACCACTATGTCATATAGCCGCCATAGGAACGATCGGTCGAAAATTAAGTTTTTGTATGAAAAAACATTTTGTTTGTCAAGATATCTTGACCAAACTCGGCATTTATTAGTTTTACTAAGCTCCTCATATATATGCAAAATCCTATTAAGATCGGACCACTATATCATATAGCTGCCATAGGAACGATCGATCGAAAATTAAGTTTTTGTATGAAAAAACATTTTGTTTTTCAAGATATCTTAACCAAACTCGGCATTTATTAGTTTTACTATATGCAAAATTCTATTACGATCGGACCACCATATCATATAGCCGCCATAGGAACGATCGGTCGAAAATTAAGTTTTTGTATGAAAAACCTTTTGTTTATCAAGATATCTTGACCAAACTCGGCATTTATTAGTTTTACTAAGCTCCTCATATATAGCAAAATCCTATTAAGATCGGACCACTATATCATACAGCTGCCATAGGAATGATCGGTCGAAAATTAAGTTTTTGTATGAAAAAACCTTTTGTTTATCAAGATATCTTGACCAAACTCGACATTTACTAGTTTTACTATGCTCCTCATATATATGCAAAATTCTATTACGATCGGACCACTATATCATATAGCCGCCATAGGAACGATCGGTCGAAAAGTAAGTTTTTGTATAAAAACATTTTGTTTGTCAAGATATCTTGACCAAACTCGGCATTTATTAGTTTTACTAAGCTCCTCATATATATGCAAAATCCTATTAAGATCGGACCACTATATCATATAGCTGCCATAACAACGATCGGTCGAAAATTAAGTTTTTGTATGAAAAAACCTTTTGTTTATCAAGATATCTTGACCAAACTCGACATTTATTAGTTTTACTATGCTCCTCATATATATGCAAAATTCTATTAAGATCGGACCACTATATCATATAGCCGCCATAGGAACGATCGGTCGAAAATTAAGTTTTTGTATGAAAAAACCTTTTGTATATCAAGATATCTTGACCAAACTCGACATTTATTAGTTTTACTATGCTCCTCATATATATGCAAAATTCTATTACAATCGGACCACTATATCATATAGCCGCCATAGGAACGATCGGTCGAAAATTAAGTTTTTGTATAAAAAAACATTTTGTTTGTCAAGATATCTTGACCAAACTCGGCATTTATTAGTTTTACTAAGCTCCTAATATATATGCAAAATCCTATTAAGATCGGACCACTATATCATATAGCTGCCATAGGAACGATCGGTCGAAAATTAAGTTTTTGTATGAAAAAACCTTTTGTTTATCAAGATATCTTGACCAAACTCGACATTGATTAGTTTTACTATGCTCCTCATATATATGCAAAATTCTATTAAGATCGGACCACTATATCATATAGCTGCCATAGGAACAATCGGTCGAAAATTAAGTTTTTGTATGAAAAAACCTTTTGTTTATCAAGATATCTTGACCAAACTCAACATTTATTAGTTTTACTATGCTCCTCATATATATGCAAAATTCTATTAAGATCGGACCACTATATCATATAGCCGCCATAGGAACGATCGGTCGAAAATTAAGTTTTTGTATGAAAAACCTTTTGTATATCAAGATATCTTGACCAAACTCGACATTTATTAGTTTTACTATGCTCCTCATATATATGCAAAATTCTTTTAAGATCGGACCACTATGTCATATAGCCGCCATAGGAACGATCGGTCGAAAATTAAGTTTTTGTATGAAAAAACATTTTGTTTGTCAAGATATCTTGACCAAACTCGGCATTTATTAGTTTTACTAAGCTCCTCATATATATAGCAAAATCCTATTAAGATCGGACCACTATATCATATAGCTGCCATAGGAACGATCGATCGAAAATTAAGTTTTTGTATGAAAAAACATTTTGTTTTTCAAGATATCTTAACCAAACTCAACATTTATTAGTTTTACTATGCTCCTCATATATATGCAAAATTCTATTAAGATCGGACCACTATATCATATAGCCGCCATAGGAACGATCGGTCGAAAATTAAGTTTTTGTATGAAAAAACCTTTTGTATATCAAGATATCTTGACCAAACTCGACATTTATTAGTTTTACTATGCTCCTCATATATATGCAAAATTCTTTTAAGATCGGACCACTATATCATACAGCCGCCATAGGAACGATCGGTCGAAAATTAAGTTTTTGTATGAAAAAACATTTTGTTTGTCAAGATATCTTGACCAAACTCGGCATTTATTAGTTTTACTAAGCTCCTCATATATATGCAAAATCCTATTAAGATCGGACCACTATATCATATAGCTGCCATAGGAACGATCGATCGAAAATTAAGTTTTTGTATGAAAAAACATTTTGTTTTTCAAGATATCTTAACCAAACTCGGCATTTATTAGTTTTACTATATGCAAAATTCTATTACGATCGGACCACCATATCATATAGCCGCCATAGGAACGATCGGTCGAAAATTAAGTTTTTGTATGAAAAAACCTTTTGTTTATCAAGATATCTTGACCAAACTCGACATTTATTAGTTTTACTATGCTCCTCATATATATGCAAAATTCTATTAAGATCGGACCACTATGTCATATAGCCGCCATAGGAACGATAGGTCGAAAATTAAGTTTTTGTATGAAAAAACATTTTGTTTGTCAAGATATCTTGACCAAACTCGGCATTTATTAGTTTTACTAAGCTCCTCATATATATGCAAAATCCTATTAAGATCGGACCACTATATCATATAGCTGCCATAGGAACGATCGATCGAAAATTAAGTTTTTGTATGAAAAAACATTTTGTTTTTCAAGATATCTTAACCAAACTCGGCATTTATTAGTTTTACTATATGCAAAATTCTATTACGATCGGACCACCATATCATATAGCCGCCATAGGAACGATCGGTCGAAAATTAAGTTTTTGTATGAAAAAACCTTTTGTTTATCAAGATATCTTGACCAAACTCGGCATTTATTAGTTTTACTAAGCTCCTCATATATATGCAAAATCCTATTAAGATCGGACCACTATATCATACAGCTGCCATAGGAATGATCGGTCGAAAATTAAGTTTTTGTATGAAAAAACCTTTTGTTTATCAAGATATCTTGACCAAACTCGACATTTACTAGTTTTACTATGCTCCTCATATATATGCAAAATTCTATTACGATCGGACCACTATATCATATAGCCGCCATAGGAACGATCGGTCGAAAATTAAGTTTTTGTATAAAAAAACATTTTGTTTGTCAAGATATCTTGACCAAACTCGGCATTTATTAGTTTTACTAAGCTCCTCATATATATGCAAAATCCTATTAAGATCGGACCACTATATCATATAGCTGCCATAACAACGATCGGTCGAAAATTAAGTTTTTGTATGAAAAAACCTTTTGTTTATCAAGATATCTTGACCAAACTCGACATTTATTAGTTTTACTATGCTCCTCATATATATGCAAAATTCTATTAAGATCGGACCACTATATCATATAGCCGCCATAGGAACGATCGGTCGAAAATTAAGTTTTTGTATGAAAAAACCTTTTGTATATCAAGATATCTTGACCAAACTCGACATTTATTAGTTTTACTATGCTCCTCATATATATGCAAAATTCTATTACGATCGGACCACTATATCATATAGCCGCCATAGGAACGATCGGTCGAAAATTAAGTTTTTGTATGAAAAAACATTTTGTTTGTCAAGATATCTTGACCAAACTCGGCATTTATTAGTTTTACTAAGCTCCTAATATATATGCAAAATCCTATTAAGATCGGACCACTATATCATATAGCTGCCATAGGAACGATCGGTCGAAAATTAAGTTTTTGTATGAAAAAACCTTTTGTTTATCAAGATATCTTGACCAAACTCAACATTTATTAGTTTTACTATGCTCCTCATATATATGCAAAATTCTATTAAGATCGGACCACTATATCATATAGCCGCCATAGGAACGATCGGTCGAAAATTAAGTTTTTGTATGAAAAAACCTTTTGTATATCAAGATATCTTGACCAAACTCGACATTTATTAGTTTTACTATGCTCCTCATATATATGCAAAATTCTTTTAAGATCGGACCACTATATCATATAGCCGCCATAGGAACGATCGGTCGAAAATTAAGTTTTTGTATGAAAAAACATTTTGTTTGTCAAGATATCTTGACCAAACTCGGCATTTATTAGTCTTACTAAGCTCCTCATATATATGCAAAATCCTATTAAGATCGGACCACTATATCATATAGCTGCCATAGGAACGATCGGTCGAAAATTAAGTTTTTGTATGAAAAACCTTTTTGTTTATCAAGATATCTTGACCAAACTCGACATTTATTAGTTTTACTATGCTCCTCATATATATGCAAAATTCTATTAAGATCGGACCACTATGTCATATAGCCGCCATAGGAACGATCGGTCGAAAATTAAGTTTTTGTATGAAAAAACATTTTGTTTGTCAAGATATCTTGACCAAACTCGGCATTTATTAGTTTTACTAAGCTCCTTATATATATGCAAAATCCTATTAAGATCGGACCACTATATCATATAGCTGCCATAGGAACGATCGATCGAAAATTAAGTTTTTGTATGAAAAAACATTTTGTTTTTCAAGATATCTTAACCAAACTCGGCATTTATTAGTTTTACTATATGCAAAATTCTATTACGATCGGACCACCATATCATATAGCCGCCATATGGAACGATCGGTCGAAAATTAAGTTTTTGTATGAAAAAACCTTTTGTTTATCAAGATATCTTGACCAAACTCGGCATTTATTAGTTTTACTAAGCTCCTCATATATATGCAAAATCCTATTAAGATCGGACCACTATATCATACAGCTGCCATAGGAATGATCGGTCGAAAATTAAGTTTTTGTATGAAAAAACCTTTTGTTTATCAAGATATCTTGACCAAACTCGACATTTATTAGTTTTACTATGCTCCTCATATATATGCAAAATTCTATTACGATCGGACCACTATATCATATAGCCGCCATAGGAACGATCGGTCGAAAATTAAGTTTTTGTATAAAAAAATTTTTGTTTGTCAAGATATCTTGACCAAACTCGGCATTTATTAGTTTTACTAAGCTCCTCATATATATGCAAAATCCTATTAAGATCGGACCACTATATCATATAGCTGCCATAGGAACGATCGGTCGAAAATTAAGTTTTTGTATGAAAAAACCTTTTGTTTATCAAGATATCTTGACCAAACTCGACATTTATTAGTTTTACTATGCTCCTCATATATATGCAAAATTCTATTAAGATCGGACCACTATATCATATAGCCGCCATAGGAACGATCGGTCGAAAATTAAGTTTTTGTATGAAAAAACCTTTTGTATATCAAGATATCTTGACCAAACTCGACATTTATTAGTTTTACTATGCTCCTCATATATATGCAAAATTCTTTTAAGATCGGACCACTATATCATATAGCCGCCATAGGAACGATCGGTCGAAAATTAAGTTTTTGTATGAAAAAAACATTTTGTTTGTCAAGATATCTTGACCAAACTCGGCATTTATTAGTTTTACTAAGCTCCTCATATATATGCAAAATCCTATTAAGATCGGACCACTATATCATATAGCTGCCATAGGAACGATCGGTCGAAAATTAAGTTTTTGTATGAAAAAACCTTTTGTTTATCAAGATATCTTGACCAAACTCGACATTTATTAGTTTTACTATGCTCCTATATATATGCAAAATTCTATTAAGATCGGACCACTATGTCATATAGCCGCCATAGGAACGATCGGTCGAAAATTAAGTTTTTGTATGAAAAAACATTTTGTTTGTCAAGATATCTTGACCAAACTCGGCATTTATTAGTTTTACTAAGCTCCTCATATATATGCAAAATCCTATTAAGATCGGACCACTATATCATATAGCTGCCATAGGAACGATCGGTCGAAAATTAAGTTTTTGTATGAAAAAACCTTTTGTTTATCAAGATATCTTGACCAAACTCGACATTTATTAGTTTTACTATGCTCCTCATATATATGCAAAATCCTATTAAGATCGGACCACTATGTCATATAGCCGCCATAGGAACGATCGGTCGAAAATTAAGTTTTTGTATGAAAAAACATTTTGTTTGTCAAGATATCTTGACCAAACTCGGCATTTATTAGTTTTACTATGCTCCTCATATATATGCAAAATTCTATTAAGATCGGACCACTATATCATATAGCCGCCATAGGAACGATAGGTCGAAAATTAAGTTTTTGTATGAAAAAACCTTTTGTTTATCAAGATATCTTGACCAAACTCGACATTTATTAGTTTTACTATGCTCCTATATATATGCAAAATTCTATTAAGATCGGACCACTATATCATATAGCCGCCATAGGAACGATCGGTCGAAAATTAAGTTTTTGTATGAAAAAACATTTTGTTTGTCAAGATATCTTGACCAAACTCGGCATTTATTAGTTTTACTAAGCTCCTCATATATATGCAAAATCCTATTAAGATCGGACCACTATATCATATAGCTGCCATAGGAACGATCGATCGAAAATTAAGTTTTTGTATGAAAAAACATTTTGTTTTTCAAGATATCTTAACCAAACTCGGCATTTATTAGTTTTACTATGCTCCTCATATATATGCAAAATCCTATTAAGATCGGACCACTATATCATATTATTATACCCTTGCAGAGGGTATTATAATTTTGTCGTGAAATGTGTAACGCATAGAAGGAGACATCTCCGACCCCATAAAGTATATATATTCTTGATCAGCATCAACAGCCGAGTCGATATAGCCATGTCCGTCTGTCCGTCTGTCCGTCTGTCCGTCTGTCTGTTTCTATGCGAACTAGTCCCTCAGTTTTAAAGCTATCTTAATGAAACTTTGCAGAAGTCCCTATTTCTGTTGCACGCAGCACATATGTCAAAACCAGCTGGATCGGACCACTATATCATATAGCTGCCATAGGAACGATCGGTCGAAAATTAAGTTTTTGTATGAAAAAACCTTTTGTTTATCAAGATATCTTGACCAAACTCGACATTTATTAGTTTTACTATGCTCCTCATATATATGCAAAATTCTATTAAGATCGGACCACTATATCATATAGCCGCCATAGGAACGATCGGTCGAAAATTAAGTTTTTGTATGAAAAAACATTTTGTTTGTCAAGATATCTTGACCAAACTCGGCATTTATTAGTTTTACTAAGCTCCTCATATATATGCAAAATCCTATTAAGATCGGACCACTATATCATATAGCTGCCATAGGAACGATCGGTCGAAAATTAAGTTTTTGTATGAAAAAACCTTTTGTTTATCAAGATATCTTGACCAAACTCGACATTTATTAGTTTTACTATGCTCCTCATATATAGGCGAAATCCTATTAAAATCGGACCACTATATCATATAGCTGCCATAGGAACGATTTGTCGAAAAGTAGGATCTTGTATGAAAAAATTTTGTTTTTCAAGATATCTTGACCAAACTCGGCATTTATTAGTTTAACTATGCTCCTCATATATATGCAAAATCCTATTAAGATCGGACCACTATATCATATAGCTGCCATAGGAACGATCGGTCGAAAATTAATTTAGTATGGAGAATTTTTGTTTTTCATGATTTTTCGATTAAACACGGCATTTAAAGATTTCACTATGCTCCCTTCATTTTTGCAAAATCTTATTTACATCGGTTTTTGATTAATATATTTTTTGTTTATCAATATAGCTTGACCAAACTCGGCCTTAACCATTTTCTCGGCATTAAAAGGTTGGGTCTGCAAGGGTATTAGATCTTCGGCATGCCGAAGATAGCCCTTCTTTCTCGTTAAGTTTTTGTATGGAGAATTTTTGTTTTTCATGATTTTGCGATTAAACACGGCATTTAAAGATTTCACTATGCTCCCTTCATTTTTGCTAAATCTTATTTACATCGGTTTTTGATTAAAAGCCTTTTTTTTGTTTATCAATATACCTTGACCAAATTCGGCCTTAACCATTTTCTCGGCATTAAAAGGTTGGGTCTGCAAGGGTATTAGATCTTCGGCATGCCGAAGATAGCCCTTCTTTCTCGTTATAATTTATATCATTTGTTTAATGTAATCTTAGATAATGCTGCTTCCTCTGCTGCTGCTATTGGTGTGGTGCTATTTCTTCCTTAGATTATTTGGCTGCCTTGGAGCGGTCAGCGTTGGCGGTGCAGGTCATCGCACAGGTCGGGGTGTAAAATGGTCCAGCGCAGTCGTCAGGGAAACTTTTCGTCAGCATAGGTAGCAGCTTTTCTTCTGTTGGTTTATAAGCTTTAAATAAATTTCTTATTGGGTGAGGAGTAGGTGTATAAGCTTGTGCTTTGGGCTTGCGCTCTTCCGCCCCTAAGAAATCTAACTCATTGGCTAGTTTCTTGGCGTTTTCCCAAGTCGGGGAGCACGTAAGCCACCGTAAGCCACCACGATTTCTTGGTTTCTTTAGTTTTTTCTCAACTTTTTTATTAGCCGTTTCTCTGGCTTGAAGTTGGCGCGCCCTGTACTCATCAAGAGTGATGCGTCAGGACATAATATGCACAAAAGCTACACCATACTCACTCAGAAATTAATGATTGTGTTATTTTCCGCCGCTGTTGTTGTTGTGCTGCTGCACCTGCCACACTTGTTGCTGTCGTTTTTTTTATACCCTTGCAGAGGATATTATAATATTGTCGTGAAATGTGTAACGCATAGAAGGAGACATCTCCGACCCCATAAAGTATATATATTCTTGATCAGCATCAACAGCCGAGTCGATATAGCCATGTCCGTCTGTCCGTCTGTCCGTCTGTCTGTTTCTATGCGAACTAGTCCCTCAGTTTTAAAGCTATCTTAATGAAACTTTGCAGAAGTCCCTATTTCTGTAGCACGCAGCACATATGTCAAAACCAGCTGGATCGGACCACTATATCATATAGCTGCCATAGGAACGATCGGTCGAAAATTAAGTTTTTGTATGAAAAAACCTTTTGTTTATCAAGATATCTTGACCAAACTCAACATTTATTAGTTTTACTATGCTCCTCATATATATGCAAAATTCTATTAAGATCGGACCACTATATTATATAGCCGCCATAGGAACGATCGGTCGAAAATTAAGTTTTTGTATGAAAAAACATTTTGTTTGTCAAGATATCTTGACCAAACTCGGCATTTATTAGTTTTACTAAGCTCCTCATATATATGCAAAATCCTATTAAGATCGGACCACTATATCATACAGCTGCCATAGGAATGATCGGTCGAAAATTAAGTTTTTGTATGAAAAAACCTTTTGTTTATCAAGATATCTTGACCAAACTCGACATTTATTAGTTTTACTATATGCAAAATTCTATTAAGATCGGACCACTATATCATATAGCCGCCATAGGAACGATCGGTCGAAAATTAAGTTTTTGTATGAAAAAACCTTTTGTTTATCAAGGTATCTTGACCAAACTCGGCATTTATTAGTTTTACTAAGCTCCTCATATATATGCAAAATCCTATTAAGATCGGACCACTATATCATACAGCTGCCATAGGAATGATCGGTCGAAAATTAAGTTTTTGTATGAAAAAAACCTTTTGTTTATCAAGATATCTTGACCAAACTCGACATTTATTAGTTTTACTATGCTCCTCATATATATGCAAAATTCTATTACGATCGGACCACTATATCATATAGCCGCCATAGGAACGATCGGTCGAAAATTAAGTTTTTGTATAAAAAAACATTTTGTTTGTCAAGATATCTTGACCAAACTCGGCATTTATTAGTTTTACTAAGCTCCTCATATATATGCAAAATCCTATTAAGATCGGACCACTATATCATATAGCTGCCATAGGAACGATCGGTCGAAAATTAAGTTTTTGTATGAAAAAACCTTTTGTTTATCAAGATATCTTGACCAAACTCGACATTTATTAGTTTTACTATGCTCCTCATATATATGCAAAATTCTATTAAGATCGGACCACTATATCATATAGCCGCCATAGGAACGATCGGTCGAAAATTAAGTTTTTGTATGAAAAAACCTTTTGTTTATCAAGATATCTTGACCAAACTCGACATTTATTAGTTTTACTATTCTCCTCATATATATGCAAAATTCTATTAAGATCGGACCACTATATCATATAGCCGCCATAGGAACGATCGGTCGAAAATTAAGTTTTTGTATGAAAAAACATTTTGTTTGTCAAGATATCTTGACCAAACTCGGCATTTATTAGTTTTACTAAGCTCCTCATATATATGCAAAATCCTATTAAGATTGGACCACTATATCATATAGCTGCCATAGGAACGATCGGTCGAAAATTAAGTTTTTGTATGAAAAAACCTTTTGTTTATCAAGATATCTTGACCAAACTCGACATTTATTAGTTTTACTATGCTCCTCATATATAGCAAAATTCTATTAAGATCGGACCACTATGTCATATAGCCGCCATAGGAACGATCGGTCGAAAATTAAGTTTTTGTATGAAAAAACATTTTGTTTGTCAAGATATGTTGACCAAACTCGGCATTTATTAGTTTTACTAAGCTCCTCATATATATGCAAAATCCTATTAAGATCGGACCACTATATCATATAGCTGCCATAGGAACGATCGGTCGAAAATTAAGTTTTGTATGAAAAAACCTTTTGTTTATCAAGATATCTTGACCAAACTCGACATTTATTAGTTTTACTATGCTCCTATATATATGCAAAATTCTATTAAGATCGGACCACTATGTCATATAGCCGCCATAGGAACGATCGGTCGAAAATTAAGTTTTTGTATGAAAAAACATTTTGTTTGTCAAGATATCTTGACCAAACTCGGCATTTATTAGTTTTACTAAGCTCCTCATATATATGCAAAATCCTATTAAGATCGGACCACTATATCATATAGCTGCCATAGGAACGATCGGTCGAAAATTAAGTTTTTGTATGAAAAAACCTTTTGTTTATCAAGATATCTTGACCAAACTCGACATTTATTAGTTTTACTATGCTCCTCATATATATGCAAAATCCTATTAAGATCGGACCACTATGTCATATAGCCGCCATAGGAACGATCGGTCGAAAATTAAGTTTTTGTATGAAAAAACATTTTGTTTGTCAAGATATCTTGACCAAACTCGGCATTTATTAGTTTTACTATGCTCCTCATATATATGCAAAATTCTATTAAGATCGGACCACTATATCATATAGCCGCCATAGGAACGATCGGTCGGAAATTAAGTTTTTGTATGAAAAAACCTTTTGTTTATCAAGATATCTTGACCAAACTCGGCATTTATTAGTTTTACTAAGCTCCCCATATATATGCAAAATCCTATTAAGATCGGACCACTATATCATACAGCTGCCATAGGAATGATCGGTCGAAAATTAAGTTTTTGTATGAAAAAACCTTTTGTTTATCAAGATATCTTGACCAAACTCGACATTTATTAGTTTTACTATGCTCCTCATATATATGCAAAATTCTATTACGATCGGACCACTATATCATATAGCCGCCATAGGAACGATCGGTCGAAAATTAAGTTTTTGTATAAAAAAACATTTTGTTTGTCAAGATATCTTGACCAACTTCGGCATTTATTAGTTTTACTAAGCTCCTCATATATATGCAATATCCTATTAAGATCGGACCACTATATCATATAGCTGCCATAGGAACGATCGGTCGAAAATTAAGTTTTTGTATGAAAAAACCTTTTGTTTATCAAGATATCTTGACCAAACTCGACATTTATTAGTTTTACTATGCTCCTCATATATATGCAAAATTCTATTAAGATCGGACCACTATATCATATAGCCGCCATAGGAACGATCGGTCGAAAATTAAGTTTTTGTATGAAAAAACATTTTGTTTGTCAAGATATCTTGACCAAACTCGGCATTTATTAGTTTTACTAAGCTCCTCATATATATGCAAAATCCTATTAAGATCGGACCACTATATCATATAGCTGCCATAGGAACGATCGGTCGAAAATTAAGTTTTGTATGAAAAAACCTTTTGTTTATCAAGATATCTTGACCAAACTCGACATTTATTAGTTTTACTATGCTCCTATATATATGCAAAATTCTATTAAGATCGGACCACTATGTCATATAGCCGCCATAGGAACGATCGGTCGAAAATTAAGTTTTTGTATGAAAAAACATTTTGTTTGTCAAGATATCTTGACCAAACTCGGCATTTATTAGTTTTACTAAGCTCCTCATATATATGTAAAATCCTATTAAGATCGGACCACTATATCATATAGCTGCCATAGGAACGATCGGTCGAAAATTAAGTTTTTGTATGAAAAAACCTTTTGTTTATCAAGATATCTTAACCAAACTCGACATTTATTAGTTTTACTATGCTCGGATCGGACCACTATATCATATTATTAAGTTTTTGTATGGAGAATTTTTTGTTTTTCATGATTTTGCGATTAAACACGGCATTTAAAGATTTCACTATGCTTCCTTCATTTTTGCTAAATCTTATTTACATCGGTTTTTGATTAAAAGCCTTTTTTTGTTTATCAATATACCTTGACCATACTCGGCCTTAACCATTTTCTCGGCATTAAAAGGTTGGGTCTGCAAGGGTAGTAGATCTTCGGCATGCCGAGGATAGCCATTCTTTCTCGTTTATATTTTATATATATGAGCTGTTTGTTTTTTTACCTTTTGTAACTTTTATTATAATATTATCTTCATAGGGGCCTAGATAAACTGGTTCTAGTTTGTGGCCAGTATTGTTTCTTAACAAAACCTTATCTCCTATTTCCAATTTAAAATTTATAGCCTTAATGTCATAATATACTTTATTCTTAGCCTTCTGTTTTTCTAACATTATCCTAGCTCTTTTGTATGCCTGCTCTAATCTAAATTTTTCGATATTATCTATTTTATTGCTCGGTTTGCCGAAAACTAATTCATATGGACAATAGTTATGTGCCATAGAGGGGGTCGTGTTGAAACAATAGACAAAATATTGAAGCCATACATTCCAATCAGTTTTATCAACTCATATGTATGATCGTATACATTCGTTAAAAGTTCTATGACTTCTCTCGACTGTTCCAACTGTCTGGTGGTGGTGTGCGGTAGATGTTATATTATTAATTTTTAGATATTTACACAAGTCATTTATGATTGAATTCTTATATTGTGTTCCCATGTCCGTAATGAACGTCTTCATTGGACCGTACTTCAGAATAAAAGATTCAAATATAGCTTTAGCGACAGTGTTTACGCTCTTATTTGCAACTGGTATGGCAACAAGAAATTTGGTTAAGTCACATATTAGCGTGACTGCATATTCGTTGCCAATTTCTGATTTTGGTAGTGGACCAATAGACATACGTCCCAATCAGTTTTATCAACCGATATAAATGAGCGTATGTATTCACTGAATGTTCTATGACTTCTCTCGACTGTTCCAACTGTCTGGTGGTGGTGTGCGGTAGATGTTCTATTATTAATTTTTAGAAATTTGCACAAGTCATTTATGATTGAATTCTTATATTCTGCTCCCATGTCCGTAATGAACGTCTTCATTGGACCGTACAGAATAAAAGATTCAAATATAGACTTAGCGACAGTGTTTACGCTCTTATTTGCAACTGGTATGGCAACAAGATATTTGGTTGAGTCACATATTAGCGTGACTGCATATTCATTGCCATTTTCTGATTTTGGTAGTGGACCAATAGTGTCCACTATCACTCTGTCGAAAGCATTTATAGGTGTATCAGTTATTGTTAATGGGGTCTTATTGTGCTTAGTTGTTTTTGCTTTTTGGCATTTTTGACATTTTCGTATGTACTCAGTCATATCCCTTTTACAACTCTCCTGGGCCTGACAATATTCCTAGTTGTCTACTCAAGGAGTGTGGTTCTTCCCTTCTTTATCCATTGCAAAAGCTTTTTAATCTATCTCTTGAATCTTCTGTCTTTCCATCTCTTTGGAAAGAATCTTATATCATTCCTCTCCACAAGAAAGGTGGAAAGTCTGATATACAAAATTACAGGGGCATTGCAAAACTGTCCGCTATTCCTAAATTATTTGAAAAATAATCACTTCGAATTTGCAGCATTTCTGCAAATCAGTTGTTTCCCCTGTTCAACATGGATTCGTAAAGAATCGGTCAACTACGACCAATCTGCTTGACTTTACTTCCTTGGTAAATGATGCTTTTCTTTCAAAATGCAAACTGATGTCATTTATACTGACTTCAGTAAGGCGTTTGACTCTGTGCACCATGACATTTTACTTTTTAAACTTGACCGAATAGGTTTCCCTCCGTCTCTTTTGCTTTGGATTACCTCTTATTTAAAGGTAGGACCCAAAGAGTAATGCTGAGGCTGACTACCTCTAAACAGGTTCACGTTACTTCTGGTGTTCCTCAAGGTAGTCATCTTGGACCTTTACTCTTTACTCTTTTTATAAATGATCTCCCCTCTGTAATATCACATGCCCGTGTACTCATGTATGCGGATGATGTGAAACTTATTCTATCATACACTAATCCCCTACATCATTCTCGTCTACAAGACAATTTGAACGCTATGCAACTTTGGTGTTCGGCCAATCAATTGCATCTGAATTGTTCAAAGTGTATGTTTATGACATTTTATCGTACTACACCTTATCTTGTCAGTTATACAATCGACAATACCCCTTTGCAACGTATACTAACAGTTAAGGATCTTTTTGATTCTAAACTCTGTTTTAATCTTCACATAGATACCATCGTTAATGAGGCAAAAGGTGTACTTGAATTCATTAAACGATGGTCAAAAGAGTTTAACGAACCTTTTATAACGAAACTTCTGTACATCTCTCTTGTTCGCCCTATCCTTGAATACTGCTCTTGCATCTGGTCTCCGCAGTATAACAATAGCCAGGATCGTATTGAATCTGTTCAGAAGCAATTTCTGATTTTTGCCTTACGAGGTTTAAATTGGGACCCTAATCTTCGGTTGCCATCCTACTCCAGCAGGCTGCTTCTTCTTAACCTTCCGTCGTTAACCAACCGTAGGACAATTCTCGGTGTTGTCCATCTACATAAGTTGATTATTGGCGATATAGATTCTCCTTTTCTGCTAGGGCGTCTTCAATTCTCTGTTCCGTCTAGACCAACCAGCAATTACCGCCCCTTATTCCTGTCTACGTGCACAACAGACTACGCTATGCACAATCCTTTTCGCGTGCTATGTAAAAATGATAATAGTTTGCATCACGTTTTCTCTATCGAACTTTCTCTACCCCTAATAAAATCGTTGCTTTCAGGATACCTTCGGGTCACTGACCATTCCCAGCTATGAGCAGGGGCATAGCTTGCCGGACAGGCTGTAAATTTTCCCCCACCGGGTCGGTGATTTCCCATTAACACTCTATATATCTAGTTTAAATTTCCTTACATTATTAACATTCTTCTTACTTTCTTTTTTCTTATTTATTGTATTTTATTATTTAATATAGCAAACTACGATTTTTTTAATTTTACTTAAGAACACTTTTTCCTACTTACACCCTTCTGCTTAGAGGTAGGCTATAATATTGTCACTGACAAATTTAGCTGTGAAAAGGGGCACAGCTGGCCGGACTAGCAACTAAAACACCTCCATCGGTCGGTGATGCTATTTAGAGAACTGTGTTATCTAACTAGGCTTTTAGCATATAATTCCATTATGTATTGTATGTATAATCTACTGAATAATGAGGAAGACACTCGTTTTGTCGACCATTAATAAATAAATAAATTATAAGCCAATCTATTGTCGGCTTGAAATCCAATTGGCAATTCAATTTTTTTTATAAAATCAATCCCTATTATTCCGTCGCTTGGTATTGCGAAATGCAGATCTACTATATGGAAATTGTGTGGAATTAATCTGTAGTTCAATTGAGGTTAAGCCTTTAGATTTTATAACTTCTTGGCTTATGAATATTGATTCTATTGTCATTTTGAATGTCATTGAAAAAATCCGAATTTTCTTTTAAAATTGAAATGTCTGCACCTGTATCTATTAGAAAAACGAGTTTTTTACCACACATGGTAAAATGATACAAATATACTGAGGTTGAGATTGATGGTGTGAACCTTATTGTTTTCTAGTTTTGCGGATATTGTTGTTGTGGCCTCGATTCGAGTTTCCACGGCCCCCAGAGTTTCCTCTATTTTGACCTTGTGCCCTATTATAGTTTCTGGTATAACTTTGGTTATTATTTCTGGAACCGTTGTTCTGATAATTACCTCTGCCACGATAATTACTATCGTACAATACAGAATTTGCCTGGCCTGTTGCTTCCGTACAACTGTTGACAAATTTTGAAATGGCACCATTCATGGTGTTGAATTTGCCTGCTTGCATGATCAGTTTTACTTTCTCAATTGCGAAGTTTTGCGTCATGGCCTTTACAGCTAATGTCAAATTGTATTTGCTGGCTAAATCCGGGCTTAAACCATCACTGATATACGCACCTTCAAGAGCCTGGGTCAATATTTCCACCTCTTGGGTGTATTGATAAACGGCTGCAGATTAAGAAGTTTTGCAGATATGACGTCTACAGATTCTCCTTTCACAGCTTTGGTTAATTGATTTATAATGGCAAGAATTGTCTCCTCATTACTTATCAAATTTCTAGCGTGGCCCTTCAGCTTAGTCTTTATTATGCCTACTGCAGTTAGTTCGTGAGTGCCTTTTAAGGAATCTATTAGATTCAATGTATCCAAAAAACTTTGTAGGTTATCGGCCTTTCCATCGAACTCTGGTAAGAGTGACGAGGCTAATTTTAAAAACTCTACAACTGCCTGAGTCATGTTTACTAATTTTATGTCTTCTATTTGGTCGTTTTCCTTTGAGTTTGTCAAGAGTGACTTATCAAACGTTACCGGCGTGCTTATTGCCGATGGTAAATAAAACTGGAGATTGTACTTGTCTTTTAAGTTTATCAGATTATCCCTTAGATGTTGTAAAACGTCTGAAGTTTGGACTCTGTGTAAGCTTGTCAGTTTATGCTGCCACTCCTCAATTAAACTCCTGATTTCATTGTATTCATATACAAGAATCTCAGTGTGTTTAATTATGGTTGGTTGCAAAACTGGTGCGCTCTTATTTAGCACTTATATGATTTGTAGAAATTCGATCTATGCAGCTATATTTTTTCAGCTATCTGGTGTCATTCCATTTAAGGGAATTTGTTTGATGTTTATCTAGTCCGCCTGCTCTACTAATATAACGTTTCTTAATTTTCTTTGTATGCATTGCATACACCTTCAATGCTAACGATACGACAGATACGACAGTGATTATAATTAGCAAAATTGTTTATTCTCTAAATTTTTTGATCGACGATTTTAACAGTATTGGTTACGTTTTCGCCCGATTTTTCAACCTTGTACTCGTTAGAACCCATTTTAATTTAATTTTTAATAAATGTTGCAAATTTTAAATGAATATTATTAGTTTTTGTATTAGTTTTTTTTTTAATTAATGTTTTTGGGTTAATTATTTTTGTACCCTTGCAGAGGGTATTATAATTTTGTCGTGAAATGTGTAACGCATAGAAGGAGACATCTCCGACCCCATAAAGTATATAAATTCTTGATCAACATCAACAGCCGAGTCGATATAGCCATGTCCGTCTGTCCGTCTGTCTGTTTCTATGCGAACTAGTCTCTCAGTTTTAAAGCTATCTTAATGAAACTTTGCAGAAGTCCCTTTTTCTGTTGCACGCAGCACAATGTCAAAACCAGCTGGATCGGACCACTATATCATATAGCTGCCATAGGAACGATCGGTCGAAAATTAATTTTTTGTATGGAAAAACATTTTGTTTTTCAAGATATCTTGACCAAACTCGGCATTTATTAGTTTTACTATGCTCCTCATATATATGTAAAATCCTATTAAGATCGGACCACTATATCATATAGCTGCCATAGGAACGGTCGGTCGAAAATTAGTTCTTGTATGAAAAAAATTTTGTTCATGAAGATATCTTGACCAAACTCGGCATTAACTATTTTCTCTGTGCTTCTTAGATACGGGCAAACCACTATGAGCATTATGAAAAGGTTGGGTCTGCAATGGTATTAGATCTTCGGCGTGCTGAAGATAGCCTTTCTTTCTCATTAATATTATATTTAGGCAGAAGGCCTTTCTTTTTGTGTCTATTTTAAAACCCTACTTCGATCAACGCAGTGGTCTCCTCTCTAATTTGGGTGAGCATCATTACAATTTATTAAAATTTTTTAATGTAATCTTAGATAATGCTGCATCTTCTGCTGCTGCTAGTGGTGTGGTGCTATTTCTTCCTTAGATTATTTGGCTGCCTTGGAGCGGTCAGCGTTGCCGGTGCAGGTCATCTCACAGGCCGGGGTGTAAAATGGTCAGGGCATCTTTTCGTCATCATAGGTAGCCGCTTTTCTTCTGTTTGTTTATAAGTTTTTAATAAATTTCTTATTGGTTGAGGAGCAGGTGTATCGGCTTGTGCTTTGTGCTTGCGCTCTTCCGCCTCTAAAAAATCTAACTCATCGGCTAGTTTCTTGGCGTTTTTCCAGGTCGGGGGCTCTTGCACTCTTGCACTTCTTTATGCGCAGCCGTAAGCCACCACGATTTCTTTTGTTTTTTTTTTTTTCTCAACTTCTTTGTTAACCGTTTCTCTGGCTAGAAGTTGGCGCGCCCTGTACTCATCAAGAGTGATGCGTAAGGACATAATATGCACAAAAGCCACACCATACTCACTCAGAAATTTATGCTTGTGTTATATTCCACCGCTGTTGTTGTAGTTGTTGTTGTTCTGCTGCACCTGCCACAGTTGTTGCTGTCGTTTTTTTAATATTTTATATATATGAACTGTTTGTTTTTTACCTTTTGTAACTTTTATTATAATATTATCTTCATAGGGGCCTAGATAAACTGGTTCTAGTTTGTGGCCAGTATTGTTTATTAACAAAACCTTATCTCCTATTTCCAATTTAAAATTTATAGCCTTATTGTCATTATATACTTTATTCTTAGCCTTCTGTTTTTCTAACATTATCCTAGCTCTTTTGATTGCCTGCTCTAATCTAAATTTTGCTTCTTTAGCATAGTCGTCTATATTATATATAGGGTCGATTTTATCTATTTTATTAAAGTATATTGGCAAATTGCTCTGTTTGCCGAAAACTAATTCATATGGAAAATAGTTATGTGCCATAGAGGGGGTCGTGTTGAAACAATCGACAAAATATTGAAGCCATACATCCCAATCAGTTTTATCAACTGATATGTATGATCGTATACATTCGTTAAAAGTTCTATGACTTCTCTCGACTGTTCCAACTGTCTGGTGGTGGTGTGCGGTAGATGTCATATTATTAATTTTTAGATATTTACACAAGTCATTTATGATTGAATTCTTATATTGTGTTCCTATGTCCGTAATGAACGTCTTCATTGGACCGTACTTCAGAATAAAAGATTCAAATATAGCTTTAGCGACAGTGTTTGCGCTCTTATTTGCAACTGGTATGGCAACAAGATATTTGGTTAAGTCACATATTAGCGTGACTGCATATTCATTGCCAATTTCTGATTTTGGTAGTGGACCACGATATCCACAATATCCACTATCACTCTGTAGAAAGCATTTATAGGGGTATCAGTTATTGTTAATGGGGTTTTATTGTAATTAGTTGTTTTTGCTTTTTGGCATTTTTGACATTCTCCTATGTACTCAGTTATATCTCGAATCATACCCTTCTAAAAGTAATGTCTTTTGACCTTGGCCAAGGTTTTTGAAATGCCTGTGTGACCTCCTTGTATAGGATCGTCATGGTATGTAGACAAAATAGCTTCGTTTTCTTTTTCAGTTTTAATTAGGGTCACCGGGTTGAGTAGCGCTACTCTTAATGTTTTCAATATTTTATTGCCCATTTTTTTGAAACTTTAAATTTAAACTTGTTCAAAGATATTTTCCCACGGTGCCACTTTGAGTTGGGTGATTTTATGCATATCGGCTTGCATTTCAAGCCTTTGGAAGAACTGACCGAAGTCAAGAATTCCATTAATATATAAATCGCTAACATCATATCCTGCAGTAATTTTTTTTCCATGTTTAAAGAAATATAGCTTATTTTTTACTTGCAAGGTCACTACCTTACGTACTTCATCATTGTTGATGACTTCATATACATTGGGCTTTGAAGCTTTTTCTATAGATTGCCTTGGCAATTCTATTTCTTTATCTCCTGCGCAGGATTTTTGTCTACTTTGATATCTGGTAGTGTCTTTCAGGACTTTAATTTGTAAATATTTTCGTTCTTTGATGGTTATTCCTGATAACGCATCAGCCACATTGTTATCATTACCCTTTAGATACTCTACCGTAAAATTATATTCCTCTAACTCAAGCCTTATACGTGTTAATTTGGAACTTGGATTGACCATTGAAAATAAATATGTAAGTGGTCTATGATCTGTTTTGACAGTGAAATGACTACCATAAATATATGGTCTGAAATGTGTTATTGCCCAATGAATTGCTGTTAGTTCCTGTTCCGTCGTACTCTTGTTACTTGCTCCCTTGGTGAACGATCTGGATGCGTATGCATCTGGAAGTTGGAGTCCTTTGTGGTTTTGAGTTAAAACCGCTCCACACGCTTGCTTACTCGCATCCGTTATTATACAAAATTCTTTTGAGAAATCTGAAGAGTCGGTTTAATAAGTTGAGATTTTAAGTAAAAAAACGCATTTTGACATTTATCCTTCCATTCAAATGGAACATTCTTTTTATTTAGTCTAGTTATGTGCCGTGCATGATAGGCGAAGTTTTTAATAAATCGTCTATAATAGTTGCAAAATGCAACGAAACGTCTAGCGCTGTCCGCATCATGTGGGACTGGATAATTTTGAATGAATTCGTATTTCATGTCGTCTGGTAAGATTCCTTTGTCTGTGCATTTGTGTCCCAGAAATGTGACTTCATGCATAAAAAATAAACATTTTTCAGGATGTAGCTTTAAGTTGTATTTCCTGCATATGTCAAAAACATCAGTTAGTTTATTAACCATATGCTTTTCGGAACAACCAAAATCGGAAAATTTAGATTATTGGGTCTGATTATAAGCCAATCTACTGTCGGCTTGAAATCCAAATGAATATTGATTCTATTGTCATTTTGAATGTCATTGAAAAAATCCGAATTTTCTTTTAAAATTGAAATGTCTGCACCTGTCTCTATTAGAAAAACGATTTTTTTCCACACATGGTAAAATGATACAAATATACTGAGGTTGAGATTGATGGTGTGAACCTTATTGTTTTCTAGTTTTGCGTATCTAAAGGTCGTTCGGAGTTTTCCGAATTGTGTTGTGCAGCTCGGACATTGTTGTTGTGGCCTCGATTCGAGCTGCCACGGCCTCCAGAGTTTCCTCTATTTTGACCTTGTGCCCTATTATAGTTTCTGGTATAACTTTTGGTTATTATTTCTGGAACCGTTGTTCTGATAATTACCTCTGCCCCGATAATTACCGCGGTTTTCTCTATTATTTCCATATTGTCGTTGACGGAAGTACAATACAGAATTTGCCTGGCCTGTTGCTTCCGTACAACTGTTGACAAATTTTTAAATGCCACCATTCATGGTGTTGAATTTGCCTGCTTGCATGATCAGTTTTACTTTCTCAATTGCGAAGTTTTGCCTTTACAGCTAATGTCAAATTGTATTTGCTGGCTAAATCCGGGCTTAAACCATCACTGATATACGCACCTTCAAGAGCCTGGGTCAATATTTCCACCTCTTGGGTGTATTGATAAACGGCTGCAGATTAAGAAGTTTTGCAGATATGACGTCTACAGATTCTCCTTTCACAGCTTTGGTTAATTGATTTATAATGGCAAGAATTGTCTCCTCATTACTTATCAAATTTCTAGCGTGGCCCTTCAGCTTAGTCTTTTTATGCCTACTGCAGTTAGTTCGTGAGTGCCTTTTAAGGAATCTATTAGATTCAATGTATCCAAAAAACTTTGTAGGTTATCGGCCTTTCCATCGAACTCTGGTAAGAGTGACGAGGCTAATTTTAAAAACTCTACAACTGCCTGAGCCATGTTTACTAATTTTATGTCTGCTATTTGGTCGTTTTCCTTTGAGTTTGTCAAGAGTGACTTACCAAACGTTACCGGCGTGTTTAATGCCGATGGTAAATAAAACTGGAGATTGTACTTGTCTTTTTAGTTTATCAGATTATCCCTTAGATGTTGTAAAACGTCTGAAGTTTGGACTCTGTGTAAGCTTGTCAGTTTATGCTGCCACTCCTCAATTAAACTCCTGATTTCATTGTGTTCATATACAAGAATCTCAGTGTGTTTAATTATGGTTGGTTGCAAAACTGGTGCGCTCTTATTTAGCACTTATATAATTTGTAGAAATTCGATCTATGCAGCTATATTTTTTCAGCTATATGGTGCCATTCCATTTATGGGAATTTGTTTGATGTTTATCTAGTCCGTCTGCTCTACTAATATAATACGATACGACAGATACGACAGTGATTATAATTAGCAAAATTGTTTATTCTCTAAATTTTCTTTATGATGGACGATTTTAACAGTATTGATTACGTTTGCGGCCGATTTTTCAACCTTGGACTCGTTTGAGCCCATTTTAATTTAAATTTTTTAAAATTGTTGCAAATTTTAAATGAATATTATATTTTCAATGTATATCATATATATCAAATAATATTTTTGGTTTTAATATTTTTAATATTATATTTAGGTAGAAGGCCTTTCTTTTGTGTCTATTTTAAAACCCTACTTCGATCAACGCAGTGATCTCCTCTGTAGTGCGTATATGCCCGTACAGAATACCCTGTAATTAAATATAAAGTATGCTGCACTTTGTTGCATACAATAACAATAATATAGTAAACAAGCCCAGAGCCACTTTATGTATTGGCTCGGTCTCGTATTACGCAGCGCGGTTCACTAGCCTCACTAGCTGACCGTTTATGCTTACGCTGCAGATCCCACGCTCCGTCTGAGCGCATTCCGTGGGCAATATATATGCTCACTAATACAGGCATATGCGGGCTACTCACTCTCCCTCTCTTTGTAGCTGTTAACCAATAACATCATAAGTATATACATGTATCCATAGGCTAAGAGCATTATATTGACTCAGAATAAAATCATTCTTATGAACATTGCAAAACAGCACTAACGTGCCTCGTCTATCAATTCAAAACAATTACAAATGGAAGATATCACAAGTCTATACAAGTGGAATAGTGACAGTGGTTTACCGTTTGTGCAACAAAATATAGAATAAGCAAGCCCCAAGCGCCGCAAGCAACAACAGCAGCAGCAGCCACCACCACAGGTGCCAATTGCATTGATAAGTGATCCAAGCGCGCTGGCGCGTGCCGCGATGCAACTGCAGCATCTGCCCACAAATGTGGAGCAACATCCGGTAGTTTACTAACAGTAGCCTATGCTGTAGCTACCCGACTACGGCGGCGGCGGCCACAACCGACACAACACAGTGGTAAAGCACACAAAATCCGGCGGCCAATCGAAGCAACTTAACAGATGACACGAACGTGTAAACCAAAGACAGCCTGTGCGATGACCAGCACCTGAGCCCTTAGGCCCCGGACAGCAGCAGCAGATACCAAAAGTGTGGGAGGCAATCCACCTTTTGTACCAACGCGGGAAGTAAATGAGCAACGTTGGACTGGAAGAGGCTGCTCCTGTTGAGCAAAGGAATGCACCCAGCCTGCAAGAGACTTTAGAGGTGTACCCCAACGATGGACCACGCCCACTCACAATAGCTGAGTACCGGGCACGACAACAGAAGAAGGAAAAGAAGAAAACCAAAAGAAGCGGAAGAAGGATTAAACTGCATCAACAAAGAAGACTCCTACAGGATCTTATCAAGACAGCGACAACGCCCCAGGAGAGAAATGAACAAATAAAGAATCTCGAAATCATCGAGAAACAACTTCGTACTGGTGCGAAGCAACGCAATAAGGGCTGCAAACCTGCCAATGCCTAAATTGCCCTTAAATATAAACTCTTATTCAAGCCGATGCGCGAAAGCTCTACTTGAAAAATACTAAAATCTGTTAGGCTTTTTACTAACACATACGGTTGGACTATTAATTGTATAAATAAAAATTGTCAGCCAACCGTATGCCCTTATTAACTCAAATTTTTCCTTTTCCTAAATCAGTTTATAAGGAATTTTACAATTATTGAACAGTTTTTAAAGAAAAACTATTAAAAATGACAGAAACTAAAAAATGTTTAATACATATATATTTTATATTGTATGGTCACTCCAAGAATTGAGAAGGAAAATTTTTTTATATACAAAAAAAAAAAATGAAAAAAAAGACAGAAATAAGAGCTCCGTTTGCCTCATTAGGTATTCCAAAACTCATGTTCAAGAATTAGTCATGATTGAGGACAAGATTAGCAAGGTATATAACGACTATACAGACTTTCGTATGCGAGCCATACAAACAAAATAATCATGGCTCAAACAGTAGTTGAATTTCTAAAATTAGCCTCATCACTCATACCTGAGTTCGATTGAAAGGCAGAAAATTCACAAAGTTTCATAGACGCTTTGAATCTCCTTGATTCCCTAAAAGGCTCGCATGAAGTAACTGCTATCAGTCTCATTAAGACAAAACTAAAAGGCCATGCAAGAAACTTGATAAGCAATGAGCAAACTATCGCTCAAATAATTGCAAAATTATCAAGCACAGTAAAAGGCGAATCAGTTGAAGTATTGTCAGCCAAATTACTTAACTTGCAACAAAAAATCAAAACTGCCAATCAGTACACTCAAGAGGTTGAGCAGTTAACAAAAGCTTTAGAAGGAGCTTTTATAAATGATGGTTTAACACCAGAAATGGCCAATAAATACAGTACAGTCCAAGCAGTAAAGGCCATGACCAAGAACTGCGCTATAGATAAGGTAAAACTTATTATGCAAGCAGGCACATTCAATAACATGAATGATGCCATATCCAATTTTGTCGATAGTTGCACAGAAGCAACCGGACAAACCAATACTGTCCTTTATTACCAAAATTACTATCCTCGTGGTGGAAGCCGCGGAAGAGGTCATTTTAAAGGCCGACCATACAACAGAGGCTGCTACAGAAATAATAATAATGGTAATAGAAACAATGATAACAGAGGCAATCCTCGAGGCGGCTCATATAGAGGCGGCTCGAACAGAGGACCCAGACAGCAAAACCAGATCCGAGTTACACAAGGCAACTCGGAAAACCAACAAACCCCTTGAGCAACGAGTAGTAATAATTTATCATATAAATCTAAGTCTCAGTAGTCTCATCAAAATATACAATAGGAAAAATAATATACCATTGACTCTGCTAGTAGATACAGGAGCAAATGTCTCAATTTTAAAGAACAATAAAACAGATTCAAATGTAAATCAAAACTATAAAACAAGTATAACAGGAATTGGACAGGGAACAATAGAGTCAATTGGACAATCCACAATTGATCTACTTTTCGATTACTTCGTAATCAGTCACAATTTCCAAATAGTCCACAATGAATTTCCCATACCTTGCGATGGAATTTTTGGGCTAGACTTCATCAGAAAATTCAATTGCATAATAGATTACCAACATGATGAACTCATCATGAAACCAGAATCACTTAATTATCAAATACATGTACCGCTATTACATAATGATATTGATAACTCAATATTGTTACCAGCTAGATCAGAAGTTATAAGAAAAACGAGAAAGAAGGGCTATCTTCGGCACGCCGAAGATTTAATACCCTTGCAGACCCAACCTTTTAATGCCGAGAAAATGGTTAAGGCCGAGTTTGGTCAAGGTATATTGATAAACAAAAAAAGGCTTTTAATCAAAAACCGATGTAAATAAGATTTAGCAAAAATGAAGGGAGCATAGTGAAATCTTTAAATGCCGTGTTTAATGGCAAAATCATGAAAAACAAAAATTCTCCATACAAAAACTTAATAATATGATATAGTGGTCCGATCTTAATAGGATTTTGCATATATATGAGGAGCATAGTAAAACTAATAAATGCCGAGTTTGGTTAAGATATCTTGAAAAACAAAATGTTTTTTCATACAAAAACTTAATTTTCGATCGATCGTTCCTATGGCAGCTATATGATATAGTGGTCCGATCTTAATAGAATTTTGCATATATATGAGGAGCTTAGTAAAACTAATAAATGCCGAGTTTGGTCAAGATATCTTGACAAACAAAATGTTTTTTCATACAAAAACTTAATTTTCGACCGATAGTTCCTATGGCGGCTATATGATATAGTGGTCCGATCTTAATAAAATTTTGCATATATATGAGGAGCATAGTAAAACTAATAAATGTCGAGTTTGGTCAAGATATCTTGATAAACAAAAGGTTTTTTCATACAAAAACTTAATTTTCGACCGATCGTTCCTATGGCAGCTATATGATATAGTGGTCCGATCTTAATAGGATTTTGCATATATATGAGGAGCTTAGTAAAACTAATAAATGCCGAGTTTGGTCAAGATATCTTGACAAACAAAATGTTTTTTCATACAAAAACTTAATTTTCGACCGATCGTTCCTATGGCGGCTATATGATATAGTGGTCCGATCTTAATAGAATTTTGCATATATATGAGGAGCATAGTAAAACTAATAAATGTCGAGTTTGGTCAAGATATCTTGATAAACAAAATGTTTTTTCATACAAAAACTTAATTTTCGACCGATCGTTCCTATGGCAGCTATATGATATAGTGGTCCGATCCAGCTGGTTTTGACATATGTGCTGCGTGCAACAGAATTAGGGACTTCTGCAAAGTTTCATTAAGATAGCTTTAAAACTGAGGGACTAGTTCGCATAGAAACAGACAGACGGACAGACGGACATGGCTATATCGACTCGGCTGTTGATGCTGATCAAGAATATATATACTTTATGGGGTCGGAGATGTCTCCTTCTATGCGTTACACATTTCACGACAAAATTATAATACCCTCTGCAAGGGTATAATAACGCTTCTGACAAATGAAGATACAGTTCTTATACCAAACCAAGAAATACACCCTGGGGTAATAATAGCAAACAGTATCGTAAAAAGTAATAGCGCAATAGTCCGTATTTTAAATACAAATAGTAAACATATAAAAATTCAAAACCCCGAAGTAAAATTTGAGTCATTACAACAATATGACATCAAAATAAATAATATAAATACCGGCAATAGAACAGATGAAGTCATAAATAAATTAAATTTCCCTGAACAATTTAAAAACAAACTTATTGACTTATGTACCAAATACAGTGACATATTTGGTCTAGAAACAGAAGCAGTTTCAAGTAACAATTTTTATAAACAGAAATTAAGATTAGCAGAGAAAACACCTGTATATATTAAAAACTACAGAAATGCAGAAACAGAAAAGCCAGAAATTAACAGGTCGAAAAACTAATAAAAGATGGTATAGTAGAACCATCTTTCTCAGAATACAATAGCCCACTTCTCTTGGTACCCAATAAATCGCTCCCCGCCAAGAATTGAGGAAATACTTGACCAATTAGGACAAGCTAAATACTTTTCATGTCTCGATCTTATGTCAGGGTTTCACCAAATTGAACTAGATGAAAAATCTAGAAATATAACATCATTTTCAACGAGCACTGGCTCTTATCGCTTCACGCGGTTACCATATCGTCTTAAGGTAGCACCAAATTCATTTATGCGAATGATGACACTCGCATTTTCAGGCCTAGAGCAATCCCAAGCATTTCTCTATATGGATGACCTAGTAGTCATCGGCTGCTCAGAGCAGCACATGTTCAAGAACTTAACAAGCATCGATCTTTGTCGAAAACATAATTTAAAATTAAACCCAGAGAAATGTTCGTTTTTCGTGCACGAGGTAACATTCCTTGGGCATAAGTGCACAGACCATGGCATCCTTCCAGATGACAAAAAGTACGATGTTTAAAAAACTATCCAACCCCTACTGATGCGGATAGTGCACGACGTTTCGTCGCGTTCTGTAATTACTACAGAAGATTTATACACAACTTCGCACAACACTCACGTCATTTGACTAGATTGTGCAGAAAGAATGTCCAATTCGAATGGAAAAAAGAATGCGAAGATGCATTTAAATATTTAAAAAGGGCATTAATGAAACCAACATTATTGCAATACCCTGACTTCAGCAAAGAATTTTGCATAACCACAGATGCAAGTAAACATGCATGTGGTGCTGTACTATCCCAAGAGTACAACGGTGTACAATTGCCAATTGCATACGCATTCCGAGCTTTCACACAGGGAGAAAGCAATAAATCAACTACAGAGCAGGAATTAGCTGCTATACATTGGGCAATAAAACACTTCAGACCATATGTTTATGGAAGGCATTTCTTAGTTAAAACAGACCATAGACCCTTAACATATTTGTTTTCGATGAAAAATCCCACATCAAAATTAACTAGAATGAGACTAGATTTAGAAGAATACCAATTCACGGTAGAATACCTCAAGGGGAAGGATAACCATGTAGCGGATGCATTATCCCGCATAAGCATAGAGACACTAATTGACATGAATAGAAAAATATTAATGGTGCAAACAAGATCATCAAAAAGACAGGAAAACATCTGCGCAGATGAGAAAATAAAATTGCAAAAAGATCAAAAAGATCTAAAAGAGCCCAATGTCTATGAAGTCGTTAGCAATAACGACGTAAAGAAATTTGTGAAACTAAAATTCGGTAAAATAAATTGTTTACTTAAAAGAGGAAAACGAATCATTTCACAATTTTCATTTAATGATTTGTATTCCAATGAAAAATTCGATTTAGGTCAATTTTTTCAAAGGCTTAATTCAGAAGCCGGAATTCATAAAATTGCTAACTTACAGTTGTCACCAAATGAACAAATTTTCGAATTTGTATCATTAAATGAATTTAAAAATATGGGCAGTAAATATTTAAATACATTAAAAGTAGCGCTACTAACAAAAGTGACACAAATAGACAAAAATGACGAAAGTCAAATAAAAGCAATACTGTCGAAATATCATGATGATCCTATAGAGGGAGGCCATACAGGGATTACGCGTACCTTGTTAAAAATTAAGAAATACTATTACTGGCCCCAAATGACTAAGACTATTACAAAGTATGTGAAAACTTGTGCGAAATGCCAATTAACAAAAACCACAACACATACTAAAGCCCCAATGATATTAACGAACACTCCAAATACTGCATTTGACACTGTTTTAATAGACACAATCGGTCCATTACCTCGTACAGAGAATGGCAACGAGTACGCAATTACTATAATATGCGACCTCACTAAATATCTAGTTACAATACCAGTAACAGACAAAAGTGCAAAAACAGTAGGTAAAGCAATATTTGAATCTTTTGTACTAAAGTACGGTCCTATGAAGACGTTCATAACGGACATGGGTACTGAATACAAAAATTCGCTAATAAATGACCTGTGCAAGTATATGAATATAAGTAATATACAATCGACAGCACATCATCACCAGACCTAATGTCTGGAACAGTAGAAAGAAGTCATCGAACATTTAACGACTTTATTCGCTCATATATTTCGATTGACAAAGACGATTGGGACATATGGTTGAATTATTTCACGTTTTGTTTCAACACTACACCATCGACAGTACATGGATACTGTCCATACGAACTTGTTTATGGTAGATTACCAAGACAGTTCATAGAAATAGCTTATAAAAGAGTAAAAACTCTAGTAGATTTAGAAAAAGAAAAAAGAAAGATAGAATACGATAAAAAACTAAATGAAATAGAACTAGAAATAGGAAATTTAGTTCTACTAAAGAACGATACAGCGCATAAGTTAGAAAATAAATACTTAGGCCCTTATAAATTAATATGCAAAGAAGATAGAAACAACATAAAAATAGATGTAGGAAAAATGAAACCCCAAGTAGTAAATAAGAACAGGTTAAAATGATTCAAAACTTAGCTTAGCTCGAGCATAGAACATATTACATTTTTAGCGGTTATGAATATAAACAGTTGAATAATACAAAAAAAAATAATAATAAAATTAAATTTATCGATACAAAAATATATACATATATTAATTGAACAACTACATTATATTACGTTATTCTCCTAAAAGGGGAGGTGTAGTGCGTATATGCCCGTACAGAATACCCTGTACTTAAATATAAAGTATGCAGCACTTTGTTGCATACAATAACAATAATATAGTAAACAACCCCAGAGCCACTTTATGTATTGGCTCGGTCTCGTATTACGCAGCGCGGTTCACTAGCCTCACTAGCTGACCGTTTATGCTTACGCTGCAGATCCCACGCTCCGTCTGAGCGCATTCCGTGGGCAATATATATGCTCACTAATACAGGCGTATGCGGGCTACTCACTCTCCCTCTCTTTGTAGCTGTTAACCAATAACAGCATACGTATATACATGTATCCATAGGCTAAGAGCATTATATTGACTCAGAATAAAATCATTCTTATGAACAATGCAAAACAGCACTAACGTGCCTCGTCTATCAATTCAAAACAATTACAAGTGGAAGATATCACAAGTCTATACAAGTGGAATATAAATAACATTACACCTCTCTAATTTGGTGTACAATATTTTAAGTTGTACTTTACCTTGACGCACACAGCACAGTGGGCGTCATTACAATTTATTAAATTTTTTTAATGTAATCTTAGATAATGCTGCTTCTTCTGCTGCTGCTAGTGGTGGTGTGCTATTTCTTCCTTAGATTATTTGGCTGCCTTGGAGCGGTCAGCGTTGCCGGTGCAGGTCATCTCACAGGCCGGGGTGTAAAATGGGCCACCCAGTGGTCAGGGCATCTTTTCGACATCATAGGTAGCAGCTTTTCTTCTGTTGGTTTATAAGCTTTTAATAAATTTCTTATTGGTTGAGATGCCGGTGTATCGGCTTGTGCTTTGTGCTTGCGCTCTTCCGCCTCTAAGAAATCTAACTCATCGGCTAGTTTCTTGGCGTTTTCCCAAGTCGGGGGCTTTGTGATATTATATAACACTTTAAAAATTTTTTCTCAACTTCTTTGTTAGCCGTTTCTCTGGCTAGAAGTTGGCGCGCCCTGTACTCATTAAGAGTGATGCGTAAGGACATAATATGCAAAAAAGCCACACCATACTCACTTAGAAATTTATGCTTGTGTTATTTTCCGCAGCTGTTGTTGTAGTTGTTGTTGTTCTGCTGCACCTGCCACAGTTGTTGCTGTCGTTTTTTTTATACCCTGAACCCATTGAAAATGGGTTAAAAGGGTATATTGTATTTGTGCAAAATGCAAATGTATGTAACAGGCAGAAGGAAGCTTCTCCGACCCCATAAAGTATATATATTCTTGATCAGCATCAATAGCCGAGTCGATCTAGCCATGTCCGTCTGTCTGTCCGTCCGTCCGTCTGTCCGTATGTATGAACGCAACGATCTCAGAACCTATAAGAGCTAGAGAGCTCAAATTATAGATGCAGGTGCTCCTAGTGCCTGCGCAGATCGAGTTTGTTTCTGATTATCGATAACTTACTTCGTTTCCAAGCAATCAATAAAAATCGATATCGACATCCTGTTTTTTGAGCAAATTGGGTAAATAATAAGAGCTGGAGTCACCAAACATGATATGTTGCTTCTAAAATATTATATATCTGTCAAGTATCTTTCATTTTATACTTATCGCCACCTCTTCTCTAACACTGCACAGCCATAAATCAAGTTAATAACCCAACTTATATTGCCCACCACTTTAAGCCACAATTTTGATTCAATTGACTTTTTGAGAATACACAATTATTCTATGGTACAATAATATATACTGTAGAAAATTTCATTAAGCTCGGTTAAGAGAAAACCAAAGTTATATGTAACTGCGCAATTGGATGGCACAGCTAGCGAAAACATCAAGAATTTGTGTACTATCTATTCTATCGCATTCTAACAGCATTGTAATTGCGACTTTTTTCTGTAATGCTATTTTAGTTCGTTTTTTTCTCATAGCAAGTGTTGCGGTCTGTCGCGAGTACGAGCCCTACCTGGGAAACTATTTTTTTTTTGTTTTTTTTTTTTGGTGGTTTGTCTGTTGAGTAGAGTCGTCAGCAAGTAATACGGTCAGTTACGAGTTCGAATCCTGCCAAGGGAACTTTTTTTTTTTTAATTTATCTTTATTACTTCAAACCAGCGCGATGCGCAAACTGCATTTGGTGTTGGAATGGGAGGGTTCAGGGTATTCCCTAGTCGGGAGCTCCCGACTAGAACCTCTTACTTGTTATATTTTATATTGTAAAGTAGCTACTGGCCGGGGTATGAATCTCAGTCTCACCAGGTCCAGCGATTCACAAGACATTTATAAATTCGCTGGGACGGATGGCTAAAGGGGGGGTGAGGGTTTCGACACAAATATACCTCGCACTACCACTGTACTACCTACCATACCAGGCCGCAGCCTCGTGTTACCTCTTCTAGCGGGCCGGAGCCCCGTACCACCCCGCTATCGGGCATTGGCCACGCACCAACTACACTATCGGGCCGTAGCCACGCACCAACTACACTGTCCCCCCTAGGTTAGGGTGAACATCGGCCATTTCCGATGTTTAGCACAAATATAACCGCCCGAGATTACGAAGGTCTGCTTTTAAGTTAATTATGATGACTGCATTCACTTTATTCACAACTTTTATTATATTCTACCCTAACGAACTGCCTAGCCTAAGGCCCTGCCGCACTGTCTTGGAGCCCTAGCGCTCCGCTATGCACTGCACGTTATTCGTTCAAACTCCTTTTCGGCACGTCCACTCACCATGATCGGTATTTCAAAAGTGCCGGCTCGCTCGCTAGCGAGCCATGCGCTCGCCTCGGTTGCTCGACTTCGCCGCGAGCTTTCGCAACTTCGCCTCGGAGCTTTCGCTCTTCGCCGCCGAATTGAAGCTGCGCTCTCGACTGGCTACTTGCCCATAACTACGCACTTATCCTAATAATACGCCGACTATGCGGTTAACGGCTCCTTGCCTTTTTACTTGATTATACTATCGGCGGCTTCTTGCCTCTTACAATTTTACTATCTTACACTACTACATTTAATGCTTATAAACTATAAAAATTATACGATATTATCCAATAGGGCCAATAGCTCCTTTCCATTACCTTGGCGATGCGACGGCTCCTTGCCGTGAGTTCAAAACTGTGGGGGGCTGATCATAATAGCCGCCTCACACCCCGCCCTTACTTCGAGCAGGTGACGGTAACGTCGCCTCTGGCGTTTAACGTCACGCTGTAGTCTGCCTTCCCATCAGACACGTGGAAGCGCGTGCGCCGGCACCGGAAGCGGCGGACCCGCGCCTCCCTTGCGATGAGTTCCACCACTCCTGAGGATAACGGCGTCCCGCGGGGAAACACCCTCCAACCCGAAGGGGTGAAATCTGCCATGGGTTTCCTGGCGGGGCTCTCGACAACTTCTGTCGGCGTGAGGCTCCTCGGCGCGACCTCAGGCTCGGCGTCCGTCTCGGCATCGATGTCGAGCTCCTCGTCGAGCACCGACTCCAAGCTGGTATCCCATCCGTCGATTCCATCGAATAGGTCCACAATGTCCCCCCACAACTCGCTGTCGGTGGGGGTCTTCGGGACACTTGGGGAAGGAACCCCGGTCGCAACACCCGACTTGGGTGATGGAGGCGTCGCCATCGCGTCTTCGTCCTCGGACCATGCTTCGCCCATGCCCGCCTGGCGAGTGGCAAAAGATGCCTTTTCGAATGGCGTTTCGCTCTCTTGGCCGAACCACGCTTCCTCCAATTCCCTCCGAGAAGTGGTGTTTGGTGTTTCGGCGCGTGTTACAGGCACGAGTGTGGGCATTGCTTCCTCGCGGCCGAACCATGCTTCCTCCAAATCCTCTTGAGGGCCGGAAACTGGCTCCCCGGTCCAGGTCATGGGCGCGAGTGGTGGTGTCGCCTCCTCGTTTCCGCATCGCCGCTCTTCCACGACCATCTGGCAGACGGAGATTGGGGTCAGCCAGGGCTCGGGATGTCCTTCCCGACGACTGCTCATGGCTCCGCAGCTGTGGTTATCCTTCCCAGGCTGGGAAGGACCCTCCTGGCGTTCGCGGGGCGAACGCGGCACTCGCAGCTGCGGGCCTCCGGGCTTCTCGGTCTCGGAGCGAGGTGTCGTCTGTGCCGGTGTCGACGTCCCCTCTAGACTGGGCTCGCGTCGACTCCTGCCCTTCCCCGCTTCGAGGGCCCAGGACGGGGCGCCCTAACCTCCTCGGGGACCTTCGGCAGGTAGCGCAACGTCACCCGGGGGAATTGGCTCTCGGGGTCTACCTCTAACCGATGGGTAGTGAAACGGCGGCGGAATGCCGGTTCGTCGTCCTCGTCTTCCGTCAGCGGCTCATAATCCGACATGGGCTTCGGTTGCGCCGGGTTCCTTTCCGCGGTGGGGTTCGGGCTACGGCTGATCCAGTCCGCTTCCGTGCGGGCCACTGGGACGTTGCTTGCTGCCTCCGTCGGGGACGCTTCTGTCTCTGGGGCCGACGGGGAACTTCCCTCCCCCTTTGCGCTCGTCACCGTGGATCTTGGCACCGATGGCCATCAGCATGACCATTCCGTCTAGTCTCTCCATTACGTTGGTCCGCTGTGAGTACAGGGTGTGACGGAATTGGCGAGGGGCTTCCTCTTGTCGTCCTCGTCCGCAGTACTCGCGACCCTGCCGGGCCCAGGGAAGGGCTCAGTATCCCTGCTGCTGTCGTCATCCTCTGATGATATGGTGATCGTCTCGGGTTCCGTCCGTAAATTTGGCTTATTGGTTAACTTATTCATTACTTATTGGTTAATACCCTATTCTACCAGTGCGGCTGACATTTCACTATGCCTATTCTAATTATGCTGCTAGTGTTAGTCTAATCTACATTTAGTCCGTTTATTGCGGCTTCGCCTACTCATGGGCATCCCTGTGCCCTGGGTCTTCCCCTTCGTCCTCCGTCGTCTCTCGGTAAAACGGCTTCAGCTGCGAGATATTGGCCACCCTCCTTTTCCGTTCACCTGGCCGCATTAGGCTCACAATGTTAGGTGACACGAACTTGATAACCCGATAGGGGCCATCGAACTTGGGTGCCAATTTCGCTGCGAAACCCTCGGCGGCGTTGGATAGCTGGTGCTGTCTTAACAGGACCATCGAGTCCAACGAAGGCCGCCACTCTCGTCTCCTCAAGTTATAGTGTCTGCCCTGGTCCTTTGATGCACGCTGGAGATTTCTGTGAACGACATAAAAGATTTCTTTTAACCTATCCGCCTTTGTCCTAGGGTCGAACGCACTAGTTGCGGACCCCGGAGTCACCTGATCATATAAAGCGGCCGGCAACCGCGGCTCCCTTCCCTGCATCAGGAAAGCGGGACTGAATCCGGTCGAATCCGACACGCTTGTATTGACCGCCAGCGATATCTCGGGCAAGAGTTCGTCCCACGAACTCTGGTGGCCCTCGATAAATTGCGCTATCATGGTCTTCACGGTCCTGTTGGTCCTCTCGGTAGGATTTTCTTGCGGACAGTAAGGGGCGGTGTACTGGATCTCTACACCCAAGGACTCCAGAAAAGCCTTGAAACTCCGGCTTGTGAACTGTACCCCGTTGTCACACACGAACTTCTTAGGCACCCCGAATCGGCTCAAAATCCTCTCCCGGAACGCCGTTTGGAGGTGCTCTCCTGAGAGGGACCAGCTCCACCCATTTCGAGAAAGCATCATGGAACACCAGCAACATGGTGTTGCCATGTTTCGACCGTGGGAGGGGCCCAACGAAATCCGCGCACAGTATTGCCATCGGCTCCGCCACCTGCCTCGTCAGCATGCGTCCAGCCGGTTTGAGTTGCTCACTCTTGAACTTTTGGCAGGTTTCGCAACACTTCACGTACCTGGCGGCGTCTCGGAACATACCCGGCCAGTAGTACCTTTGGGCTAGCCTCGACACAGTTTTCCTCACGCCTTGAAGTCCGGCCGTGGGGGCATAATGGCATTCCGCCAATACCTTCTGCCGTTGACCACTGGCCACGCACAGCTTCCAAGGGATGTAATCTTCGTCGTCCGCGCGGTGGCCCAAATGCCTATATAGCTGTCCGTTTTCCTCGATGTAATCCGGGAACTTGGCTGGCTCTTCGGTGATTCTAGCACGCATCCTCGCAACCCATTTGCAGGGGGCCTCAACCATCACTGCTTGCTGACAGGTCTCTAGAGGATGCCTCGATAGCGCATCAGCCACGACGTTGAGCTTCCCTCGTCGGTAGTGGACGTCGAATTGGAATTGTTGCAGTTCCAATGCCCATCGCGCGATCCTTCCTGACGGGCTCTCGATAGAATTAAGCCACTTTAGGGCCAAATGGTCCGTTATCACGTCGAACCGGTACCCTTCTAGGTAGCAACGCAGCTTCCGTATCGACCAAACGATTGCCAGGCACTCTTTCTCGGTGGCGGAGTAGTTCACTTCGGCCTTCAGCAACTTTCTGCTCGCGTACGCTATGACCCGCTCCTGCCCTTCTATCGTCTGCGTCAGCACTGCGCCGAGGCCGTACTCGCTTGCGTCAGTCTGTAGGACGAATCTGGCGGAAAAGTCTGGACAAGCCAACACAGGGGCAGTCGTCAAGCTGTCCTTCAATTGACGCAATGCCTCCTCCTGTTCTCGATCCCATGCCCATTTCCGCCCCTTCTTTAAGAGCGCTGTTAGCGGCTGTACCTGAGTCGCGAAGTTGGGAACGAAGCGCCTGTACCATGACGCCATCCCGAGACATTGCCGCAACTCCTTGCAATTTGTCGGGGCCCTCCGGTTACGTATCGCCTCCACCTTCTCTGGATCGGTACGTATTCCTTCCCCACAAATGACGTGTCCTAGGTAGACCAACCTCTCCCGGAAGAAACTGCATTTCTTCCTATTCAGCCTGAGATTAGCCGCCCTTAACCGGCGGAACACCTCTCTCAAGTTCTCTACATCTTGCTCCTTCGTTGTTCCTATTACCACGATGTCGTCTAGGTAGGCGAACGCATGAGGCTCCATTTCCGGTCCTATGACCGTGTCTAAAGCTCGCTGGAAGGTCGCACACGCCGAGTGTAAACCAAATGGCATCACCCGCCACTGGAAAAGACCTCTTCCGGGGACCGTGAAAGCCGTACATTCCCGACTATCGGCTGCCATCGGTATCTGCCAGTACCCGTGCTTCAAATCCAGAGTGGAAATGAACCGGGCGTGACGCAACCGCTCAAGGATGTGATTAATCCTGGGAACAGGATAAGCGTCTGGGACGGAGTGCGCGTTGAGTTGTCGATAGTCGATACACATGCGCCACTCGCCAGTCTTCTTCTTGACTAAGACGATTGGGGCGCTGTGTGGACTACGCGACGGCTCGATGGCACCTGCCTGCATCAGCTCGTCCACCTGTTCATCAATCACCCTTTGCATGGCCGGATTCTTCGGGTAATATCTCTGTTTTAATGGCTTATCATCCTTAAGCCTGATCCTGTGCTCCGCGATGTGCGAGACTCCCTGCAGCCCCTCGAAGAGTGTCAGTTCCGACTCCAGGAACTCCTTAAGCTCGGATCCAAGTCCGCTGGCCACTCTGCCTCTTCTACGCCGGGCTTGCCCTGCGGCTCGCCTCCTCCAGGTACCACTCCGACTCCAAATAGAGCTAACTGATCGCTCGACTCCGGCAGCCGCTCCTGATTCCCTGTGCCCGTGCGGATTTAAGCCATTGCTCCTAATCCCTCCGTTCTTTGGCACGCTTCCACCGTGCCGCCTGCATGACCAGCGTAGGTCTGCCTTTGCAGGTCTACGCGCCGCCTTTTTGGGCTCCCTCAAGCTCTCGGCCCAACCCCGAATGAGACTCATCTTTTACTTCCTTCTTCTTCTCCTTTTCCGACAGTTGCCGAGCCGGCACTCCCGTTTGCTGACGCGCGAGGCCTCCTGCCGACTTCTCTCTCCTCTGCTGCCGAGCAGGAGCTCCCTTTTCATGACCTGGGAGGCCTTCCTCCGGCTCCCTCTGTAGCCGAGCAGGTGCTCCTCTTTCATGACTCGGGAGGCCTTCCTCCGGCTCCTTCAGTGGCCGAGCTGGTACTCCCCTTTCATGACTCGGGAGGCCTTTCTCCGACTCTCTCTGTAGCCGAGCAGGTGCTCCTCTTTCATGACTCGGGAGGCCTTTCTCCGACTCTCTCTGTAGCCGAGCAGGTGCTCCTCTTTCATGACTCGGGAGGCCTTTCTCCGACTCTCTCTGTAGCCGAGCAGGTGCTCCCTTTTCATGACCTGGGAGGCCTTCCTCCGGCTCCCTCTGTAGCCGAGCAGGTGCTCCTCTTTCATGACTCGGGAGGCCTTCCTCCGGCTCCTTCTGTGGCCGAGCAGGTACTCCCCTTTCATGACTCGGGAGGCCTTTCTCCGACTCTCTCTGTAGCCGAGCAGGTGCTCCTCTTTCATGACCTGGGAGGCCTTTCTCCGACTCCTCGCTCGTTCCTGGCCCCGCGCCCGGTATCGTCACTAGGACCAGTTCTGCCTCGCCGCAGCGTATTGTAGTGTCCATTGCACCCAAGAAATCCATACCCAGGATTACGTGGTCCAACATTGAGGGCATGATGAGCATCGTCATGCTGATCGTTTTTTCCCCTAAACTAACATCTACTCTCAAGGCTTTCTCCACCTCTAGGGTGGACCCATCCGCCAGGCGGATGCGTGCCTGTATTTCCTCCGCTCTTCCCTGAATCGTCCACTTGCGTACGTAGTCTTCACTCATGAAGCTACGAGTGGCTCCAGTATCGATCGTGGCAGGCATCGTTCGTCCGCCAATCTCTACCATAGCGACGATCCGGCCACCGTCTACCCTCAACGGGTGTCCTACTACTGCCTTCCGTGTGTATCGGCGCCGCCCCGATCCTGGTTCGGGCGACGCCGTTGCCCGTTCCCGCCTCCGCGCGGCGGCAACACGCCTGACTACTTCGGCCTCGGCTTCCACATATCCAACAAAATAAGACGGAGGCGTTGGGACATTCCCTGGCGAAGTGCCCCTCCTGTGCGCACCTACGACACGCGCGTCGCGGATCATATCCGTTCCCGGCCTCTTGGCTCATCATCTGGTGGGCCACTTCCGCAGGGGCCGTTGCCGGCGGGGCGGAGACTCGTCTATCCACAACGCTTGCTCCGGCTCCAGTAGGAGTAGACCGGAATGGGTTAAGGTGTCCCCCCGGTGGCTGTACCGTCCTTTCCCACTCCGCGCTACGTGAACTCGAGACTCCCGGGGCTACGGGTTGGCTGCCTGAGTACTCCGCTCTCTGCCTCACGACGGTCTCGTATTCTACGGCTAGTTGAGTTAGCTGTGACAGGGTAGAGAAGTCTTGACGTCACACATAAAGCCTGTATTCCGGAGCGGCGTTCTCGTAGATTCGGTGCAGCTCTTGTGCCGGCTCGTATCTAGCGTGATACATAAGAGCCCTCAGTTCTATCAAATATTCCTTAAACTCTTCGCCTACGCGCTGCCTCCGGGATCGGATCTCGTCCTCAAGTCTCTCGAAGTAACGAGGGGTAAGAAAAACTCCAGGAAACCCCTCCTAAATACGGCCCACGGCACATCCCTTAGTCCGCTGCTCAGAAACCAACGAGCAGCACGGTCACAGAATATCTCGCTCATGGCCCGAGGTAGTCGATCGAGGACAATTCCGTACGTAATGGCGCGCTCCTCTAGGTCCTCCAGGAACCCAAGGGGGTCGGAACGTCCATCGTACCTCATGCCCCACTTTCGGACTTGTTCCGGAACGTTTGCGAGAGGCCTGGCCTCCGACTGAGAATATGCCCGGGGAATGTAAGGGCCACTATTCGAGTCGTAAGGGATTCGTCCTAGCTCCACGTCGACCGCCGTCGTCCGGCGAGCTCCGCTGCTCCAAATCTCGCGAGTTTCCCCCGCACCCGAGACGGCTAAACTAGGGATCGGAACCTGCAGCCGCTCGTACAGCTGCGAACTCCTTAGGTCCGGTTCCGATTTTTGGCGCAGCCGTCCGCCAACGTCGGGTAGAGTGCCCCAGGGAGACGGCTCCAATGTTTTGGCGGTCTGAGACTCTAACTCGGCAAGCCGAGCCCAAATCTCGGGTGTATGGCCGCCTCCCTGCACAAAAGTGGATAGCCGCTTACGCAGCTCTTCCACGCGCCCCTCCTTTTCCAGCCTGAACTCATGGGCGATCGCCACCAGTTCTTCTTTGCGGCGCTGGTGGATCCAGCGCACTCCTACACCCGGATTTTGGCACTCACCTGTCTCCATCCTGAGTTTTTGCTACTCACTCTGGGCTCAACTACAACTCTTGTGGACCCTCGCTCGAGTTTTGGGTTTGGTGTCTGGGCAACTCTCGTTCCGTAGGTTTATTTCGTTCACTTTTGTCTTTGTCTCTCTTGTTTTTCCTTTTGCTGTCCCTTTGGTCTTTTCTCTCCTTTTTTTCTTTGTTTTACGTCTACTTCACAAATCTCGAACCAAAAAAATAAAAATAAACACTTAGAGCTCTTATAGACTTTCGACCATCGTTCACTTTAGTTTTTGTCCGTTTTTGCCTTTGCTTCTTATTATTTTACTTTTCTTAAGTATCTGTCCTTATTATTTCTCTTATATGTTTCGTATATTCACTTCACCAAAAAAATATATAAAAAAATTAACTCACTTAATGCTCCTTTAATTTTTTAGTCTTTGTTCATTATTCTTTTTATTATTATTATTATTATAATTTTTTTTTATTATATTTTTTTTTTTTTTTTTGTTATTTATTTTATCCCTTTTTATTATTATTAATATTTATTTATTGTTTGGTTTTACTTACTCCTCAGTCTGTCCTAATAATAATTCTTATCCTTATACTATTTCTTCCTCTAGTTCTATACCTCCTCCTATTATTTCACACTCCTCTCTCCTTTCAGCTATAAACTCTTTAAAATCTTCTTACTCTCCTGGGCCTGACAATATTCCTAGTTGTCTACTCAAGGAGTGTAGTTCTTCCCTTCTTTATCCATTGTAAAAGCTTTTTAATCTATCTCTTGAATCTTCTGTATTTCCATCTCTTTGGAAAGAATCTTATATCATTCCTCTCCACAAGAAAGGTGGAAAGTCTGATATACAAAATTACAGGGGCGTTGCAAAACTGTCCGCTATTCCTAAATTATTTGAAAAAATAATCACTTCGAATTTGCAGCATTTCTGCAAATCAGTTGTTTCCCCTGTTCAACATGGATTCGTAAAGAATCGGTCAACTACGACCAATCTGCTTGAATTTACTTCCTTGGTAAATGATGCCTTTCTTTCGAAAATGCAAACTGATGTCATTTATACTGACTTCAGTAAGGCGTTTGACTCTGTGCACCATGACATTTTACTTTTTAAACTTGACCGAATAGGTTTCCCTCCGTCTCTTTTTGCTATGGATAAATTCTTATTTAAAAGGTAGGACCCAAAGAGTAATGCTGAGGCAGACTACCTCTAAACAGGTTCACGTTACTTCTGGTGTTCCTCAAGGTAGTCATCTTGGACCTTTACTCTTTACTCTTTTTATAAATGATCTCCCCTCTGTTATATCACATGCCCGTGTACTCATGTATGCGGATGATGTGAAACTTATTCTATCATACACTAATCCCCTACATCATTCTCGTCTACAAGACGATTTGAACGCTATGCAACTTTGGTGTTCGGCCAATCGATTGCATCTGAATTGTTTAAAGTGTATGTTTATGACATTTTATCGTACTACACCTTATCTTGTCAGTTATACAATCGACAATACCCCTTAGCAACGTATACTAACAGTTAAGGATCTAGGCGTTCTTTTTGATTCTAAACTCTGTTTCAATCTTCACATAGATACCATCGTTAATGAGGCAAAAGGTGTACGTGGATTCATTAAACGATGGTCTAAAGAGTTTAACGATCCTTTTATAACGAAACTTCTGTACATCTCTCTTGTTCGCCCTATCCTTGAATACTGCTCTTGCATCTGGTCTCCGCAGTATAACAATAGCCAGGATCGTATTGAATCTGTTCAGAAGCAATTTCTGCTTTTTGCCTTACGAGGTTTAAATTGGGACCCTAATCTTCGTTTGCCATCCTACTCCAGCAGGCTGCTTCTTCTTAACCTTCCGTCATTAACCAACCGTAGGACAATTCTTGGTGTTGTCCTTCTACATAAGTTGATTATTGGTGATATAGATTCTCCTTTTCTGCTAGGGCGTCTTCAATTCTCTGTTCCGTCTAGACCAACCAGAAATTACCGCCCCTTATTCCTGTCTACGTGCACAACAGACTACGCTATGCACAATCCTTTTCGCGTGCTATGTAAAAATTATAATAGTTTGCATCACGTTTTCTCTATAGAACTTTCTCTACCCCTAATAAAATCGTTGCTTTCAGGATACCTTCGGGAAGTCACTGACCACTCCCAGCTATGAGCAGGGGCATAGCTTGCCGGACAGGCTGTAAATTTTCCCCCACCGGGTCGGTGATTTCCCATTACTTTTCTCTCTGTCCTATCTACTTAACACTCTATACATCTAGCTTAAATTTCTTTACTTTATTAACAATCTTCTTACTTTCCTTTTTCTTATTTATTGTATTTTATTAATTAATATAGCAAACTAACATTATCTTTAATTTTACTTAAGAACACTTTTTCCTACTTACTCCCTTCTGCTTAGATGTAGGCTCTAATAGCGTCACTGACAAATTTAGCTGTGAAAAGGGGCACAGCTGGCCGGACTGGCAACTAAAACACCTCCATCGGTCGGTGATGCTATTTAGAGAACTGTGTTATCTAACTAGGCTTTTAGCATATAATTCCATTATGTATTGTATGTTTAATGTGGAAGACACTCGTTTTGTCAACCATTAATAAATAAATAAATAAATATTATTTCCTCATTGTTATTTATTACTTTCACTGCACACCCGTCGTCATCGCCTTCGCCGACTGTACTCACGAATTCAGTTTTCACCGCGCGTGAACTGAATTCGTCCCACTGTACAGCCGCTGCCGCGACGCCTTAACGGCCCTTCGACGCCGACGTCGACTGCGACGCGCGTTTGTGCACACGTGTGCAAGCATGGTCTCGACGTCGCCCGTCTGGCGCGCGCGCGCTATACTTTTCGACCGGCCGTTATCTCTCCTTTTTTTTCGTTGCTGAGCTCGACTTCTGTGAACATCGGCCATTTCCGATGTTTAGCACAAATATAACCGCCCGAGATTACGAAGGTCTGCTTATAAGTTAATTATGATGACTGCATTCACTTTATTCACAACTTTTATTATATTCTACCCTAACGAACTGCCTAGCCTAAGGCCCTGCCGCACTGTCTTGAAGCCCTAGCGCTCCGCTATGCACTGCACGTTATTCGTTTAACTCCTTTTCGGCACGTCCACTCACCATGATCGGTATTTCAAAAGTGCCGGCTCGCTCGCTAGCGAGCCATGCGCTCGCCTCGGTTGCTCGACTTCGCCGCGAGCTTTCACAACTTCGCCTCGGAGCTTTCGCTCTTCGCCGCCGAATTGAAGCTGCGCTCTCGAAGGCAGTGTTGAGCAGCCGATCAGCAGCGCACGGTTGCAGCGGCGGCCGGCGGTTAAATTCAAATGACTGACTGGCTACTTGCCCATAACTACGCACTTATCCTAATAATACGCCGACTATGCGGTTAACGGCTCCTTGCCTTTTTACTTGATTATACTATCGGCGGCTTCTTGCCTCTTACAATTTTACTATCTTACACTACTACATTTAATGCTTATAAACTATAAAAATTATACGATATTATCCAATAGGGCCAATAGCTCCTTTCCATTACCTTGGCGATGCGACGGCTCCTTGCCGTGAGTTCAAAACTGTGGGGGGCTGATCATAATAGCCGCCTCACAATATATATGAACTGTTTGTTTTTTACCTTTTGTAAATATTATTATAATATTATCGCTAGCTTTTATTCCTATTACTTCATAGATAAACTGGATCTAGTTTGTGGCCAGTATTGTGTCTTAACAAAACCTTATATCCAATTTCCAATTTAAAATTTATATCCTTATTGTCATAATATTCATTATTCTTAGCTTTCTGTTTTTCTAACATTATCCTAGCTCTTTTGTATGCCTGCTCTAATCTAAATTTTGATTCTTTATCATAGTCGTCTATATTATATATAGGGTCGATATTATCTATTTTATTGCTCTGCTTGCCGAAAACTAATTCATATGGACAATAGTTATGTGCCATAGAGGGGGTCGTGTTGAAACAATAGACAAAATATTGTAGCCATACATCCCAATCAGTTTTATCAACTGATATGATCGTATGTATTCGTTAAAAGTTTTATGACTTCTTTCGACAGTTCCAACTGTCTGGTGGTGGTGTGCGGTAGATGGTATATTATTAATTTTTAGATATTTGCACAAGTCATTTATGATTGAATTATTATATTGTGTTCCCATGTCCGTAATGTACGTCTTCATTGGACCGTACTTCAGAATAAAAGATTCAAATATAGCTTTAGCGACAGTGTTTGCGCTCTTACTTGCAACTGGTATGGCAAGAAGATATTTGGTTAAGTAACATATTAGCGTGACTGCATATTCATTGCCAATTTCTGATTTTGGTAGTGGACCACGATATCCACAATATCCACTATCACTCTGTCGAAAGCATTTATAGGGGTATCAGTTATTGTTAATGGGGTCTTATTGTGATTAGTTGTTTTTGCTTTTTGGGATTTTTGACATTCTCGTATGTACTCAGTTATATCCCGAGACATACCCTTCCAAAAGTAATGTCTTTTGACCTTGGCCAAGGTTTTTGTAATGCCTGATGACCTCCTTGTATAGGATCGTCATGGTATGTAGACAAAATAGCTTCGTTTTCTTTTTATACCCTTGCAGAGGGTATTATAATTTTGTCGTGAAATGTGTAACGCATAGAAGGAGACATCTCCGACCCCATAAAGTATATATATTCTTGATCAGCATCAACAGCCGAGTCGATATAGCCATGTCCGTCTGTCCGTCTGTCTGTTTCTATGCGAACTAGTCCCTCAGTTTTAAAACTATCTTAATGAAACTTTGCAGAAGTCCCTATTTCTGTTGCACGCAGCACATATGTCAAAACCAGCTGGATCGGACCACTATATCATATAGCTGCCATAGGAACGAGCGGTCGAAAATTAAGTTTTTGTATGAAAAAACCTTTTGTTTATCAAGATATCTTGACCAAACTCGACATTTATTAGTTTTACTATGCTCCTCATATATATGCAAAATTCTATTAAGATCGGACCACTATATCATATAGCCGCCATAGGAACGATCGGTCGAAAATTAAGTTTTTGTATGAAATAACCTTTTGTTTATCAAGATATCATGACCAAACTCGACATTTATTAGTTTTACTATGCTCCTCATATATATATCATATAGCCGCCATAGGAACGATCGGTCGAAAATTAAGTTTTTGTATGAAAAAACATTTTGTTTGTCAAGATATCTTGACCAAACTCGGCATTTATTAGTTTTACTAAGCTCCTCATATATATGCAAAATCCTATTAAGATCGGACCACTATATCATATAGCTTCCATAGGAACGATCGGTCGAAAATTAAGTATTTGTATGAAAAAACCTTTTGTTTATCAAGATATCTTGACCAAACTCGACATTTATTAGTTTTACTATGGTCCTCATATATATGCAAAATTCTATTAAGATCGGACCACTATATCATATAGCCGCCATAGGAACGATCGGTCGAAAATTAAGTTTCTGTATGAAAAAACATTTTGTTTGTCAAGATATCTTGACCAAACTCGGCATTTATTAGTTTTACTAAGCTCCTCATATATATGCAAAATCCTATTAAGGTGGGACCACTATATCATATAGCTGCCATAGGAACGATCGGTCGAAAATTAAGTTTTTGTATGAAAAAACCTTTTGTTTATCAAGATATCTTGACCAAACTCGACATTTATTAGTTTTACTATGCTCCTCATATATATGCAAAATTCTATTAAGATCGGACCACTATATCATATAGCCGCCATAGGAACGATCGGTCGAAAATTAAGTTTTTGTATGAAAAAACATTTTGTTTGTCAAGATATCTTGACCAAACTCGGCATTTATTAGTTTTACTAAGCTCCTCACATATACGCAAAATCCTATTAAGATGGAACCACTATATCATATAGCTGCCATAGGAACGATCGGTCGAAAATTAAGTTTTTGTATGAAAAAACCTTTTGTTTATCAAGATATCTTGACCAAACTCGACATTTATTAGTTTTACTATGCTCCTCATATATATGCAAAATTCTATTAAGATCGGACCACTATGTCATATAGCCGCCATAGGAACGATCGGTCGAAAATTAAGTTTTTGTATGAAAAAACATTTTGTTTGTCAAGATATCTTGACCAAACTCGGCATTTATTAGTTTTACTATGCTCCTCATATATATGCAAAATTCTATTAAGATCGGACCACTGTATCATATAGCCGCCATAGGAACGATCGGTCGAAAATTAAGTTTTTGTATGAAAAAACATTTTGTTTTTCAAGATATCTTAACCAAACTCGGCATTTATTAGTTTTACTATGCTCCTCATATATATGCAAAATTCTATTAAGATCGGACCACTATATCAAATTATTAAGTTTTAGTATGGAGAATTTTTGTTTTTCATGATTTTGCGATTAAACACGGCATTTAAAGATTTCACTATGCTTCCTTCATTTTTGCTAAATTTTATTTACATCGGTTTTTGATTAAAAGCCTTTTTTTTTGTTTATCAATATACCTTAACCAAACTCGGCCTTAACCATTTTCTCGGCATTAAAAGGTTGGGTCTGCAAGGGTATTAGATCTTCGGCATGCCGAAGATAGCCCTTCTTTCTCGTTCATTTTTAATTAGGGTCACCGGGTTGAGTAGCGCTACTCTTAATGTTTTCAATATTTTATTGCCCATTTTTTTTGAAACTTTAAATTTAAACTTGTTCAAAGATATTTTCCCACGGTGCCACTTTGAGTTGGGTGATTTTATGCATATCGGCTTGCATTTCAAGCTTTTGGAAGAACTGACCGAAGTCAAGAATTCCATTAATATACAAATCGCTAACATCATATCCTGCAGTAATTTTTTTTCCATGTTTAAAGAAATATAGCTTACCTTACGTACTTCATCATTGTTGATGACTTTATATACGTTGGGCTTTGAAGCTTTTTCTATATATTGCCTTGGAAATTCTATTTCTTTATCTCCTGCGCAGGATTTTTGTCTACTTTGATATCTGGTAGTGACTTTCAGGACTTTAACTTGTAAGTCTTTAGGAACTTGGATTGACCATTGAAAATAAATATGTAAGTAGTCTATGATCTGTTTTGACAGTGAAATGTCTACCATAAATATATGGTCTGAAATGTGGTATTGCCCAATGAATTGCCGTTTGTTCCTGTTCCGTCGTACTCTTGTTACTTGCTCCCTTGGTGAATGATCTGGATGCGTATGCAACTGGAAGTTGGAGTCCTTTGTGGTTTTGAGTTAAAACCGCTCCACACGCCTGCTTACTCGCATCCGTTATTATACAAAATACTTTTGTGAAGTCTGAAGAGTCGGTTTAATAAGTTGAGATTTTAAGTATATTAACGCATTTTGACATTTATCCGTCCATTCAAATGGAACATTCTTTTTATTTAGTCTAGTTATGTGCGGTGCATGATAGGCGAAGTTTTTAATAAATCGTCTATAATAGTTGCAAAATGCAACGAAACGTCTAGCGCTGTCCGTATCATGTGGGACTGGATAATTTTAAATGACTTCGTATTTCTTGTTGTCTGGTAAGATTCCTTTGTCTGTGCATTTGTGTCCCAGAAATCTGACTTCATGCATAAAAAATAAACATTTTTCAGGATGTAGCTTTAAGTTGTATTTCCTGCATATGTCAAAAACATCAGTTAGGTTTTTAACCATATGCTTTTCGGAACAACCAATTACTATTAGGTCATCCATATAAAGGAATGCTTGCGAAGGTTCAAGTCCAGAGAATGCTATAGTCATCATTCTCTGAAATGAATTCGGCGCTATTTTTAAACCAAATGGTAATCGCGTGAAGCGATAGGAGCCATTGCTCGTCGAAAAAGAAGTTATATCTTTTGAATTATTGTCAAGTTAAATTTGGTGAAATCCTGACATTAAATCAAGGCATGAAGAATACCTAGTTGATCTAAAATATCATCAATTCTAGGTAGTGGGAACCTATCAGCTAGCAGCTTTTTGTTAATTTGACGATAGTCGATTACCAATCGCCATTTTTTTTATTGGATTCAGGATGAGATTTTTTGAGACTAATAAAAGTGGGATATTATATTCTGACACAGATGGTTCAACAATTTTGTCGTCAATTAGTTTTTGTGCTTATGCTTGGATTTCTTAGTTTTGGCGTTGAGGACTTCTATAATTTTTAGTGTAGACTGGTTCATCATCTTTCAATCTCAATTTTTGTTTGTAAAAATTATTTGTTGATAAAGATTCGCTTTCAAGTCCGAATATATCTGTATAATTAGTGCATAACTCAGTAAATTTTGCTTTAAACTGTGGTGGAAAATTTTGGGATAGTCGAGACATGACTTCCTCTTTTCTACTTCCATTGTTTGTTTGAACCACTTCGTAGTTCAAAAGTGATTCATAATTTAGATTATTTATACTTAGTTGATCGGTACTGCTTGTGTTCAGTAATCGGACAAATGCATTTCGTGTGGTTGCACCGGTGCTGGCAACATAAATACCAGTTTGAATTTCCTGGTTTGGAATTAGTACACTATCTTCGCTTGAAGATAGTTCGATTTTTCGGATAGCTTGTGATCTTGCTGGTAAAAGTATTGTATTATTACTATATGTTATTTTAACATGAATCGGAAAATTTAGATTATTGGTCCAATCTACTGTCGGCTTGAAATCCAATTGGTAATTGAATTTTGTTTATAAAATCAATCCCTGTTATTCCGTCGCTTGGTATTGCGAAATGCAGATCTACTATATGGAAATTGTGTGGAATTAATCTGTAGTTCAATTGAGGTTCAATTGAGGTTAAGCCTTTAGATTTTATAACTTCTTGGCTTATGAATATTGATTCTATTGTCATTTTGAATGTCATTGAAAAAATCCGAATTTTCTTTTAAAATTGAAATGTCTGCACCTGTATCTATTAGAAAAACGTTTTTTTTTTCCTCACATGGTAAAATGATACAAATATACTGAGGTTGAGATTGATGGTGTGAACCTTATTTTTTTCTAGTTTTGCGTATCTGAAGGTCGTTCGGAGTTTTCCGAATTGTGTTGTGTAACTCAAACATTGTTGTTGTGGCCTCGAGTTGCCACGGCCTCCAGAGTTTCCTCTATTTTGGCCTTTCCACCTCTTGGGTGTATTGCCTAGCCGTTTTGCTCTTTTGCTGCAGATTAAGAAGTTTTGCAGATATGACGTCTACAGATTCTCCTTTCACAGCTTTGGTTAATTGATTTTTAATGGCAAGAATTGTCTCCTCATTACTTATCAAATTTCTAGCGTGGCCCTTCAGTTTAGTCTTTATTATGCTTACTGCAGTTAGTTCGTGAGTGCCTTTTAAGGGATCTATTAGATTCAATGCATCCAAAAAACTTTGTAGGTTTTCGGCCTTTCCATCGAACTCTGGTAAGAGTGACAAGGCTAATTTTAAAAACTCTACAACTTTCTGAGCCATGTTTACTAATTTTATGTCTTCTATTTGGTCGTTTTCCTTTGAGTTTGTCAAGAGTGACTCAAACGTTACCGGCGTTTAATGCCGATGGTAAATAAAGCTGGAGATTGTACTTTTCGTTTAAGTTTATCAGATTATTCCATAGACGTTGTAAATCGTCTGAAGTTTGGACTCTGTGTTTTTCAGCTATCTGGTGCCATTCCATTTATGGGAATTTGTTTGATGTTTATCTAGTCCGTCTGCTCTACTAATATAATACGATACGACAGATACGACAGTGATTATAATTAGCAAATATGTAATATTATCTAAATTTTCTTTATGATCGACGATTCTAACAGTATTGATTACGTTAGCGGCCGATTTTTCAACCTTTAAATTGTTGCAAATTTTAAATGAATATTATATTTTCACTATGGTGTTTGTAGTAGTTTTTTTTTTTTTAATAATATTTTTGGGTTTAATATTTTTAATATTATATTTAGGCAGAAGGCCTTTCTTTTTGTGTCTATTTTAAAACACTACTTCGATCAACGCAGTGATCTCCTCTCTAATTTGGTGTACAATATTTTAAGTTGTACTTTACCTTGACGCACACAGCACAGTGGGCGTCGTTACAATTTATAAAATTTGTAATGTAATCTTAAATAATGCTGCTTCTTCTGCTGCTTGTGCTTTGTGCTTGCGCTCTTCCGCCTCTATGAAATCTAACTCATCGGCTAGTTTCTTGGCGTTTTCCCAAGTCGGGGGCTTTGTGATATTATATAACACTTTAAAAATTTCGGCTTTGCACTTCTTTATGCGCAGCCGTAAGCCACCACGATTTCTTGGTTTCTTTTGTTTTTTCTCAACTTCTTTGTTAGCCGTTTCTCTGGCTAGAAGTTGGCGCGCCCTGTACTCATCAAGAGTGATGAGTAAGGACATAATATGCACAAAAGCCCCACCATACTCACTCAGAAATTTATGCTTGTGTTATTTTCCGCCGCTGTTGTTGTAGTTGTTGTTTTGCTGCTGCACCTGCCACAGTTGTTGTTGTCTTTTTTTTTAAATTTTTATGCGTTTTTTTTCCGTGCGTGACACTTGTCACGGTCGCCATGTAATATTATTATTACAATATTTAAAGAAGTTCATTTGAGCACGTCTGTGCTGGTTAGGTAGTTTTATAAGAATGGTTTTATTCAAAATTAAGGGCATATGCTTAGGCTATGGATACATATATGTTCTTATGCTGATATTGGTTAACAGCTACAAAGAGAAAGAGAGCGGGTGTACTCATACATATGGGCGCTCACTCTCGCATCATATTACTTATTTGCGCAGCTCTGTATGTATGTATGTGCATGTTCTTTAATTTATTTTCGGAATATTTATTTATTTATTAATGGTCGACAAAACGAGTGTCTTCCTCATTATACATACAATACATAATGGAATTATATGCTAAAAGCCTAGTTAGATAACACAGTTCTCTAAATAGCATCACCGACCGATGGAGGTGTTTTAGTTGCCAGTCCGGCCAGCTGTGCCCCTTTTCACAGCTAAATTTGTCAGTGACCCTATTAGAGCCTACATCTAAGCAGAAGGGTGTAAGTAGGAAAAAGTGTTCTTAAGTAAAATTAAAGATAATCTTAGTTTGCTATATTAATTAATAAAATACAATAAATAAGAAAAAGGAAAGTAAGAAGATTGTTAATAAAGTAAAGAAATTTAAGCTAGATGTATAGAGTGTTAAGTAGATAGGACAGAGAGAAAAGTAATGGGAAATCACCGACCCGGTGGGGGAAAATTTACAGCCTGTCCGGCAAGCTATGCCCCTGCTCATAGCTGGGAATGGTCAGTGACTTCCCGAAGGCAACGATTTTATTAGGGGTAGAGAAAGTTCTATAGAGAAAACGTGATGCAAACTATTATAATTTTTACATAGCACGCGAAAAGGATTGTGCACAGCGTAGTCTGTTGTGCACGTAGACAGGAATAAGGGGCGGTTGGTCTAGGAGGAACAGAGAATTGAAGACGCCCTAGCAGAAAAGGAGAATCTATATCGCCAATAATCAACTTATGTAGACAACACCAAGAATTGTCCTACGGTTGGTTAATGACGGAAGGTTAAGAAGAAGCAGCCTGCTGGAGTAGGATGGCAAACGAAGATTAGGGTCCCAATTTAAACCTCGTAAAGCAAAAAGTAGAAATTGCTTCTGAACAGATTCAATACGATCCTGGCTATTGTTATACTGCGGAGACCAGATGCAAGAGCAGTATTCAAGGATAGGGCGAACAAGAAAGATGTACAGAAGTTTCGTTATAAAAGGATCGTTAAACTTAGAATCAAAAAGAACGCCTAGATCCTTAACTGTTAGTATACATTGCAAAGGGGTATTGTCGATTGTATAACTGACAAGATAAGGTGTAGTACGATAGAATGTCATAAACATACACTTTGAACAATTCAGATGCAATTGATTGGCCGAACACCAAAGTTGCATAGCGTTCAAATCGTCTTGTAGACGAGAATGTAGGGGATTAGTGTATGATAGAATAAGTTTCATCATCCGCATACATGAGTACACGGGCATGTGATATAACAGAGGGGAGATCATTTATAAAAAGAGTAAAGAGTAAAGGTCCAAGATGACTACCTTGAGGAACACCAGAAGTAACGTGAACCTGTTTAGAGGTAGTCTGCCTCAGCATTACTCTTTGGGTCCTACCTTTTAAATAAGAATTAATCCAAAGCAAAAGAGACGGAGGGAAACCTATTCGGTCAAGTTTAAAAAGTAAAATGTCATGGTGCACAGAGTCAAACGCCTTACTGAAGTCAGTATAAATGACATCAGTTTGCATTTTCGAAAGAAAGGCATCATTTACCAAGGAAGTAAATTCAAGCAGATTGGTCGTGGTTGACCGATTCTTTACGAATCCATGTTGAACAGGGGAAACAACTGATTTGCAGAAATGCTGCAAATTCGAAGTGATTATTTTTTCAAATAATTTAGGAATAGCGGACAGTTTTGCAATGCCCCTGTAATTTTGTATATCAGACTTTCCACCTTTCTTGTGGAGAGGAATGATATAAGATTCTTTCCAAAGAGATGGAAAGACAGAAGATTCAAGAGATAGATTAAAAAGATTTTGCAATGGATAAAGAAGGGAAGAACTACACTCCTTGAGTAGACAACTAGGAATATTGTCAGGCCCAGGAGAGTGTGAAGATTTTTAAAGAGTATATAGCTAAAAGGAGAGAGGAGTGTGAAATAATAGGAGGAGGTATAGAACTAGAGGAAGAAATAGTATAAGGATAAGAATTATTATTAGGACAGACTGAGGAGTAAGTAGATTGGAAAAAATTAGCAAAGAGGTTAGCAGAATCACAGTCATTACTAGCTTTATCCATCCCGAAAGAAAAGAAGTTGGCAAACTTGAAGATTTACGCTTCAAGTTTACAAAATTGTAAAACTGTCTCGGATTTTGGGCAAATTGCCTTTTACAACGAGTTAGATAATTCTCATAGCATTGAGAATTCAGAAGAAAGAAGTTCGACTTGGCTATGGAATATTTAGCCAAGTCTGTACACGAACCAGACTTTTTAAACTTTTTAAAATATTTAGATTTTAAGTTTTTAAGATGTGACAATCTGGGAGTAAACCAGGGTGGTTTTGAAGAAGTAGTCGAAGGAATTGACTTGGGAATGCTCATATCTAAGAGGGAGTTTAGGGTGCTATAAAAAAAAGTAATAGCAGTATTCATATCAACCGAGTCATATAAGAAAGACCAATCGGTTGCATAAATAAGCTGATTCAGCAATGAATAATTTCCTTTGCGAAAGCAGAGGCGGGGCTTATTGGCTGATGAGCAGGAAATGAGACGATTACAATTGAACATTGTCATCTCTAAAGTAGGATGATATACATCCTCAGGAAGAGATAAAGGAGGGTACCTAGACACATTAGAAATAAGGTAGTCGTTAACAAATACAAGGTCAAGTGTTCTATTCAAATGATTAGAAATTGAATTGATTTGAAACAACGAAAGATCAAGCATGCAGTCTATAAAATCATGCTGTGCTAAGGGCACTAGATAATTTTCGGCAGTGAATAATGACCAAGCGATGTTCGGCAAATTAAAATCACCCAACACCATAAATAGGTCATTATCACGCACGTGTGAAGAAACTTCTTTAATACAAGTAATATGATTAATATAAACTTGAATATCAGAAGAAGGAGGAACATAAGAGCATGTAATATAGATATTCCGTGAAGGAAAAGACACCTTGACTGAGATAATTTCAACGTCAGTAGGAACAACAGAAAAAGTTCTGACTGGAGAGTGGCTTTAACGGCAATTAACACCCTTATTCTATGCAAAATAAAACTATTCGAAAATACCTCAAAATCGGATATGGTTGAATTTAACCATGTTTCGGAAAATGCTATTATATCCGAGTCGAAGGAAGTACTGGACATGAAAAGATTTTTAAGCTTTGAAATAAGACCTCTGACATTCTGATAATGAATACAGATTTGGTCAGAAGATGAAGTTAGTTTTTTGGGGCAGAAATGGTACCCTGTATTGAAGGGACTGGAAGGGTGACAGGCTGGTTACGCTTTTTTGGCTTGAACTCGTGAACAATTATGTGTGGAGGCCAAAATTTGGGATCACAAATGATTGGGAACATATCATGTGAAACACTTATTTTGAATGATGATATTTCACGAGGGATGGAGAAATTAACTTTGGTTATTGACACGCTAGCAGAAGATTTGCTAGCAATATAGGCTGCCAATGACTCAGAAGTGGTGTCCGATGAAAGTCGAGACACAAAAACTTGCCTACGAGGGGCAACAACCGTTAAAGTAGGTGCTAATGGGACTGCAGGTAGTACAGGAGATGGAGGAACTAAAGAGGCACCATGATTGTGTTTAACAATCTGGGCAAGATTACGCGCAGGTCTACCTTTGCGGCCAGGAGCTGACGGGGCTGAGGCAGTTTGGATAACTGGGACGGTATCAGGTACGGGCTCTGCTGGAACTACTATAGGGGATAAAACGGGGGTAATTGGGCAGTCGCTTGGGGAAGGCGATAAAGACAACATTGGAGATAAATCCATGTTGCTAGGTAGGGACAAGAAAGGCGTAGGTGTCTGAACAGACGTAGACGGCAATTGCAAAAGTTGAGGCTCCAACCGGCGATTGGTTGGAGACTCAAATTTATAATTGGCAAGCAACTCAAAACTCGAGTCAAATTTACTCGACAGTTGCTTAGCCACATTATTCAATTTTAAGAATTGTTTTCTCACAGAATTATACATTCTGGAGAAATCAATTTGCTTGTCGATGCAATCTGGGCACGACCATCGCAAGCCACCGCAGCCCTTCTTGGCAACTGCAGCGATCTTGTCGCAATCACGCCCAGTGAGACCTGCACATTTAGAATGCATCATATTCTCATACAGCCAGCAATTAACAAATTGCGGCTGTGCAGAATCATCAGCCTGCTTGAACGTGCAAGGTTTCTTACAGCACGACATAATTATTACAAGTAAGCAAGTTGCGAGAGCGCAGAGCAAAACGAAAACGGTGCAAAAGAATAGAGCAAGTAAACACTCAAAAACAATTATCGTACACAAACAAATTGTTTGGAGCGAAAGGCAATAGAAAAAATTTGCGAGAGCGCGATGCACAAGCAGAAATATGCGGCAGCGAACACACGAACAAACAAGTGTATGCACAGGGGAGCACCAAAGCAAAAGAATCAAAAGAGGCAATAACAACAATACAGAACTGACGCCGCGTTCAATAAATGCAATTATTAACAGTCTTACGCTGCGACAACAGAATAACACTTTGCACAATTATAAGCTTTTTAAATAAAGCACAAAAAAGGCCAAATTTAGAAATAAAAAGCAGGATTAAAGCGCAAAAAATATATATAAAAATCTTGGAGCACAAGTAAAACACGTCAATCACTCTCAACTGAGAATTGTACACACATATATACGATTATAGTTATGCTTTGCGCTTGGGTCTTTTATATTTGTTTATACTTGCCACAAAGTGTTACAAGTTGCATTATGTATGAATACACTACAGTAGCCACCTGCATCCGCACAGTATCGGAAGACGCGGCCTTAGTACTGGCAGGTATGATCCCACTCGGCCTGGTGGCGGCCGCATGGCAAAGTGCGGCAACCACCAACAGGCAACTGAGGGACAACACAATCGAACAGTGGCAAATCAAATGGGATGCGAGCTCAAATGGCAGATGGACCCACATCTGAAACTTTGGCTATAGCGGCGACGCGGCAATGTTGACCACTACCTTGCCCAAATTTCAACTGGGCATGGATGCTTTAAGGCGAGCCTGCACAGGTTTCAACATGAGGACGACCCCTTTTTCCAGCACTGCGGGCACGGTGTGGTTGGGGACGCGGAGCATTGTTCCACTGCCCACTCTATAGACGCGAGCGAGACAAAGCGACGGCGGGCAGAAAGGATCTGTCTCCAGAGAATCTAGTGGCGCGAATGATACCCACTGAAACTGGATGGACAGCCGTTGCTAACATGCATCGGCTTTAATGAAGGGGCTACGACGACGGGAGAGGATTCGACGCGGCATCGACTAATGAGCGGCTGATATACAGGTGTACCCCGCCTTGCGAAGTAGTACTTTGCGGTTGACCTGCAGGAGCGGACTACAACATTCTACTCTTTATAAACTATCCTTTCTTTCTCTGATTGTTTGATTGATTATTTCCCTCTTGTAACTCTCTTGTATACAACCTAAAATGTTAAGCCTGTTTTCCTTTGTATTTTTTTTCCTTTTTCACAATAAATAAAAAAAAAAACAAGTAAGAGTTTCTAGTCGGGAGCTCCCGACTAGGGAATAGGCATAAAATGAAAGATACTTGACATAAATATAATATTCTAGAAGCAAATTATCATGTTTGGTGACTCTAGCTCTTATTATTTACCCAATTTGCTCAAAAAACAGGATGTCGATATCGATTTCTATCTATTGCTTGGAAACGGAGTAAGTCATCGATTATCGGAAACAAACTCGAACTGCGTAGGAACTAGGAGATCATACAGCCAAAATTCAAGTCTCTAGCTCTTATAGGCTCTGAGATCCTTGCGTTCATACATACGGAAGGACGGACGGACGGACAGACAGACGGACATGGCTGGATCGACTCGGCTATTGATGCTGATCAAGAATATTTATACTTTATGTGGTCGGAAATGCTTCCTTCTGCCTGTTACATACATTTACATTTTGCACAAAAACATTATACCCCTTTTACCAATTTTTAATGGGTTCAGGGTATAAAAAACACACACTCACACACACACACATCGATCTGGGGACCAGCATGAGGATCCCTTCCTACAATTGCAAATGCCTTTCGGACCGTCTTAGACGGCGCAGCTCTAATACTTTTCACAGAAGACCGCACCGCAGCACGCAGCCGGGAAGAGCTCTAGAAGAATGGCACGATGGGCGTCTTTCCCAATGGCAGCTGGACTAAACGCATATTCCCAGACCTACAGCCGTGAGTAAGCAGGAAGTACGGACAAACCGACTTCTGCCATCTCCCCCTCGTGAGGTAATACTTAGCGGTCGTTCGGCGAGAGGGGAACGGAGTGTAGGTGGTGGTTTAAGTAGGTGAAAGTCCCACACTTTTCGGCTTTAAAAGCTTTCCCCCCTATTAAAAAAAAAAAAAACACACACACCTAAGTGGCAGGGCATGTGCAGGGCATTCGCAAGACCGCGAAGGTCGATCTTCTGCTGCGCCTGAATAGGAAGCCAGAGCACTCGACAAATGAGCTACAAGAAGCTGTGGGAAAGGCCCTGGGTGACCGGGCTATAGTGAGAACGTTGACTGAGACGTCGCAGGTAGAGATCAGGGACCTGGATCAGCTGGTGACTAAGGAAGAAGTGCTCGAAGCGGTTAAAAATTCCTTAAATGACGACTCCCTGTCGATCGAAGCGATCAAAACGCTGCGACCGGCATATGGCGGCCAGCAAAGAGCCACAGCGTCAACAGCCAAAACGCTTGTCGAGAAGGCCAAGGTGAGGATCGGATGAGTGGCCTGCCGTATACGTGCAATAGACCAACCAAAGCGGTGCTTTAAATGCCAGGGCATCGGGCACATTGCGGCAAACTGCACCAGCGGAGACGATCTAAAAGGCACATGCTTCAGATGCGGGGATACAGGCCACGTAGCAAGCAACCAAAATGTAGCCTTTGTACACGAAAAGGCGAAAAATCAACGGAAAACGCTACAGGCAGCTATTAATGTCCGGAGTAACGCGAAGGCCATTCGAGATAGCAAGCGAGAATGCTTCCTGCAGCTGACACGACACATTAAATACGCATTAAAGCGCTGAAATTGGTCATATGCCTACAGCCCGTGCAGTTCGTGCAGCTTTTCAAGATGTGCCTAAAGGAGAAAATTTTCCCCTCATTACGGGAACGCCGAGCGCTGGTCCTCATGGACACGTTGGCAAACTGCTGGAGAAGCTAATCTGTACCAGGATTGAAGCAGCTGTCGAGAACAATGGTGGCTTGTCCCAAAGCCAATTTGGCTTCACCAAGGCAAAGTCGACAATAGACGCTTTGCCTCATTGTCACTCAAGACGTAAAATAGACCTTTAACACAGCCAGGTGGGACAAAATATTGGATGCGCTATCAACGCTCCGCGTCCCATATTACCTTCAGAAGATGATACGCAGCTATTTTAGAGGAAGACTGCTGCAATACGACACCGCAGATGGCCCCACTACACACCAGGTGTCCGCTGGGGTGCCCAAGGATCAGTTCTTGGACCCCTCCTCTGGAACATCATGTACGATAGCATCCTCCGACTGGAACTGCCCATCAATACAAGTATCATGGGCTTCGCGGACGCCACACACAAACACTCCTCTGGAACATAATGTTTGACGAGGTGCTCAGAGTGCAATTGCCCCTGGGATGCAGAATCGTAGGATTCGCAGATGATCTGGCTCTAGTAGTGGTAGGCAAAGAAATAAAAGAAGTAGAAGCGGTAGCGAATGCAGCCATTAGGAACGTGGTCAGCTGGATGCGTGGCGCTCGCCTGAAGCTGACTGGCCAGAAAACAGAGGCTGTGCTTACCATAAGCCGCAAAATAGTCGACTTTGCTAAATTGACTTTGACTTTGCTAATTTGAGTCAAAGGCTTCCATCAAGTATCTGGGGGTCATGTTAGACAACATGCTTATCTTTCGATTTCACGTGGACTATGCTAGCCAGAAAGCAACCAAATTACAGGCGGCCCTTTCGAGGATGCTACATAACATTGGAGGGCACAGGGCAGATAGACGTAGGCTCCTCGCAAGAGTGGTAGCCTCCGTTCTACTGTATGCAGCACCGATATGGGCATCAGCGGTAGCAAGCCAGAAATGCCTCAGAAGGAACATGGCAATCCCTTACAGGCTCAGCGCACTCCGCGTTATCTCTGGATTCCGCATGGTGTCGGACGAGGCAGCCAGTGGATATACTTGCGAGGGAAATGGCGAAAATATACACAGGCAGGATAGCGACGGATGATGCTGTCTCAATGGACGTCATCCGGAGATCGGAGGGAGCAGCATCAATGGCGACCTGGCAGGAAAGATGGAGTGCGGCCAACAAAGGAAGATGGACCCACACGTAGCACGTGCTGTACTACTGTCCGAGATACAGAAATACAGTCGGATGTTGCCCCCACCTGAGGGGCTACTGACATTCATGCTGGAAGGAGAGCATAACTTGAGAGATCTGAGCCAAATCTTTATCCAGAGGGATCTAAGACGATGCGAAAAAGATCGGCGAAGAACTGAAATAGCCTAAAATAGGCAACCCATCCCCGCGAAGTAATACTTGGTGGTGATCCCGCGGGGAATGTGGGGTGTGGCCCGGGCCATCAGTATCCTACGAAGATTTTCATCCTATACGAATCAAACATATGAGCCCCCGCAATGGAGGTTGCATCTTACAGCCGAGGATGCAAGGCCGCATATCGACGACGTGCATTGCGTGTAGCCACCTGCTTCCGCATTGAATCGGAAGACGCGGCCTTAGTACTGGCAGGTATAATCCCACTCGGCCTGATGGCGGCCGAATGGCAAAGTGGGGCAACCACTAATAAGCAACTGAGAGACAACACCATCGAACAGTGGCAAATAAAATGGGATGCGAGCTCAAATGGCAGATGGACCCACAGCTGAAACTTTGGCTATGGCGGTGACACGGCAATGTAGACCAATACCTTGCCCAAATTTCAGCTGGGCATGGATGCTTTAAGGCATACCAGCACAGGTATAAAGATGAGGACGACCCCTTTTGCGAGCACTGCGGGCACGGTGTGGTTGAGGACGCGGAGCACGCATTGTTCTACTGCCCACTCTATAGACGCGAGCGAGACAAAGCGACGGCGGGCAGAAATGATCTATCTCCAGAGAATCTAGTGGCGCGAATAATAGTCACTGAAACTGGATGGACAGCTGTTGCTAACATGGCATCGGCCTTAATGAAGGAGCTGCGACGACGGGAGAGGAACCGACGCGGCATCGACTGCTGAGCGGCTGATATACAGCTGAACACCGCCCTGCGAAGTAGTACTTTGCGGTTGTCCCGCAGGAGCGGACTACAACTTTCTACTCTTGATAAACTCTCCTGTCTTTCTCTGATTGTCTTTTTTCCCTCATGCAACTCTCTTGTATACAACCTAAAATGTTAAACCGGTTTTCTTTTGTTTTTTTTTTCCTTTTTCCCAATAAATAAAAAAAATAATAATAATAACCCACTCACACACACACATCGATCTGGGGACCAGCAATGAGGATCCCTTCCTACAATTGCAAATGCAGGGCAGACGACGCAGCTCTAATGCTGGCCGGAATGCCCCCGATGGATCTACTTTCAACAGAAGACCGCACCGCAGCACGCAGCCTGGAAGAACTCTAGAATAATGGTAAGCACGATCGGCGTCTTTCCCAATGGCAGCTAGACTAAACGCATAGTCCCAGACCTACAGCCATGGGTAAGCAGGAAGTACGGACAAACCGACTTCTATTTGACCCATCTACTGACAGGAAATGGATGCTTTAAATCCTATCTCTTTAGGTTTAAGCATGAGGCGGATCCGTTTTGAACACACTGTGCGCGTCCTCATAGAGGACGCAGAACACGTCTTTTTTGTCTTTCCCAGATTTTCTGTTGAACGGGAAGTCACGGACTTAATAGATATCTTACTTAGCTCGCAAATCGATTGGGTTGCAGTAACTCACATGGCTGCAGAAATCATTAAATCCTTGCGTCGCGCTAAGGGCACGCCCTTTTTAAGTTCTTAATCTAGATAAGATCCTAGAAAAGGCTTTCATGCCATCTCCCCCTCGTGAGGTAATACTTAGCGGTCGTTCCGCGAGAGGGCAACGGAGAGTAGGTGGTGGTTTTAGTAGGTGAAAGTCCCACACTTTTCGGCTAAACAAGCTTTCCGTCCTATTAAAAAAAAAAAAAAAACACACACCTAAGTGGCGATGTGCAGGGCATTCGCAAGACCGCGAAGGTCGATCTTTTGCTGCACCTGAATAGGAAGCCAGAGCACTCGACAAATGAGCTACAAGAAGCTGTGGGAAAGGCCCTGGGTGACCGGGCTATAGTGACAACGTTGACTGAGACGTAGCAGGTTGAGATCAGGGACCTGGATGAGCTGGTGACTAAGGAAGAAGTGCTCGAAGCGGTTAAAAATGCTTTAAATGACTCCCTGTCGGTCGAAGCGATCAAAACGCTGCGACCAGCATTTGGCGGCCAGCAAAGAGACACAATTACTCTCCCAGCGACAACAGCCAAAACGCTTGTCGAGAAGGCCAAGGTGAAGATCCGATGAGTGGCCTGCCGTATACGTGCAATAGACTAACCAAAGCGGTGCTTTAAATGCCAGGGGTTCGGGCACATTGCTGCAAACTGCACCAGCGGAGACGATCTGAAAGGCGCATGCTTCAGATGCGGGGATACAGGCCACGTAGCAAGCAACCAAAATGTAGCCTTTGTACACGAAAAGGCGAAAAATCAACGGAAAACGCTACAGGCAGCTATAAATGTCCGGCGTACCGCGAAGGCCATTCGCTTCCTGGAGCTATGCGACTCAGTGAAATACGATCCCTGGGGCAAGGCGAATAAAACTGTCAGAAAGAGGCTCTTCGCTGGAAAGCAAACGCAGCCTTCTGGAGATGATACGCAGCTATTTTAGAGGAAGACTGCTTCAATACGTCACCGCAGATGGCCCCACTACACACCAGGTGTCCGCTGGGGTGCCCAAGGATCAGTTCTTGGACCCCTCCTCTGGAACATCATGTACGATAGCATCCTCCGACTGGAACTGCCCATCAATACAAGTATCATGGGCTTCGCGGACGCCACACACAAACACTCCTCTGGAACATAATGTTTGACGAGGTGCTCAGAGTACAATTGCCCCTGGGATGCAGAATCGTAGGATTCGCAGATGATCTGGCTCTAGTAGTGGTAGGCAAAGAAATAAAAGAAGTAGAAGCGGTAGCGAATGCAGCCATTAGGAACGTGGTCAGCTGGATGCGTGGCGCTCGCCTGAAGCTGACTGGCCAGAAAACAGAGGCTGTGCTTACCATAAGCCGCAAAATAGTCGACTTTGCTTAATTGACTTTGACTTTGCTAATTTGAGTCAAAGGCTTCCATCAAGTATCTGGGGGTCATGTTAGACAACATGCTTATCTTTCGATTTCACGTGGACTATGCTAGCCAGAAAGCAGCCAAATTACAGGCGGCCCTTTCGAGGATGCTACATAACATTGGAGGGCACAGGGCAGATAGACGTAGGCTCCTCGCAAGAGTGGTAGCCTCCGTTCTACTGTATGCAGCACCGATATGGGCATCAGCGGTAGCAAGCCAGAAATGCCTCAGAAGGAAAATGGCAATCCCTTACAGGCTCAGCGCACTCCGCGTTATCTCTGGATTCCGCATGGTGTCGGACGAGGCAGCCAGTGGATATATTTGCGAGGGAAATGGCGAAAATATACACAGGCAGGATAGCGACGGATGATTCTGTCTCAATGGACGTCATCCGGAGATCGGAGGGAGCAGCATCAATGGCGACCTGGCAGGAAAGATGGAGTGCGGCCAACAAAGGAAGATGGACCCACACGTAGCACGTGCTGTACTACTGTCCGAGATACAGAAATACAGTCGGATGTTGCCCCCACCTGAGGGGCTACTGACATTCATGCTGGAAGGAGAGCATAACTTGAGAGATCTGAGCAAAATCTTTATACGCATCAAGAGGGATCTACGACGATGCGAAAAAGATCGGCGAAGAACTGAAATAGCCTAAAATAGGCAACCCATCCCCGCGAAGTAATACTTGGTGGTGATCCCGCGGGGAATGTGGGGTGTGGCCCGGGCCATCAGTATCCTACGAAGATTTTCATCCTATACGAATCAAACACATGGGCCCCCGCAATGGAGGTTGCATCTTACAGCCGAGGATGCAAGGCCGCATATCGACGACGTGCATTGCGTGTAGCCACCTGCTTCCGCACAATATCGGAAGACACGGCCTTAGTACTGGCAGGTATAATCCCACTCGGCCTGATGCCGGCCGAATGGCAAAGTGGGGAAACCACTAATAAGCAACTGAGAGACAACACCATCGAACAGTGGCAAATAAAATGGGATGCGAGCTCAAATGGCAGATGGACCCACAGCTGAAACTTTGGCTATAGCGGTGACACGGCAATGTAGACCAATACCTTGCCCAAATTTCAGCTGGGCATGGATGCTTTAAGGCATACCAGCACAGGTATAAACATGAGGACGACCCCTTTTGCGAGCACTGCGGGCACGGTGTGGTTGAGGACGCGGAGCACGCATTGTTCTACTTCCCACTCTATAGACGCGAGCGAGACAAAGCGACGGCGGGCAGAAATGATCTATCTCCAGAGAATCTAGTGGCGCGAATAATAGTCACTGAAACTGGATGGACAGCTGTTGCTAACATGGCATCGGCCTTAATGAAGGAGCTGCGACGACGGGAGAGGAACCGACGCGGCATCGACTGCTGAGCGGCTGATATACAGCTGAACACCGCCCTGCGAAGTAGTACTTTGCGGTTGTCCCGCAGGAGCGGACTACAACTTTCTACTCTTGATAAACTATCCTGTCTTTCTCTGATTGTCTTTTTTCCCTCATGCAACTCTCTTGTATACAACCTAAAATGTTTTCTTTTGTTTTTTTTTTCCTTTTTCCCAATAAATAAAAAAAATAATAATAATAACCCACTCACACACACACACATCGATCTGGGGACCAGCAATGAGGATCCCTTCCTACAATTGCAAATGCAGGGCATCGTACAGAAGATGAGCACTCCGAGTCCTCTGCGCCTTTCGGACCGTCTCAGACGACGCAGCTCTAATGCTGGCCGGAATGCCCCCGATGGATCTACTTTCAACAGAAGACCGCACCGCAGCACGCAGCCTGGAAGAACTCTAGAATAATGGTAAGCACGATCGGCGTCTTTCCCAATGGCAGCTAGACTAAACGCATAGTCCCAGACCTACAGCCATGGGTAAGCAGGAAGTACGGACAAACCGACTTCTATTTGACCCATCTACTGACAGGAAATGGATGCTTTAAATCCTATCTCTTTAGGTTTAAGCATGAGGCGGATCCGTTTTGAACACACTGTGCGCGTCCTCATAGAGGACGCAGAACACGTCTTTTCTGTCTGTCCCAGATTTTCTGTTGAACGGGAAGTCACTGACTTAATAGATATCTTACTTAGCTCGCAAATCGATTGGGTTGCAGTAACTCACATGGCTGCAGAAATCATTAAATCCTTGCGTCGCGCTAAGGGCACGCCCTTTTAAGTTCTTAATCTAGATAAGATCCTAGAAAAAGCTTTCATGCCATCTCCCCCTCGTGAGGTAATACTTAGCGGTCGTTCCGCGAGAGGGCAACGGAGAGTAGGTGGTGGTTTTAGTAGGTGAAAGTCCCACACTTTTCGGCTTAACAAGCTTTCCGCCCTATTAAAAAAAAAAAAAAAACACACACACCTAAGTGGCGATGTGCAGGGCATTCGCAAGACCGCGAAGGTCGATCTTCTGCTGCACCTGAATAGGAAGCCAGAGCACTCGACAAATGAGCTACAAGAAGCTGTGGGAAAGGCCCTGGGTGACCGGGCTATAGTGACAACGTTGACTGAGACGTAGCAGGTTGAGATCAGGGACCTGGATGAGCTGGTGACTAAGGAAGAAGTGCTCGAAGCGGTTAAAAATGCTTTAAATGACTCCCTGTCGGTCGAAGCGATCAAAACGCTGCGACCAGCATTTGGCGGCCAGCAAAGAGCCACAATTACTCTCCCAGCGTCAACAGCCAAAACGCTTGTCGAGAAGGCCAAGGTGAAGATCGGATGAGTGGCCTGCCGTATACGTGCAATAGACTAACCAAAGCGGTGCTTTAAATGCCAGGGGTTCGGGCACATTGCTGCAAACTGCACCAGCGGAGACGATCTGAAAGGCGCATGCTTCAGATGCGGGGATACAGGCCACGTAGCAAGCAACCAAAATGTAGCCTTTGTACACGAAAAGGCGAAAAATCAACGGAAAACGCTACAGGCAGCTATAAATGTCCGGCGGACCGCGAAGGCCATTCGCTTCCTGGAGCTATCCGACTCAGTGGAATACGATCCCTGGGGCAAGGCGAATAAAACTGTCAGAAAGAGGCTCTTCGCTGGAAAGCAAACGCAGCCTTCTGGAGATGATACGCAGCTATTTTAGAGGAAGACTGCTGCAATACGACACTGCAGATGGCCCCACTACACACCAGGTGTCCGCTGGGGTGCCCAAGGCTCAGTTCTTGGACCCCTCCTCTGGAACATCATGTACGATAGCATCCTCCGACTGGAACTGCCCATCGATACAAGTATCATGGGCTTCGCGGACGACACACACACACACATACACACACTTGACACAAAAAGGAGAACTGCTACTTCAGCTTAACAATTCTGGAGAGAATACCACAGCATTTGGAAGCCTGGTAGGCGAAACGCTAGGCGAATATGCAGAGGTCCGGACGCTATACCACCGAGTTTCTTAAGATGCAAGGACCTGGACGAGATCACGACCAGGGAGGATATCTGCGAGTGGTCAAATCCAAAGGCGTATGGCCAAACACAGACGGTGACGATAAGACTGCCAGCGGAAAGCGCAAAAAAGGGCCTTTCAGTAGGTTTCCTGAAAGTATGTCAACTCAAGAATCCGCGAGCGGATGAACATCACCAGATGTTTCAGGTACCTCGAGTTTGGTCACCTTACAAGACACTGCAAGAGTGAGCTAGATAGATCGAATCTGTGCCGACGGTGCGGAGGAAAGGACCATCCTGCCAAGGACTGCAAACAGGAGCCACAGTGCACGTTCTGTAAGGACAGGAATACCGACTCCAAACACATTGCCGGCAGCGGCATATGCCCCGTGTTTAGGAGCGCCATGGCCAACAGGAAATGAAGTTTACACAGCTGAACCTCAACCATTGCGAGGCTGCTCAGGCCCTGCCCTACAGACGTCGCAACAATCTGCGAGCCAGGAAGTGGCTGAGTGGCAAGTAAATGCCGCAAAGCGGCCATCTGGTCCCTCAAATCACCGCTCCAGGAAGTGAGAGCAGTACATGACGGATTCGTGAGAGCGAAAATTAATGGAATCACCATTTACAGTTGATACGCACCCCCAAGCTGGGACCTGCGTCGGTTCCAACACATGCTGGAAGTAATATCAGAAGACGATCGCAACAGAGCTCCCCTCGTCATAGCCGGAGATTTTAACGCCTGGGCCGTGGATTGTAGAAGCAAGGAAACCAACGTGAGAGGGACAACCCTGCTAGAAAAGTCCGCGGCGATCGACTTCGGCCTTGCGAACGACGGGCAGGATCTTGCGTACTGCAAGGCCGGTAGAGGATCTATTATAGACCTCACCCTGCTTAGCAGCTCACTTTATAGGCTAACCACATGGAAAGTCAGCAACGAATTTACATTCAGCGACCACCAAGCACTTCATTTCGAGATCCACGAGAGAGGATGGAAAAAACAACAGCCCAAAACAACAGGCCCCAAATGGAAGGACAACTGCCTAGACGAGGAAACCTACACGGACTCTCTATGCCATGCTCAATGGACTTTGGGCACGGAGTCAGCAGAAAACATGGCACGGCAGCTCATCGAAAACATCTCAGAGGCGTGCGCCTTATCCATGTCCAGGAGGAAGCCAAGCAGATGAGGAGCACCCTGCTACTGGTGGAACGAGGAAATCAGCATCTAGGCTGGAAGACTTGCGGACAACCAAGTGAGATCTCAAGAGAAGCATCCAACAAAGCAAATTCAGTTCAGATTCTAGAAAATATGCTATGAGTCTGATGTAAACCCGTGGGGCACGGCATACACGGTCGTCACGAAGAAGATCCGCCGCCAAGGAACCACCCGTGTGACCTGCCCTACCGCACTTGCCACCATAGTCGAGGCACTATTCCCCCAACACCAACGACTGGAAGAAGTGAACGGCAAGGTGTACGGTCGACGCAATCAAAGGGGTGGTAGATATTGTCGCTAAAGCAATAAAGGGAACCAGATGGAGTTGGGGAGACAAGGAGTATTGCGCGGTGATTATGCTGGCTTTAACTCATCAAGGTAGTCTCGTATACTGGAAGCCTGAAACCGAATAGGGATACCGTCCTCCCTTTTCCGTATAATATCCAACTACTTGTCCGATCGGGTATTGAGTTATGATACAGATGACGGTGCTAGGAGCTACATGGTCTCAGCAGGGGTCCCACAGAGGTCGGTCTTGGGACCACTCCTCTGGAACATAATGTTTGACGAGGTGCTCAGAGTGCAAATGCCCCTGGGATGCAGAATCATAGGATTCGCAGATGATCTGGCTCTAGTAGTGGTAGGCAAAGAAATAAAAGAAGTAGAAGCGGTAGCTAATGCAGCCATAAGGAACTTGGCCAGCTGGATGCGTGGCGCTCGCCTGAAGCTGGCTGGCCAGAAAACAGAGGGTGTGCTTACCATAAGCCGCAAAATAGTCGACTTTGCTAGATTTCAGGTAGACAGCGTTAGCATGGAGTCAAAGGCTTCCATCAAGTATCTGGGGGTCATGTTAGACAACATGCTTAGCTTTCGATTTCACGTAGACTATGCTAGCCAGAAAGCAGCCATGCAGGCGGCCCTTTCGAGGATGCTACCTAACATAGGAGGGCCCAGGGCAGATAGACGTAGGCTCCTCGTAAGAGTGGTAGCCTCCGTTCTACTGTATGCAGTACCGATATGGGCATCAGCGGTAGCAAGCCAGAAATGCATTAGAAGGAACATGGCAATCCCTTACAGGCTCAGCGCACTCCGCGTTATCTCTGGATTCCGTATGGTGTCGGACGAGGCAGCCAGTGGATATACTTGCGAGGGAAATTGCGAAAATATACGCAGGCAGAATAGCGACGGATGATGTTGTCTCAATGGACGTCATCCGGAGATCGGAGGGAGCAGCATCAATGGCGACCTGGCAGGAAAGATGGTATGCGGCCAACAAAGGAAGATGAACCCACTAGCTTATTCCCAACCTGGAACAATGGACCAACAGACGGAATGAAGAAATTAACTTCCACCTAACGCAGTTTCTTACTGAACACGGTGGATACAGGAAGTATCTCCACAGGTTCAGGCATGAATTGCCCAAATATGTACGCAGACCCGGAGCACGTGCTGCACTACTGTCCGAGGTACAGAAATACAGTCGGATGTTGCCCCCACCTGAGGGGCTACTGACATTCATGCTGGAAGGAGAACATAACTTGAGAGATCTGAGCCAAATCATTATAGGCATCCAGAGGGATCTAAGACGATGCGAAAAAGATCGGCGAAGAACTGAGATAGCCTAAAATAGGCAACCCATCCCCGCGAAGTAATATTTGGTGGTGATCCCGCGGGGAATGTGGTGTGTGGCCCGGGCCATCAGTATCCTACGAAGATTTTCATCCTATACGAATCAAACATATGGGCCCCCGCAATGGAGGTTGCATCTTACAGCCGAGGATGCAAGGCCGCATATCGACGACGTGCATTGCGTGTAGCCACCTGCTTCCGCATTGAATCGGAAGACGCGGCCTTAGTACTGGCAGGTATAATCCCACTTGGCCTGATGGCGGCCGAATGGCAAAGTGGGGCAACCACTAATAGGCAACTGAGAGACAACACCATCGAACAGTGGCAAATCAAATGGGATGCGAGCTCAAATGGCAGATGGACCCACAGCTGAAACTTTGGCTATAGCGGTGACACGGCAATGTTGACCAATACCTTGCCCAAATTTCAACTGGGCATGGATGCTTTAAGGCATACCTGCACAGGTTTAAGCATGAGGACGACCCCTTTTGCGAACACTGCGGGCACGGTGTGGTTGAGGACGCGGAGCACGCATTGTACTACTGCCCACTCTATAGACGCGAGCGAGACAAAGCGACGGCGGGCGGAAATGATCTGTCTCCAGAGAATCTAGTGGCGCGAATAATTGTGTCTGAAACTTGATGGACAGCCGTTGCTAACATGGCATAGGCTTTAATGAAGGACCTACGACGACGGGAGAGGATCCGACGCGGCATCGACTGATGAGCGGCTGATATACAGCTGTACACCGCCCTGCCAAGTAGTACTTTGCGGTTGTCCCGCAGGAGCGGACTACAACTTTCTACTCTTGATAAACTATCCTGTCTTTCTCTGATTGTCTTTTTTCCCTCATGCAACTCTCTTGTATACAACCTAAAATGTTAAACCGGTTTTCTTTTGTTTTTTTTTCCCTTTTTCCCAATGAATAAAAAAAAAAAAAAAAAAAAAAACAATAACCCACTCACACACACACACATCGATCTGGGGACCAGCAACGAGGTTCCCTTCCTACAATTGCAAATGCAGGGCATCGTACAGAAGATGAGCACTCCGAGTCCTCTGCGCCTTTCGGACCGTCTCAGACGACGCAGCTCTAATGCCGGAATGCCCCCGATGGATCTACTTTCAACAGAAGACCGCAGCGCAGCACGCAGCCTGGAAGAACTCTAGAATAATGGTAGGCACGATGGGCGTCTTTCCCAATGGCTACCTACAGCCATGGGTAAGCAGGAAGTACGGACTGACTTCTACTTGACCCAGCTACTGACAGGAAATGGATGCTTTAAATCCTATCTCTTTAGGTTTAGGCATGAGGCGGATCCGTTTTGAACACACTCTGCGCGGATCATAGAGGACGCAGAACACATCTTTTTTGTCTGTCCCAGATGTTTTGTTGAACGGGAAGTCACTGACTTAATAGATATCCTACTTAGCTCGCAAATCAATTGGGTTGCAGTAACCCACATGGCTGCAGAAATCATTATCATCATTGAAGGACAGTGCAATTTAAGGTTTAAATCTAGATAAGATCCTAGAAGAGGCTTTCATGCCAGAGCTATGCGACTCAGTGGAATACGATCCCTGGGGCAAGGCGAATAAAACTGTCGTAAAGAGGCTCTTCGCCGGAAAGCAAACGCAGCCTTCTGACCCAAGTGATCTGAAGCTGATTGTGGAAACGCTATTCCCAATCAGCCACGACACATTAAATACGCAAAAGCGCTGAAATTGGTCATATGCCTACAGCCCGTGCAGTTCTGCAGCTTTTCAACATGTGCCTAAAGGAGAAAACTTTCCCTAATTACGGGAACGCCAAGCGCTGGTCCTCATGGACACGTTGGGCAAACTGCTGGAGAAGCTAATCTGTACCAGGCTAGAAGCAGCTGTCGAGAACAATGGTGGGTTGTCCCAAAGCCAATTTGGCTTCACCAAGGCAAAGTCGACAATAGACGCTTTGCCTCATTGTCACTCAAGACGTAAAATAGACCTTTAACACAGCCAGGTGGGACAAAATATTGGATGTGCTATCAACGCTCCGCGTCCCATATTACCTTCAGAAGATGATACGCAGCTATTTTAGAGGAAGACTGCTGCAATACGACACCGCAGATGGCCCCACTCCACACCAGGTGTCCGCTGGGGTGCCCAAGGATCAGTTCTTGGACCCCTCCTCTGGAACATCATGTACGATAGCATCCTCCGACTGGAACTGCCCATCAATACAAGTATCATGGGCTTCGCGGACGCCACACACAAACACTCCTCTGGAACATAATGTTTGACGAGGTGCTCAGAGTGCAATTGCCCCTGGGATGCAGAATTGTAGGGTTCGCAGATGATCTGGCTCTAGTAGTGGTAGGCAAAGAAATAAAAGAAGTAGAAGCGGTAGCGAATGCAGCCATTAGGAACGTGGTCAGCTGGATGCGTGGCGCTCGCCTGAAGCTGACTGGCCAGAAACCAGAGGCTGTGCTTACCATAAGCCGCAAAATAGTCGACTTTGCTAAATTGACTTTGACTTTGCTAATTTGAGTCAAAGGCTTCCATCAAGTATCTGGGGGTCATGTTAGACAACATGCTTATCTTTCGATTTCACGTGGACTATGCTAGCCAGAAAGCAGCCAAAATACAGGCGGCCCTTTCGAGGATGCTACATATCATTGGAGGGCACAGGGCAGATAGACGTAGGCTCCTCGCAAGAGTGGTAGCCTCCGTTCTACTGTATGCAGCACCGATATGGGCATCAGCGGTAGCAAGCCAGAAATGCCTCAGAAGGAACATGGCAATCCCTTACAGGCTCAGCGCACTCCGCGTTATCTCTGGATTCCGCATGGTGTCGGACGAGGCAGCCAGTGGATATATTTTCGAGGGAAATGGCGAAAATATACACAGGCAGGATAGCGACGGATGATGCTGTCTCAATGGACGTCATCCGGAGATCGAAGGGAGCAGCATCAATGGCGACCTGGCAGGAAAGATGGAGTGCGGCCAACAAAGGAAGATGGACCCACACGTAGCACGTGCTGTACTACTGTCCGAGATACAGAAATACAGTCGGATGTTGCCCCCACCTGAGGGGCTACTGACATTCATGCTGGAAGGAGAGCATAACTTGAGAGATCTGAGCCAAATCTTTATACGCATCCAGAGGGATCTAAGACGATGCGAAAAAGATCGGCGAAGAACTGAAATAGCCTAAAATAGGCAACCCATCCCCGCGAAGTAATATTTGGTGGTGATCCCGCGGGGAATGTGGGGTGTGGCCCGGGCCATCAGTATCCTACGAAGATTTTCATCCTATACGAATCAAACATATGGGCCCCCGCAATGGAGGTTGCATCTTACAGCCGAGGATGCAAGGCCGCATATCGACGACGTGCATTGCGTGTAGCCACCTGCTTCCGCATTGAATCGGAAGACGCGGCCTTAGTACTGGCAGGTATAATCCCACTCGGCCTGATGGCGGCCGAATGGCAAAGTGGGGCAACCACTAATAGGCAACTGAGAGACAACACCATCGAACAGTGGCAAATAAAATGGGATGCGAGCTCAAATGGCAGATGGACCCACAGCTGAAACTTTGGCTATAGCGGTGACACGGCAATGTAGACCAATACCTTGCCCAAATTTCAGCTGGGCATGGATGCTTTAAGGCATACCAGCACAGGTATAAACATGAGGACGACCCCTTTTGCGAGCACTGCGGGCACGGTGTGGTTGAGGACGCGGAGCACGCATTGTTCTACTGCCCACTCTATAGACGCGAGCGAGACAAAGCGACGGCGGGCAGAAATGATCTATCTCCAGAGAATCTAGTGGCGCGAATAATAGTCACTGAAACTGGATGGACAGCTGTTGCTAACATGGCATCGGCCTTAATGAAGGAGCTGCGACGACGGGAGAGGAACCGACGCGGCATCGACTGCTGAGCGGCTGATATACAGCTGAACACCGCCCTGCGAAGTAGTACTTTGCGGTTGTCCCGCAGGAGCGGACTACAACTTTCTACTCTTGATAAACTATCCTGTCTTTCTCTGATTGTCTTTTTTCCCTCATGCAACTCTCTTGTATACAACCTAAAATGTTAAACCGGTTTTCTTTTGTTTTTTTTTTCCTTTTTCCCAATAAATAACAAAAAATATAATAATAATAACCCACTCACACACACACACATCGATCTGGGGACCAGCAATGAGGATCCCTTCCTACAATTGCAAATGCAGGGCATCGTACAGAAGATGAGCACTCCGAGTCCTCTGCGCCTTTCGGACCGTCTCAGACGACGCAGCTCTAATGCTGGCCGGAATGCCCCCCGATGGATCTACTTTCAACAGAAGACCGCACCGCAGCACGCAGCCTGGAAGAACTCTAGAATAATGGTAAGCACGATCGGCGTCTTTCCCAATGGCAGCTAGACTAAACGCATAGTCCCAGACCTACAGCCATGGGTAAGCAGGAAGTACGGACAAACCGACTTCTATTTGACCCATCTACTGACAGGAAATGGATGCTTTAAATCCTATCTCTTTAGGTTTAAGCATGAGGCGGATCCGTTTTGAACACACTGTGCGCGTCCTCATAGAGGACGCAGAACACGTCTTTTTGTCTGTCCCAGATTTTCTGTTGAACGGGAAGTCACTGACTTAATAGATATCTTACTTAGCTCGCAAATCGATTGGGTTGCAGTAACTCACATGGCTGCAGAAATCATTAAATCCTTGCGTCGCGCTAAGGGCACGCCCTTTTTAAGTTCTTAATCTAGATAAGATCCTAGAAAAGGCTTTCAAAAAAAAAAAACACACACCTAAGTGGCGATGTGCATGGCATTCGCAAGACCGCGAAGGTCGATCTTCTGCTGCACCTGAATAGGAAGCCAGAGCACTCGACAAATGAGCTACAAGAAGCTGTGGGAAAGGCCCTGGGTGACCGGGCTATAGTGACAACTTTGACTGAGACGTAGCAGGTTGAGATCAGGGACCTGGATGAGCTGGTGACTAAGGAAGAAGTGCTCGAAGCGGTTAAAAATGCTTTAAATGACTCCCTGTCGGTCGAAGCGATCAAAACGCTGCGACCAGCATTTGGCGGCCAGCAAAGAGCCACAATTACTCTCCCAGCGTCAACAGCCAAAACGCTTGTCGAGAAGGCCAAGGTGAAGATCGGATGAGTGGCCTGCCGTATACGTGCAATAGACTAACCAAAGCGGTGCTTTAAATGCCAGGGGTTCGGGCACATTGCTGCAAACTGCACCAGCGGAGAAGATCTGAAAGGCGCATGCTTCAGATGCGGGGATACAGGCCACGTAGCAAGCAACCAAAATGTAGCCTTTGTACACGAAAAGGCGAAAAATCAACGGAAAACGCTACAGGCAGCTATAAATGTCCGGCGTACCGCGAAGGCCATTCGCTTCCTGGAGCTATGCGACTCAGTGGAATACGATCCCTGGGGCAAGGCGAATAAAACTGTCAGAAAGAGGCTCTTCGCTGGAAAGCAAACGCAGCCTTCTGGAGATGATACGCAGCTATTTTAGAGGAAGACTGCTGCAATACGACACCGCAGATGGCCCCACTACACACCAGGTGTCCGCTGGGGTGCCCAAGGATCAGTTCTTGGGCCCCTCCTCTGGAACATCATGTACGATAGCATCCTCCGACTGGAACTGCCCATCGGGCTTCGCGGACGACACACACACACACATACCTACCTTAACTGTGGTTGCCCCTCGTAGGCAAGTTTTTTTGTCTCGACTTTCGTCTGAAACCACTTCTGAGTCATTGGCAGCATATATTGCTAGAAAATCTTCTGGTAATTTCTCCACTCCTCGTGAAATATCATCATTCAAAATAAATGATTCACATGATATGTTCCCAATCACTTGTGATCCCGAATTTTGGCCTCCACACATGATCGTTCACGAGTTCAAGCCAAAAAAGCGTAACCAGCCTGTCATCCTCCCAGTGCCTTCAATAAAAGGTACCATTTCTGCCCCAAAAAACTAACTTCGCCTTCTGACCAAGTTTCTATTCATTCTCAGAATGTCAGAGGTCTCATTTCAAAGCTTAAAAATCTTTTCATGGCCAGTACTTCCTTCGACTCGGATATAACCGCTTTTTCAGAAACATGGCTAAATTCAACCATATCTGATTTTAAGGTTTTTTCGAATACTTTTATTTTTCATAGAAATGATCGGCCGACTCGAGGTGGTGGGGTATTAATTGCCGTTGAAGTTACACTCCAGTCTGAACTTTTCTGCTTTAGTACGCCTACTGACGCTGAGATTGTCTCAGTCGAGGTGTCTTTTCCTACACGGAATATCTATATTACAATTAATTACAAGTTTATATGAAACATATTACTTGTATTAAAGAAGTTTCTTCACACGTGCGTGATAATGACCTATTTATGGTGTTGGGTGATTTTAATTTGCCGAACATCTCTTGGTCATTATTCACTGCCGAAAATTATCTAGTGCCCTCAGCACAGTATGACTTTATAGATTGCATGCGTGATCTTTCGTTGTTTCAAATCAATTCAATTTCTAATCATTTGAATAGAACACTTGACCTTGTATTTGTAAACGACTACCTCATTTCTAATGTGTTTAGGTCCAGTCCTTTATCTCTTCCTGAGGATGTATATCATCCTACTTTAGAGGTTGCAATGTGCAATTGTAACCCTCTCATTTTGTGCTCATCAGCCAATAAGCCCCGCCGATTGGTCTTTCTTATATGACTCGGTTGATATGAATACTGCTATTAATTATTTTTATAACACCCTAAACTCCCTCTTAGATATGTGTATTCCCAAGTCTTCGACAATACCTTCGACAACTTCTTCAAAGCCACCCTGGTTTACTCCCAGATTATCAAATCTGAAAAATCTAAAATCTAAATATTTTAAAAAGTTTAATAGGTCTGGTTCTTGTACAGACTTGTCTAAATATTCCATAGCCAAGTCGAACTTCTTTCTTCTGAATTCTCAATGCTATGAGAATTATCTAACTCGTTGCAAAAGGCAATTTGCACAAAATCCGAGACAGTTATATAATTTTGTAAATTTGAAGCGGAAATCTTCCAGTTTGCCATCTTCTTTTTCTCTCGGGATGGATAAAGCTAGCAATGACTCTGATTCTGCTAACCTCTTTGCTAATTTTTTCCAATCAACTTACTCCTCAGTCTGTCCTAATAATAATTCTTACCCTTATAATATTTCTTCCTCTAGTTCTATACCTCCTCCTATTATTTCTCACTCCTCTCTCCTTTTAGCTATAAACTCTTTAAAATCTTCTTACTCTCCTGGGCCTGACAATATTCCTAGTTGTCTACTCAAGGAGTGTAGTTCTTCCCTTCTTTATCCATTGCAAAAGCTTTTTAATCTCTTGAATCTTCTGTCTTTCCATCTCTTTGGAAATAATCTTATATCATGCCTCAAGAAAGATGGAAAGTCTGATATACAAAATTACAGGGGCATTGCAAAACTGTCCGCTATTCCTAAATTATTTGAAAAAATAATCACTTCGAATTTGCAGCATTTCTGCAAATCAGTTGTCTCCCCTGTGCAACATGGAATCGTAAATAATCGGTCAACTACGACCAATCTACTAGAGTTTACTTCCTTGGTAAATGATGCAAACTGAAGTCATTTACACTGACTTCAGTAAGGCGTTTGACTCTGTGCACCACGACATTTTACTTTTTAAACTTGACCGAATAGGTTTCCCCCGTCTCTTTTGCTTTGGATTAGCTCTTATTTAAAAGGTAGGACCCAAAGAGTAATGCTGAGGCTGACTACCTCTAAACAGGTTCACGTTACTTCTGGTGTTCCTCAAGGTAGTCATCTTGGACCTTTACTCTTGACTCTTTTTATAAATGATCTCCCCTCTGTTATATCACATGCCCGTCTACTCATGTATGCGGATGATGTGAAACTTATTCTATCATACACTAATCCCCTACATCATTCTCGTCTACAAGACGATTTGAACGCTATGCATTTTTGGTGTTCGGCCAATCAATTGCATCAGAATTGTTTAAAGTGTATATTTATGACCTTCAATCGCACTACACCTTATCTTGTCAGCTATACAATTGACAACAGTCCATTGCAACGTATACTAACAGTTAAGGATCTAGGCGTTCTTTTTGATTCTAAGCTCATTCAATTCTCGGTGGTGTCTTCCTATATAAGTTGATTTTTGGCGATATAGATTCTCCTTTTCTGTTAGGGCGTCTTCAATTCTCTGTTCCGTCCAGACCAACTAGAAATTATCGCCCCTTATTCCTATCAACGTGCACAACAGACTACGCTATGCACAATCCTTTTCGCGTGCTATGTAAAAATTACAATAGTTTACATTGCGTTTTCTCTACCCCAAATAGAATCTTTGCTTTCAGGATACCTTCGGGAAGTCACTGACCATTCCCAGCTATGAGCAGGGGCAGAGCTTGCCGGACCGGCTATAAATTTTCCCCCACCGGGTCGGTGATTTCCCATTTCTATCTCTCTATCCTATCTACCTAACATACTTTATATCTTGTTTAAATTCCTTTCCTTCATTAAAATAATCTTTTATTCTTTTTCCCTATTTATTGTATTTTCTTAAATAATATAGCAAATTAAGATTATTTTTAGTTTTACTTAAGAACACTTTTTTCCTACTTACACCCTTCTGCTTAGATGTAGGCTGTAATAGCGTTACTGACAAAATTAGTTGTGAAAAGGGGCACAGCTGGCCGGACTGGCTAATAAAACACCTCCATCGGTCGTTGATGCTATTAGAGAATTGTGTTCTCTAATTAGGTTTTTAGCATTTAATTTTCATTATGTATGTATAATTTACTTAATAATGAGGAAGACACTCGTTTAGTCGACCCATTATAAAATAAAAATAAATAAATACATACTCCGCGTTATCTCTGGATTCCGTACGGTGTCGGACGAGGCATCCACTGTTCTGGCGTGCATGCCACCAGGGGATATACTTGCAAGGGAAATGGCGAAAATATACGCAGGCAGGATAGCGACGTATGATGCTGTCTCAATGGACGTCATCCGGAGATCGGAGGGAGCAGCATCAATGGCGACCTGGCAGGAAAAATGGTATGCGGCCAACAAAGGAAGAAGGACCCACCAGCTTATTCCCAACCTGGAACAATGGACCAACAGACGGAATGGAGAAATGAACTTCCAGCTAATGCAGTTTCTTAATGAACACGGTGGATACAGGAAGTGTCTCCAAAGGTTCAGGCCGGAGCACGTGCTGTACTACTTTCCGAGGTACAGAAATACAGTCGGATGTTGCCCCCACCTGAGGGGCTACTGACGTTCATGCTGGAAGGAGAACATAACTTGAAAGATCTGAGCCAAATCATAATAGGCATCCAGAGGGATCCAAGACGATGCGAAAAAGATCGGCGAAGAACTGAGATAGCCTAAAATAGGCAACCCATCCCCGCGAAGTAATATTTGGAGGTGATCCCGCGGGGAATGTGGTGTGTGGCCCGGGCCATCAGTATCCTATGAAGATTTTCATCCTATACGAATCAAACATATGGGCCCCCGCAATGGAGGTTGCATCTTACAGCCGAAGATGCAAGGCCGCATATCGACGACGTGCATTGCGTGTAGCCACCTGCTTCCGCACAGTATCGAAAAACGCGGCAACCATGGGGTAACCACCAATAGGCAACTGAGGGACAACACCATCGAACAGTGGCAAATCAAATGGGATGCGAGCTCAAATGGCAGATGGACCCACAGCTGAAGCTTTGGCTATAGCGGCGACACGGGAATGTAGACCACTACCTTGCCCAAATATCGACTGGGCATGGATGCTTTAAGGCGTACCAGCACAGGTTTAAACATGAGGACGGCCCCTTTTGCGAGCACTGCGGGCACGGTGTAGTTAAGAACGCGGAGAACGCATTGTTCTACTGCCCACTCTATAGACGCGAGCGAGACAAAGCGACGGCGGGCAGAAATGATCTGTCTCCAGAGAATCTAGTGGCGCGAATAATAGTCACTGAAACTGGATGGACAGCCGTTGCTAACATGGCATCGGCCTTAATGAAGGAGCTGCGACGACGGGAGAGGAACCGACGCGGCATCGACTGCTGAGCGGCTAATATACAGATGGACACCGCCCTGCGAAGTAGTACTTTGCGGTTGTCCCGCAGGAGCGGTCTACAACTTTCTACTCTTTATAAACCTTCCTGTCTTTCTCTGATTGTCTTATTTCCCTCTTGCAACTCTCTTGTATACAACCTAAAATGTTAAACCTGTTTTCTTTTGTTTTTATCCTTTTTCCCAAAAAATAAAAAAAATACAACCACACACACATAGATCTGGAGACCAGCAATGAGGATCCCTTCCTTCCCTCTGCACCTTTCGGACCGTCTCAGAAGACGCAGCTCTAATGCTGGAGGCCATTCGAGATAGCAAGCGAATGCTTCCTGGAGCTATGTGACTCAGTGAAATGCGATCCCTGGGGCAAGGCGAATAAAACTGTCGTAAAGAGGCTCTTCGCCGGAAAGCAAACGCAGCCTTCTGGAGATGATACGCAGCTATTTTAGAGGAAGACTGCTGCAATACGACACCGCACATGGCCCCACTACACAATAGGTGTCTGTTGAGGTGCCCAAGGCTCAGTTCTTGGACCCCTCCTCTGGAACATCATGTACGATAGCATCCTCCGACTGGAACTGCCGATCGGTACCAGTATCATGTGCTTCGCGGACGACACACACACACACATACACACACAAAAACATACACTTGACACAAAAAGGAGAACTGCTACTTCAGCTTAACAATTCTGGAGAGAAGCATTTGGAAGCCTGGTAGGCGAAACGCTAGGCCAACATGAAGAGGTCCGGACGCTGTCCCACCGAGTTTCTTATGAATGCAAAGAATTGGAAGAGATTACGACCAGAGAGGATATCTGCGAGGCGCTGAGTGGTCAAATCCAAATATTGGACATAGCCCCAGAGAATATAAACTTCCGAAAGGCGTATGGCCAAACACATACGGCGACGATAAGACTGATAGCGGAAACCGCAAAAAATGGCCTTTCAGTAGGTTTCCTGACAGTAGGTCAACTCAAGAATCCGCGAGCAGATGAACATCTCCAGATGTTTCTGGTGCCTCGAGCAAGACACTGCAAGAGTGAGCTAGATATCTCGAATCTGTGCCGACGAGGAAAGGACCATCTGGCCAAGGACTGCAAACAGGAGCCACAGTGCACGTTCTGTAAGGACAGGAATACCGACTCCTATGGCCAGGAGGAAGTCAAACAGAAGAGGAGCACCCTGCTACTGATGGAACGAGGAAATCGGAACGAGGCCGCCCAGACTTTGCATCTAGGCTGGAAGAACTGCGGGCAGCCAAGCGAGACCTCAAGAGAAGCATCAAACAAAGCAAATCCAGCTGCTTCCAGCAAATATGCGATGAGGCCGATGTAAGCCCGTGGGGCACGGCATACAAGTTCGTCACGAAGAAGATCCGCAGCCAGGGAAAAACCCGTGGGACCTGCCCTACCGCACTTGCCTCCATAGTCGAGGCACTGTTCCCCCAACACCAACGTATGGAAGTAGTGAACGGCTCACGCAGCACTTAACTTGTGCAGCAGGTGTCGGCAGACGAAGTGGTGGTGGCAAACAAATACCAGGCGACAAAAAGGCTCCAGGACCAGATGGGGTGCCATGCAAGGCGCTAAAGTTAGCCACTCTGACGAAACCCGACGCCTTGGCAGAGACATACACTAGATGTCTGCAGGAAGGGGTATTTCCTAAGAGATGGAAGCGGCTGAAATTAATCCTCCTACCGAAAGGGGACAAGCCAATAGAGGAACCCTCGGGATACAGGTCAATCTGTCTACTCGACACTGTGGGAAAGGGTCTGCAGAGGATCGTGTACAACCGACTACTGAGTGTTCATGAAGAAAAAGAGGCCCTGTCCAAACAGCAATACGGATTTCGCAAGGCAAGGTCTACGGTCGACGCAATTAAGGTGGTGGTAGATATTGTCGCTAAAGCAATAAAGGGAGGTGGGGAGACAAGGAGTATTGCGCGGTGATAACGTTGGACATACGCAATCCCTTAAATCTTGAATTTCTTGTATTTGGCTATGAGGATTTCAATAATTTTTTCATCGTCTTTCAATCTTAGATTTTGTTTATAAAAACTATTCGTTGAAATGGATTCGGATTCTAGTCCAAATATATCTGTATAATCAGTGCATAATTCAGTTAATTTTGAAAAATTTGTAAGATTTTGGGATAATCGAGACATGACTCCTTCTTTTCTACTTCCATTGTTTGTTTTAACCACATCGTAGTTCACAAGTGATTCATAATTTAGATTATTTAAACTAATTAGTTGATCGGTACTGGTTGTGTTCAGTAGTCGGACAAATGCGTTTCGTGTGGTTGCAACGGTGTTTGCAACATAAATACCTGTTTGAACTTCTTGGTTTGGAATTAGTACACTATCTTCACTTGAACATAGTTCGATTTTTCGGACAACTTGTGATCTTGCTGGTATAAGTATTGTATTATTACCAGAACTATATGTTATAGGAACATAAATCGGAAAGTTTAGATTATTGTGTCTGATTATAAGCCAGTCTTCTGTCGGCTTGAAATCTAATTGGCAATTGAATTTTTTAATAAAGTCAATGGCTATTATTCCATCACATGGTATTGCAAAATGCAAGTCTACTATATGAAAACTGTGAGGAATTATATATTTATCTGTCTGTATCTCGATAGAGGATAATCCTTTTGATTGTATAACCCCTTGGTTTATCCCTTGAATATTAATTCTGTTCTATTTGAATGTCTTGAAAGACGTCGGAATTTTCTTTTAATATAGAAATATCCGCAAAAGTGTCTATTAAAAAGATTAATTTTTTTCCTGTTACTACATGGTTAAATGATAAGAAAATATTTAAGCTAAGATTGATAGTATGAACCTTGTTATTTTTTACTGTTGTGCATCTAAAGGTTGTTGGGAGTTTCCAGAAGTATTTTGGGTTACTCTTACATTGTTACGGCTGTTGTTATTATTGTTGTTGTTATTGTTCCTGTTTGAGTTGGTAGAATTATTTCTGTTATTGTTGCCACGTCCTCTATAGCTATTGTTGTAGTTTTGGTTGTTTTTATTCCTATTATGGTTATAATTGTTATTATAACGAGCGTTTCCTCTACCACGAGAATTACCTCTATAGTTATTACCGCGGTAGGCATTACCTCTCTTGGAAAACAATACTATATTCACATAACCGGTAATTCTCGTACTTGTACGAATGTATGCGGTTATTGCTGCATCCACTTAGAGTATTAGCATGTTCTGCCGGTATACCATCATCGATAAACGAGGTGTTTTGAGGAGATGCTAGTTTGCACCCCACTTCGGCCCCTTTTATGTTTTATAAATTTTAATAAAAATCAAAGGAGCCTTTAGACTGCTTGTAATGCGTGATTTACTTCTCGAACTTTCAACAATAACTATCGATAGATTAGTGATGAGCAATTTACAATGGTATTTTATGGTGGTTTAAAAATAATAGTATGTGACTTCAATATCGAGATTTGAGAAGTAAAGATATATTGTAATTCAGATATAATATTATTCAGAGGGCGTTCTGCTGCGAACATGCTCCCCCCGTTGGAAGATACAAGCTTTCAACCGATGTGGTCTCGATTGGCAGAACGGCGATTTTGGCAATGGCTCTCTTGACAAGACCATTTTGTGTACGAATGACTGCTACTCTCACAATGCCGTCGTCACCCGTGATGACGCTGTCGACTCGACCAAGCGGCCACCTGAGTGGTGGTGCATTGTCCTCCTTGAGCAGCACGATGCTGCCGGCCTGAAGATTTTGCTTGGACGATCGCCATTTCCCCGGAGCAACGACAAATACGATGTACTCCATTTCTTCCAAATGATTGCTGCATGTGACATATTCGCTGCCAACGGCTGAGGCGACCTATGCTTAGGTGAGTTATGTCTGGCTCGTCGATAGTGGCATTGGCTTTGTCCCAGATGAAGTGCCCAGGCGTGGTTATCTCCAAGTCCTTCGGGTTTTCTGTAATATAGCAAAGCGGTCTTGAGTTAAGCATTGCGGATATTTGACAGATGAGAGTTCGGAATTCGTGGAATGAGAGAAGGGAATTTCCAACGATGCGGTAAAAATGATATTTTGCTGACTTGACAGAGCCTCCCACAATCCTCCAAAATGTGGCGAACGGGGCGGAATGAATTTCCAGTTGATTCCCAGAGCTAGCCAGTTGCGAACAATCTCATTGCGCTGGGGATCGCTTATAAACAGGTCGCGCAGTTCCTTCAGCTCATTTCGAGCACCCACGAAATTTGTGGCGTTGTCTGTCCATATTGTATGCGGTTTCCCTCGAAGGCTGATGAATCTCTTCAAGGCAGCGATAAACGATGACGTGGACAGGTCCTCTACCAACTCTAAATGCGTTGCTTTCGTTGCAAAGCATATAAAAATTGAGATGTAGCATTTCGTTGGTGAGCGATTTCTGACCTCTGATTTGAAGTAGAAAGGACCGCAAAACCCGATGCCAGTTACGTGAAACGTCGGACTTGGCTGCACACGCTCAGCTGGTAGCGGGGCCATGACTTGCTCCAGAAGTTTAGGTCGCATTCGAAAGCAGCGCACGCACATGTTGATGATATTTGAGACAGCCTTGAGACCTCCGATGGGCCAGTATCGCTGGCGGAGTGTTGCTAGATGGAATTGCGGACCAGCATGAAGAAATTCCAAATGATAATATGTGATCATAGCTGCGTGACTGGGTGGCGTTTAGGCAACAATAACGGATGCTTTGCTTCATATTCCAAGTTTGAGTTCTGAAGGCGCCCGCCGATGCGCAAGATTCCCTCAGCGTCCAACAGTGGGCACAATGAACGAAGTTTGCTTCTTGTTGGAAGCGGCCTTTTTAAGCTGAGTGCTTTGTACTCTTCGGCGAAGTGCGTAAGTTGAATGTTTTTTATAAGTAAATGCGTTCCGCACTTGATATCATCTGGAGTGAGTGGACCTTTTGATCTCGACGGATCAGATCTTTTTAGCGCTATAAATCGATACACGTATGCGTAAGTGCGCTGTAACTTGGCAAATGTGTTGTTGAATTTACAAGATGCCGATAGGCGTCTTCGTTGATAGTACCAGCTCTTTCTGGCGTCGTTCTGGAAGGATAGGCGACGTTTTGAGGCCAAGTCGAGCTAGCGGCCTGTATGATTGGGGGTCCATTATGCCATAGCTGTGAGTCTAAAAGTTCCAAGGGTGTGCATCCACGTGATAAAATGTTCGCAGGGTTCAGCTGAGAGGGTACATGATGCCAGGTCATGCCCTTGGTCCGCTCCTGTATTTGTGATACCCTGTTGGATACAAAGACGTTAAACTTTGAAGGTGAATCACGAATCCATGCAAGCGCTACTGTTGAGTCGGTCCAGCAATGATATCTGCATTCGAACTGAATACACGCAAAACGGGATAATTTCAAGCTGCTGACAAATGAGAGTTGCGATATGAGTTTGATCCATTCGAAGTGCAGCGACTGCGACAGGCATTCGTCCCAATTGACCCTTTCCTTCCACAGTGCTTGGAGAAATACCTTTAACCTGGTAACGATGGGCGCGATCAATCCGAGCGGATCGTAAAATCTCGCTATCATTGATAATATGCTCCGCTTTGTGACTGATCCTTCGGGTACGATCTCCGCAAAGTTGAAAAGCAGGCTATCAGAGCTAGGGCTCCAAGCTAAACCAAGCGCCTTTGCAATGTTGGTGCCATCCTTGAACTCCATTAGCTTCTCACAATCGGATTCGCTTTCTCCTTTTAATGCATCAGGCTCGTTTGAGCACCACTTTCTGATTGGAAAGTGACCTTTAGCCAGTAGCAGTTTTACTTGCTGTCGGATCTGAATGGCTTCTTCTATAGAGTCCCCTCCAGAAATTAAATCGTCTACGTAGAAGTCGCGACAAACTATCTTTGCAGCTAGTGGAAAGGTAGGCTCTTCGTCGTGGGCCAGCTGCTGCATCGCTCGAATTGCTAGAAACGCAGCGAGTTTGGTTCCATACGTTACTGTATCCAGGGTGTACGTCCTTATGCTTTCATTTTGGTGATCACGCCATAAGATGCATTGCAGAAATTGATCTGGATGCGTTATTCGGACACAGCGGTACATCTTACAGATGTCACCGCACATGGCAACCTTTAAAAAACGAAAATGAATTAGAATGTTGAATAATTTGCTGGGCCTGTATGCAAAAGATCATTCAGAGATGCGCCTGATGTGGACTTGGCTGATCCATCAAAAACGACGCGCAATTTGGTGGTTGAGCTATCTGGCTTTTCTACGCAGTGGTGGGGTAAATAGAATTGTGGGACAAGCTGCTGCTTGGAAGCCAAAGACATGTGGCACAAGTCGATGTATTCGCACATGAATGCAGAGTAGCTCTCCTTCAGCTGGTGATTTTTGTCCAATTTGTTTTCGAGCGACTTGAAATGTCGTAGAGCACGTTGATATGAGTCTCCTAGCGTGTCGAAGCTGAGCTTTGCTGGAAGCCTAACTGAATACTGCCCTGACTTTAGTCGCGTGTAGCCTTGAAGAAATAGCTGCTCACATAGTGCGTCTTCATCAGAGAGCGCAGGGGTCGTACCGCAGCAATTTTCGACTTCCCAGAATCGTTTTACAATATCCGACAGTGGATCCTCCGATGGATTAGGTTCCTTGTAAAGGGCTGAAAGGGATGTGTGTTTGTTGTGTACGCGAGAGAGTCCGCCAGACGCAATCCATCCGAGCTTGATCGTTTGGAGCTTTGGTAGGTTATCCGCCATTCGAATTTGGCCGATGCAAATGAGATCGAAAAATAGTCCGGCACCAAGTACTAAATCTATTCTTTGAGATTTGAAAAACGTTGGATCCGTGAGCGAGATGTTTTTGGGGATATTCCACCCAGAGATGTCTAACCCAAAGTGGGGCTGATAATCCGTTATACTGCGAGTAACGACTGCTGAAAATGATATGCTGAAGCTCCTGTCACGTGACTGCGCTGATATGTCAGTGGACATGTTAGAAGATAGGGTTGATTCGCCTATACCAGATATTGATACGGCAGCATGATGAGTTTTGAGTTGGAGCTGCTTTACTAGACGAGCAGTGATAAAGTTGAGTTGAGATCCAGAATCCAGTAATGCGCGGCAGGGTATGAATACACCTGAGTGGCTCTTGGCATATAAGAAGGCGGTTGGAAGCACCACATAGTCTACAGGCTGGGCATTTGTGGCTTCAGGTGCGAATTCAAGAGCAGTGCTGACGAGAGTTGGTGGATTACTTAAAGACGATGCGTGAGGCTGGATCGTGGTTGCAGCCTGCAAGCTTGGTGTACACAGGGCAGATGATTGAGTTGTGATGGGGCCCAACGAATGATGTTTTTGTTGACAATGCCTGCAGTGACCTGAGCGACATTGATGCAATCGCTTGGCCTCCTTGTGGCGCAAACTTGGGGACAGATTCAAAAACAACGGGCACCTGGGCAGCTTATCCGTTGCAAGCGCCTCCTGCCACTTTTCCTGGGTGTGGTGATCGAGCTTGTGCGATATTGTGTGTATGAGTAATCCGTCAGCCAGCTCCTCAGTTGTTGACATGGTGCTAAGCGCCCGAAGATGCGAGTTAATTTTGTCACTCAACTCACGCAACGCCTCTGCTGATCCCTTTTCAACACCTGGCAGCCCGACTATAGCCCGCACGTGGCCCTGAAAATGTAGCAACTTATTATCAAAACGCTTTATGAGTAACTCCAACGCCTTGTCGTAATTCACGTCGACAGGCTCTAACGATTTGATTGTGTTGAGAGCAGCACGATCCAAGCACGCACGTAAATGTTGTAATTTCTCAATCTTACTCAGGTCCTCATTTCTGCCTATGACAGTCTTGTACATGGCGTAAAAATCCGGCCAATCCTCGTAGGAGCCCCTGAACCTGGGCAGCTGCAATTCCGGTAGGCGAGACTTACGGTTGAACAAGTGAGCAAATGTGTGCGTACTTTCAGCAAAGCGTGGGATAGTCGTCCGTCATACGTCCCTTAGTGACTACATCCATTTGACGAGCGAGATTGGATTTGAGCTTCCAGTAAACCTTCTCGAAGTCTGAGCGTGCGTCCGTTGAAAGCTCGAGCAAATCTAATTTTTCTAGCCTTGACTGGCTGATATCAAACTCGGCCTTCATGCTCTCCGCAGATTTTATACGCACCATCAGATCGGCCTCGTCAAAGCTGATCATCTCACCAGCGCTGAAGAATTCGTTCATTGCTAATAGTTGGCATTGAACAGAAGCGCATTTGGCTTTGCAAAAGTCTTTTTCACTTGTCGAATTTGCCATTCTGTTGTTGGTGAGGTAATGTTCGGTTGGTACGTTTTGTTGAGTGCTCACTGTACTCCGGCCTGTCACCAAAATTCACTTACGGAGAAGAGCTTTGCCGTTGACCACTGCGAATGTCACAGAGTGAGCAGTGCGAGAATGCGATTACCGTTTTATGTGTGCAGCGGCTTGTGTATGTGTATGTATCGAGATCAATTGTAGCGGCACTTGCATTCACATTCATATGTTTGTATGTAAGTATGTAGGTATCTGCTCGACGGCTTCTTTTCTAAGCAAACGGTTGTGCTTGGCACTGATATGCATTATAATAGCCGATCTGCTAAATAACGCGATAAGATCGTTAGAGATAGTTTAGTGCCTATGCTGCAATAGCAAAAGAGCGATGAACAACGAAAGTAAGATTTGCGGCAAGACGAGAAGCAAGAAAGAAAATCACGTCAGGGTCACCAATGTTTTGAGGAGATGCTAGTTTGCACCCCACTTCGGCCCCTTTTATGTTTTATAAATTTTAATAAAAATCAAAGGAGCCTTTAGACTGCTTGTAATGCGTGATTTACTTCTCGAACTTTCAACAATAACTATCGATAGATTAGTGATGAGCAATTTACAATGGTATTTTATGGTGGTTTAAAAATAAAAGTATGTGACTTCAATATCGTGATTTGAGAAGTAAAGATATATTGTAATTCAGATATAATATTATTCAGAGGGCGTTCTGCTGCGAGCACGAGGCTTCGAGTAGATTTCGTAAATTATCGATTTCATTAGTATATTGCGTGGCCGTTTTACCTTTTTACTATACCGTTGCCATTTTGGCTTTAACATTTTGAGATGTTTCGCCCACAATTATAGTCTGCAGTTTGGTAATATATGCCTCTATAGAGATTTCATTTTGTACTTTGTACAGGGTTGTTCCTATAATTTTTGATTTGATTACTTGTACTGTAATCTCTTCATATGGCCCCTGTGCTAGGTCGACCAGTTTGATTGCCGTAATGAAACTTTGTAGATGGATTTTCTGTCTTTCGAATTCCTGTACTACACTCGATATTTCTCTTATGTACGCCCTTATGGCGGCTGAGGTATCTGCCATTGTATTGGCCTTTTGTTATGCTATACCAAAGCTTGTATCAGAATCTGATAACTCTTCTTCTATCAATTCGGTTAATACTGCTGGTATTGTTAGATCGTGTAGATCTTTTTCTTTTATTTCTGTTTCAGGGTTGCTTGCCGATTCTATCGGTTCTATTCTGAGATAGACATTTATATGACTTATCGAAATTTTCTTTAATTTCATTTATTGTGGACAAAATTTATTGCCATTCCATAATGCATTATGCATACTGCGTGTCAATTATTACAATTAAAAAATTTTTTTTTTTTAATCATTGACCATCATCTTTATAATCATTAACTTATTCTTAAACATAGTTTTTTTTTTTTTTTTAATTTTATCCAAGTTGTTAGCCCTACTCAAATACTTCTTTTTAAGGCATGTAATATGAAGTTTATATATTTTGAAAAATAAGCTACTTAAGTATTACAATTACGATTAACAGCGTGCTTATTAGGCTTAAGTCCTGCTTTTCCACTTCTACTTTATTTATGATATTCGCAGTGGAATCCACTGTCTTAGTATCGATTAGACCCACACTGGTCGAAATTAAATTACAGTTAAGTACAAAACGTTCAAATGGAATATTTTGATTATCATCAGAAGATACTTTGGCTGACTTATTTATTTTGTTATCATTTATCGACATACATATATGTTCCTTACTATGATTTTCGTATAGCTTTGCAGGCTATACTGTTAATCGGGCAGAAGTGGTTCTGATCAATTTTACAATTTTGGTTTTACTTATAAAAATTTTAAAATTTTGTTTTCAATTTTGATATTGTAATTAATTAGGTGTTGTTTTATGCAGTTGGTGTCTTCGTTGACCTTCGATGATGCATCAGCTGGGCGTCGCCGGATGAGGCACCTTCGTTGGCACAAGCTTCGTTGGCACAGGTAAATATGCTGGTCCCTCGCAGTCCTTTGGGTATATTTTCCTTATAGTTGGTATGCATGTACATAGCTAGGCGGCCAGCGGGGGATCGCTGACTCTGCACTTATGATACATGGAGCATAAGTGGCTGATCATATTTCACTCGCACTTGGGTATTTATGTAAATACTGCAGCAAAGTGCTACTGTGTGTTTGTATGATATGAGTTGTATATAAGTCTAGTATATTTACTTTACTTGAGTACAGTGAGCATTCAATATGTGCGCATACCACAACAGGTTAAGCGTACTCCGTTATCTCTGGATTCCGGACGGTGTCGGACGAGGCAGCCACTGTACTGGCATGCATGCCGCTAGTGGATATACATGCGAGGGAAATGGCGAAAATATACGCAGGCAAGATAGCGACGGATGATGCTGTCTCAATGGTCGTCACCCGGAGATCGGAGAGAGCAGCATCAATGGCGACCTGGCAGGAAAGATGGAGTGCGGCCAACAAAGGAAGATGGACCCACACGTAGCACGTGCTGTACTACTGTCCGAGGTACAGAAATATAGTCGGATGTTGCCCCCACCTGAGGGGCTACTGAAGTTCATGCTGGAAGGAGAACATAACTTGAGAGATCTGAGCTAAATCATTATACAGAGGGATCTGACCCGATAAGAAAAAGATCGGCGAAGAACTGAGATAGATACTTGGCGGTGATCCCGCGGGGAATGTGGTGTGTGGCCCGGGTCATCAGTATCCTACAAAGATTTTCACCTCCGTGTGTGTAAGCAAAAAAAAAAAAAATCATGCACACGCACATACCATGTGGCAAGCGGCCCATAGAATACTACCACAGCTTGTCATTGCTTGACGTACGAGACGACTGAAATGACACGGGGATGTAATTGCTCAGAGAGGTCCCTTTAGCAGGCGAACAGATTCTGACTGCCATTAACCTGGCAATGGCCAGATCAATTCTGTTTCTGGGCAATGAAAGCAACTCAACACTTCCGGCAGTGGCCAGGTATCTCCTGGGTAGGCGCTGCACACCCGTGACGCGCCTAGCTAATACGAGAAGGCGACTAAGAATAAGACCAGTAACGTCTTAGGTTGCAAACTCTGGACAACCCTACACCTCAAGACGACCTCTGGGCTGACGGCTGACAGTACTCTAGCATCTCAGTAAGCGGAGTGAAATCTGGCCGAAACGACTGGTAGGTGGCAAATCTCCTAGCACGCTCCTCGAATCGTCGTCATTTAGTTGGCAGTATAGGTTCAGATGTGATATTCCTGATTAACGCCGATCTGGCTCTGAACACTCGACCCCATGAAGGCGGGTGTCAACCCTCGCATGGCCTCACTGCTTGCAAAGACAACCATGAGATCTAAACGCGACTGAACAACGACCAAGGGCAACGGCTTAGGAGTTGGAACCCAAAAAAAAGAGCAACATTAAAACCCCACAAACGAAGGAGAGCTGTGCTGCTTTTGAAAAGAACAGCAGAATGGCGAGATCACCAGTAGGTGTTCAAATAGCCGTCCCGACAGAGACGAACTCTGAACGGGATCCAACGACGGCAAATCAGAGCTGCTCAGCACTTCGAGAGCTCGGGCAAGAGATCTCAAAGCTGGTAGGCATGCTCGAAGATGGAAAGCGACGCTCCATCCACCAGCCCATGCGAGACTCCATAGAGAGCATAAGAGTTCTCTACGAGCTGGCGGCCATCCAGCTGCACGACGAAGGCGCCAAGGAGACGTCTCAGGACGTCTCAAACGTCTCAAACCTCGCCCCTGTTCAGGACGACGATAGACGTCAAGCGGAAGCAGACCACAGTACGGACGCCACAAACAAAGCGAATCCGAGGACCAGTCGGTAGCCAGGCTACCGTAACAACGGCGCAGGAGACACCGAGCCCCAAAGCGGATGGCGACAAGTGGAAGGAGGTCACCTACAAGAAAAGGAAGGAGGTCACCTGGAAAAGAGTAAGGGATTGATCAAGGAAAAGGCGCGACCGGATGCTATAGTCATCTCGGCAAAAGGCGAAGCGAGCTACTCAGAGATACTGAGGAAAGTTAAAGCGGTTGAGAAACGGGGCGCGCTCGGAAAAGCGGTGACAAGAATAAGGAGGACACAAAAAGGAGACCTACTACTTATATATATAGCATTTGGAAGCTTGGTAGGCGAAACGCTAGGCGAAAATGCAAAGGTCCGGACGCTGTCCCACCGAATAACCGTTGAGTGCAAGGACCTGGACGAGATCACGACCAGGGAGGACATCTGCGAGGCGCTGAGGGGTCAAGTCCAAATACTGGACATAGCCCCAGATAGTATAAACCTTTGAAAGGCGTATGGCCAAACACAGACGGCGACGATAAGACTGCCAGCGGGAAGCGCGAAAAAGGCCCTTTCCTGAAAGTAGGCTGGGTCAACTCAAGTATCCGCGAACGGATAAACATCACCAGATGTTTCAGATGCCTCGAGTTTGGACATCTTGCAAGACACTGCAAAAGTAAACTAGACAGATCGAATCAGTGCCGACGATGCGGAGGAAAGAACCATCTGGCTAAGGACTGCAAAAAAAGCCACAGTGTATGCTTTTTAAGGATTGGAATGCTGACTCCAAACACATTGACAGCAGCGGCAGATGCCCCGTGCTTAGAAGCGCCCTGGCCAACAGAAAATTAAGTGGGCACAGCTGAACCATTGCGAGGCTGCTCATCTGCTAATCTGCGAGCCATACAAGCCTATCGCTGGAAGTGGCTGGGTGGCAAGTAAATGTGGAAAAGCGGCCATTTGGTCTCTCAAATCACCGGTCCAGCAAGTCAGAGCAGCACACGACGGATTCGTGAGAGCGAAAATTAATGAAATCGCCGTTTACAGTTGCTACGCACCCCCAAGCTGGGAACTGCGGCAATTTCAGACCATGCTGGAAGTAATATCAGAAGACGATCGCAACAGAGCTCCCCTCGTCATAGCCGGAGATTTTAACGCCTGGGCCGTGGAATGGGGAAGCAAGGAAACCAACGTGAGAGGGACAACCCTGCTAGAAAAGTCTGCGGCGATCGACTTGGGCCTTGCGAACGACGGGCAGGAACTTGCTTACTGCAAGGCCGGTAGAGGATCTATTATAGACCTCACCCTGCTCAGCAGCTCACTTTATAGGCTAACCACATGGAAAGTCAGCAACGAATTTACATTCAGCGACCACCACGCATTACATTTCGATATCCACGGGAGAGGACGGAGAAAACAACAGCCCAAAACAATAGGCCCCAAATGGAAGGACAACTGCCTAGACGAGGAAACCTACACGGACTCCCTACTAGTATCTTACGAAGATTTTCACCTCCGTGCCGTTAGCAAACAAAAAAGAAAAAAACACACACACGGTGATGAGTGAGTAAAACTGAAAGCGAGTGGACGCGTCTAGATCGTCACTCCTGCTGTTCCTGTCGTTCTCCGCAGCGCCGACAGAGAATGCAAAGCGATGATGTGCAATCCGTTGATGAATTAGTTGTGCACACTCGGACACCCATGTTCAAACACACACGCGCTGCGCAAGTGGTGCATGCCAGGGTGCGTTGAACCCGAGAGGGCTTCATGAGCACACGGGGCGACGCAGGTGGCACGACTGTTGGTGCTCCTACTGACCACCCGATGGCATATATGCATTCCTTAGCCTGGTTGAAGTAACAACGTAAAAACCAATCAAGCGCGAAAGTATGCAACACTGTCCAAATTGAGGTCCTCGATATCGACGAGTCCAGCAGATAAGGTCCTCTCTATGAGGACGGTCCATGGCGGAACTCGCAACGATGGCCCTGCAACCGAGCCTAGCCACGAAATTACTTGAAGCAGGTTAGGTCCGCAGAGGATTCGGACATTCATCCACCAGGTGCAAGAGCCAGCATCCTGTCAAAAAGGATACATGCTATAAATGCGCAGGCAATGGGCACAAGTCAGTCCAGTGCACGCATGAGGCAAAATGTATCCTCTGCACAAGAATGGGTCTGGGCACTAGCCAAACCGCTCACTCAACTCTGAGCAGGAACTGCCCAAAGTAGAAGAAGGCCTACAAAGCGCTCCAGATGGTTAAGTTCCTACAATTTAATCACAATCACTGCAGAGCAACCCAGGATCTGCTTGCACAAACGGCCCTGGAAATGAGAATAGATGTAGCCATTATTAACGAGCCGTACACACGCAAAGGGTTCGCAAGGACAAAATGTGGTCGCGAATAAGTCTACAGCTGCTACATTCCACCAAGCATCCCCATGGCAGAGTACGCAACCACTTATAATCGCCGGTGACTTCAATGCGTGGGCTACAGAATGGGGCAGAAGCAAAACATCACCAAGGGGAGCCATGCTGCTGGACACACTCGCCTCACTGAAAGTCACCAGCACACTGGATACAGGTTGGACACTATGGACCTGGATAGACTCCTCCCCATGGTAGAAGGACTTGGTATAGCAGAGACTATCACCTACGCATACGCGCTACACTGACCAAAGTCCGTAAGGACCGACCGGTAGCCTGATGGAACGAAAAGATAGCCAAAGCGCGCAAAGAATGCCTCGCAGCTTGGCGGAAGAGCCAACGTTCAGATCATCGCCCAACTTTGAGAATAATCTGCAGAGCTTCAGAGCTAATCGAAAAATACTCGAGGAAGCAATCGGACGCAGCAAACCCCGGCACTTTCAAGAATTTTGCGAAGCTGCAGACGCGGAGCATTTTGGATTGGCGTACAAACTAGTCATGGGAAGCAATGCCAACAAACCCGGACCAGCTGAAACGCATAGTCCATACTCTCTTTCCACGGCAGCCAACTGGAATTGCACTGCAGCCCCCAGCAACTGGAATTGACGACTGTGCACCCACAATGAAGTCCAGAGCATTGTTGCGAAGCTGAAGACCGACAAATCCCTTGGACCAGACAGTATCCCTAACGGCATCAATGATTGCTACACAATCCAGAAGATTCGTGGAGCTGTACAACCAATGTATCGTGGAAGGCACAGTCCACGTAGATTTACGGCCAGAGACAGTATATGGTAACGAGGAAGGTTCCCCAGGGCTCTGCCCTTGGGTCGTTACTGTGGAACGTCATGTACGACGGAGTACTGCGCATTTGCCTGCCGGAGGGCAATACAATCATTGGCTTCGCTGACGAGGTCACCATCAGGAGCAGTGCGACAATCGACAGGATTATTGAGTGGGGTTCTCAGAACAGACTCACGTTGGTGGAGCAGAAGTCAGAGGCATTATATGTTTGTTCTTAAGTCTAACATAGGCATATAATGATCTAAAAAAAAATTTTTTTGTATATATTTGAAGATAAAATTGAAGTTTCAATAATTGAAAAGTTTTTTTTTTAATACAATAATATATAACATATATAAAATATGAATAAAGAAATAAAAGGAATAAAAGAAAGAAAGAAGTTCGCTCTCCCGATCAATAAAAGAGAGTTTCCTCTCTTAAAATACATTGCAGACGGTGAAGACTTAGTTCAAACAATAAAAGACACAAGAGGCGCGCACCAATTCTCTCTATTGGTTAAAGTACATAAAAATAAGAATAACCAAAACACTAGGGATCGAGCAATATTGGACACAGTGGAACAGACACGTAAATTCTTAAAAGAACATAAAAATATCAAAATCGTATCATCAGATATATGTAACAAAACCGTAGCAATGAATGTGGACGATTACAAAAATAAAATGACAAATATTTTAGACGACTCATGTGCGTATAGAACACTAAGACAGGATCCGACATCAAGATTACAGACAAAGAATAACAACTTCGTGGCTAAATTATTCAAGATTAGTCTTATTTCAAAGGACGAAAGAAATAAGATGACTACGACAACATCGGTACCTCCGAGGATATATGGACTGCCGAAGATACATAAAGAAGGAACACCACTGAGGCCAATATGCTCCTCCATCAGATCCCCTTCTTACGGGCTGTGCAAATATATTATTAAAATATTAAGTAATCTGACAGTGGACTCAAAATACAACATAAAGAACGCGGTAGATTTTAAAGACAGAGTTAACAATTCCCACATTAGGAAAGGCCATTGGTATCTTTTGACGTAGTATCCTTGTTTCCCAGCATACCAATGGAATTAGCACTTGACACAATAAGACAAAAATGGAGCAAACTACAAGAACACACCAGTATACCAAAACAACTATTTATGGACATAGTTAAATTTTGTATACAAGAAAACAGATATTTCAAATAAGAAGACAAGATATACACACAAATAAAAGGACTGCGAATGGGATCACCACCCTCCCCAGTAATGGAGGACCTATTAGCCAACGTGACCGAAAAATTGACAATAAAACAACGACTTTTGACCATATGTAGATGATCTGTTTGCCATAACAGAAGATTCTGAAAGAATTGAACTCCTTCCATAGACACATCAAATTCGCAATTGAATTAGAAAAATACGGGAAACTACCATTTTTAGACTCTTTAGTACTTATATTGGACAACACACTCGAAACTAAGTGGTATAAGAAATCCATAGCCTCCGGACGAATACTCAACTTCAATTCAAACCACCCCAAGAGTATGATAATCAACACAGCAGTAAGCTGTATGAAAAGAATGCCAAACAGACTCAGTTTAAATCTCAACGTCATAAAGCGCAGACGTGTAAAATAATGTAGGTTAAATGTGTCAATTTATTGTTTAATTTAATATATTTGAATGTTAATTGTTCTTTGTACCTTGTGTTAGTGCCTTTAGAAATATATTAGAAGTAAAAATAAATAAAATTGTTTCATTGTTTTATTAAAACAAACCCGGAGCACGAGCCAGCCAACTAAACATTTATAAAATGGAAAGGTCGCCAAAACTATCATTAAAAGAAAAAATAGATTTTTTTGTTTTTAATATGGTGGCCAATCGGAGTGTGCGTTGACATTTTTGATTTTGGGCATTTTGGGCATTTTTTAACATAATTCGTGATGTCACGCGTCATATTTTTGCAATAGTAATTGCGTTTTAGTTTTGAAAAAGTTTTTGTTGTTCCCGTGCCCTCCTTGAATTGGATTATCATGGAATGTAGACAGTATTTCTCATATTTTTTTATTACTTTTTATTGTAGTCACCGGCTGGAATAACGCTATTCTTAGCTTTTTCAATTTCTTTTTGCCAATTTCTTTAACGGAATCTTTTGAAACATATTCAAAGATTTCTTCGCACGGTGCCATTTTGAGTTGATTGAAATATACTACTTTACTATATAATATACCAGCTTCTTCTTTAAGCCATGGGAAAAATTGATCTAAATCAAAGACTCTGTTGGTATAGAGATCAACAGGATCAATTCTTGCAATAATCTTTTTCCCATGTTTTAAGAAACATTTGGCCAAATTTAAATGCAAGGTCACTACTTTCTTAACTTCATCATTTCGAATGACGTTATATATATTGAGCATCAAAGAGTCCGCTTTCTTTTGCAATTCGGATTTTGGTCCTTGAACTTGAACTTCTTAATGTGACTTTTAGTCCGTTAGCTTATATGTTTTTATACCCTTAAACCATTAAAAATGGGTAAAAAGGGTATATTGTATTTGTGCAAAATGTAAATGAATGTAGCAGGTAGAAGGAAGCATCTCTGACCCCATAAAGTATATATATTCTTGATCAGTATCAATAGCCGAGTCGATCTAGCCATGTCCGTCTGTCTGTCCGTCCGTCTGCCCGTATGTTTGAATGCAAGGATATCAGAAACTGTAAGAACTAGAGACGTGAAATTACCTGTAGGTTCTCCTGGTGCCTACGCAGATCGAGTTTTTTTCCGATAATAGATAACTTACTCAGTTTCAGCGCAATCGATAAAAATCGATATCGACATCATGTTTTTTGAGCAAATTGGGTAAATAATAAGGGCTAGAGTCCCAAACTTAATATGTTGATTCTGAAATATTATATATATATCAAGTATCTTTCATTTTTTTTTCAAAATAAGATCCAAATATTAGTGTGGCTGTTGAGTAGAGGTAGTGGCAAGTGGTGCGGTCTGTCGCTTGCTCGAACGCTGCCAAGCAAAGTAAATGTGCGGTCAGTTGCGACTTCGAATGCAGTGGCAAGTGGTGCGGTCTGCCGCGAGTTCAAGCGCTACCAAGGAAAGTAAATAAGCGGTCAGTTGCGGTTTGAACACTACCAAAGGAACTTTTTTTGTTTTTAATTTATCTTTATTAATTCAAACGAGCTGCATTTGTTGTTGGAATAAGTGGGTTCAGAGTATTCCCTAGTCGGGAGCTCTCGACTAGAACCTCTAGCTTGTTTAATTCTTTTATTGTGATGCGTGATAATGCGTCAGCAACGAAATCGTCTTTGCCCTTGAGATATTCTATTGTAAAGTCATACTCTTCTAAGTCTAATCTCATTCATGTTAATTTTGAACTTGGATTTACCATTAAAAACAAATATGTTAAAGGTCTATAATCTGTTTTGTTTTTGAAAATGTTATATTGCCCAGTGTATTGCTGCCAACTCTTGTTCGGTTGTATTTTTATTGCTTTCTCCTTTTGTAAATGAACGACAAGCAATTGTTTATCTCCATATTATTATTTTAGTAGAGTAGGTTTCATTAGAGCTTGTTTTAAGTAATCGAATGCATTTTGGCATTCAATTGTTCATTCAAAAGTAACATTCTTTTTACATAATCTGGTTACTTTTTTACTTCTCCTTTTTTATAAATCGCCTTGAGTTGCATGTATCATGAGTATGAGGATTTCTGTATTTTTTTATGTAAAATGGCTCAGTATCTTTAATTCTCAATTCTTGTTTATAAAAATTGATAGATGTTATTGATTCAAATGATGTTATTCAAGTCCGAATATGTCAGTATACTTGGTGCAGAGATCTTTTAATTAAATAAAAATATAAATGTAAAATATTTAAATAAATAATTTAAATAATGCCATCGCTAGGTATTGGGAAATTTTTTTATTTTTTTATTTATTTATTTATTAATAGTCGACAAAACGACTATTATAGTCTGTCCGGCGAGCTATGCCCCTTCTCATAGCTCATAGGGAATGGTCAGTGACTTTCCGAAGGTATCTTGAAAACAACGATTTTATTAGGGGTAGAGAAAGTTCGGTAGAGAAAAAGTGATGCAAACTATTGTAATTTTCACATAGCACGCGAAAAGGATTGTGCATAGCGTAGTCTGTTGTGCAAGTAGATAGGAATAAGGGGCGAAAATTTCTAGTTGGTCTGGACGGGACAGAGAATTGAAGACGTCCTAACAGAAAAGGAGAATCTATATCGCCAACAATCAACTTAAATAGGAAGACACCACCGAGAATTGTCCTACGGTTGGTTAACGACGGAAGATTAAGAAGAAGAAGACTGCTGGAGTAAGATGGCAACCGAAGATTTAAACCTCGTAAGGCAAAAAACAGAAATTGCTTCTGAACAGATTCAATACGATCCTGGAACTACACTCCTTGAGAAGACAACTAGGAACATTGTCAGGCCCAGGAGAGTAAGAAAATTTTAAAGAATTTATAGCAGAAAGAAGAGAGGATTGGGAAATAACAGGAGGTGGTATAGGTATAGAAGCGGATGAAGTAATATTGTGATGGTAAGAATTATTATTATTGTTATTAGGACAGACGGAAGAGTAAGTTGATTGGAAAAAATTAGCAAAGAGGTTAGCAGAATCGGAATCATTGCTAGCTCTATCTATCCCGGGAGAAAAAGAAAATGGCATAAAACTCGGGTTTTGGGTAAATTGCCTTTTGCAACGAGAAAGATAGGTTCGACTAGGAATTGAAGCTATATGATATAGTGGTCCGATCTTAATAGGATTTTGCATATATATGAGGAGCTTAGTAAAACTAATAAATGCCGAGTTTGGTTAAGATATCTTGAAAAACAAAATGTTTTTTCATGCAAAAACTTAATTTTCGACCGATCGTTCCTAGGGCAGCTATATGATATAGTGGTCCGATCCAGCTGGTTTTGACATATGTGCTGTGTGCAACAGAAAAAGGGACTTCTGCACTGTTTCATTAAGATACCTCTAAAACTGAGAGACAAGTTCGCATAGAAACAGACAGACGGACAGACGGACATGGCTATATCGACTCGGCTGTTGATGCTGATCAAGAATATATATACTTTATGGGGTCGGAGATGTCTCCTTCTATGCGTTACACATTTCACGACAAAATTATAATACCCTCTGCAAGGGTATAAAAAAGACCAATCGATTGCATGAATACGTTAATTAAGCAAGGCGTTGCAAAAGCAACGGCGGGGCCGTTGACTGATGAGCCCGAAATGAGAGGATTACAATTGAACATTACAACCTCTAAAGTAGGATGATATACATCCTCAGGAAGAGATAAAGGATGGGACCTAGACACATTAGAAATAAGGTAGTCGTTAACAAATATAAGGTCAAGTGTTCTATTCAAATGATTAGAAATAAAATCATGCTGTGGTGAGGGCACTAGATAATTTTCGGCAGTGAATAATGACCTAGAAGTGTTCGCCAAGTTAAAATCACCTAACACCATAAATAGGTCATTATCACGCACGTGTGAAGAAACTTCTTTAATACAAGTAATATGTTTCATATAAACTTGAATATCAGAAGAAGGTGGAACATAAGAGCATGTAAAATAGATATTCCGTGTAGGAAAAGACACCTTAACTGAGACAATGTCAGCGTCATTAGGCGTACTAAAACAAAAAAGTTCTGACTGGAGAGTGGCTTTAGTGGCAATTAATACCCCACAGCCTCGAGTCGACCGATCATTTCTACGCAAAATATAATTGTTCGAAAAAACCTCAAATCAGATATGGTTGAATCTAACCATACATCTGAAAATGCGATTATATCCGAACCGAAGGAAGAGCTGGCCAAAAAAATATTTTCAAGCTTGGATATGAGACCTCTGACATTCTGGTAATAAATGGAGACTTGGTCAGAAGACGAAGTTAGTTTTTTGGGGCATAAAAAGAAACCTGTATTGAAGGGACTGGAAGGGTGACAGGCTGGTTTTGCTTTTTTGGCTTGAACTCATGAACAATCATGTGTGGAGGCCAAAATTTGGGATCACAAATGATTGGGAACATATCATGTGAAACATTTATTTTGAATGATGATATTTGAGTGGATAAATAAAAAATAATTGACACACTAGCAGAAGATTTGCTAGCAATATAGGCTGCCAAAAACTCAGGAGTGGTGTCAGACGAAAGTCGAGACACAAAAACTTGCCTACGAGAGGCAACAACAGTTAAAATAGGAGCTGATGGGGCTGCAGGTAATACAGGATTTGGTGGGGCTAAAAAGGCACCCTGATTGTTTTTAACAGTCTGGGCTAGATTGCGCGCAGGTCTACCTTTGCGACCAGGAGCTGTCGGGGCTGAGGCAGTTTGGCTAACTGGAACAGGATCAGGTACGGGCTTTACTGGGACTAATACAGGGGACGAAACAGGGGTAATTGGGCAATCGCTCGGGGAAGGCGATAGTGACAACATTGGAGATAAATCCAAGTTGCTAGGCAGGGACAAAAGAGGCGTAGATGTCTGGACAGACGGAGTGGGAAACTGCAAAAATTGGTCTCTAACCGGCGATTGGTTGGAGACTCGAATTTGAATTTGCTCGAGTCAAAGTTACTCGAGAGCTGCTTAGCCACGTTATTCAGTTTTAAGAATTGATTTCTCACAGAATTATACATTCTGGAGAAATCAACTTGCTTGTCGATGCATTCTGGGCACGACCAATGCAAGCCGCCGCAGCCCTTCTTGGCCATTGCAGCGATCTTGTCGCAACCACGCCCAGTGAGACCTGCACATTTAGCATGCGTCATATTTTCACCCAGCCAGCAATTAACAAATTGCGGCAGTGCAGAATCATCAGCCTGCTTGAACGTGCAAGGTTTCTTACAGCACGACATAATTACTACAAACGTATGCAAGTTGCGAGAGCGCAGAGCAAAACGAAAACGGTGCACAAAAATAGAGCAAGTAAACGCTCAAAAATAACTACTCGTACACAAACAAATTGATTGGAGCGAAAAGCAACAGCAAAAATTTGAGAGAGCGCGAACAAATATATGCACAAGGGAGCACCAAAGCAAAAGTATATAAAAATCTTGGAGCACAAGTAAAACACGTCAATCACTCTCAACTGAGAAATCTCTCTGACTATGTGAAAGCCGTGTGGAATTTATATATATACATAAATATATATAAGTGGAATTTTATACATGTTTTCCGGTAGATAATTCTACGAATGCTTAGACTTTAGAAAAAACTGAACCTTCACCAATTCCAGATATTTGGGTTTATATGTTTGAATTTATATTTTCAAATATATCAACATTTTCTTTTAATAGAGATATGTCTGCACCAGTATCACGCAATAGCATAAATGCTTTGCCTGTTTTTTCATTTTTTATTTTAATAAAAATACTGAGGTTTAGATTTACTGTGTGTACTTTTGTATTTCGTTGTTAATATCTTAAGCGGCTTGCTGGTTTTCCGAGTTAGCCTGAGTAACTCGAACATTGTTATTAGCTTGATTATTGCCATTATTGTGGTTGTTGCCTCGGTTGGAATTATTCCATCGTCGGTTATGACCAGGGGCATTACCTCTATAAGGTCCTCTGTTGTTGGTGTTATAATAACCACGACCAATTGGTCTACCTCTTTGGGTGTAATGGTTATTATTACCTCTACCTCTGACTCTGTGATTCAACACAGTACTGGCACTTTCGTTATTGTATTATGGCAGAGATTGTAGTTTCATCTTGTACCTTGTACAAGATTGGGCCAGTTATCTTTGATTTGATAACTTCAACGGCCAAATCTTTTTGGTTGTCTTGTGTTCTCTCAACTATACGTAGAGCCGTTAGGAACCGATTGAGTGAAAGTTTTTTACTGTCACATTCAGGGATAGATGATGAAAATTGTTTTACATATTCCCTATCCAAGGCTATTTTGTCTGTTTCCTCGATCGTTTCTGTATCGCTGTTGATTTCTGTGTCTATTAGTGGTTTAGACTCATCTAAGTCGTTAAGATAGATTTCCTTTAAATCAGCCAATCGAGTTAGATCTTCTGGAACAATTATTTCAATGTTCTGTCTAATACCGATAGCTTTCAATCTTGTATTTAAGGATTGTATAAATTTGACACACTGTTTGGAATGCTCTTGTGTAAGCTTATCTTGAAGTTCATTTACTCCCTGTACTATGTTATTATATTGTTTTATCAATATCTGAACATGGTGTTTTAGTGTTTCGACTTTAATTATTACCGCATTTGTTTGACTTATCAAATTGATCTTTGAAGTCATTAATGGTTTTCGCTAATGTATTCCATTCCATAATATTTTAGTAATGCTTAACGATGCAGTCGCACCAGAAATATTATTGGCGGCCCTAGTATCGGGTGGTCTTGATTTATAATTTTTACTTGTTCATATAGTAATGTAGTAAGTACTTTTCCCTTTTTGATTTGTGAGCATTGAATTAATGGGCTAGTGTTCTGGCCGAATGTGCTCATGTATTCGTTTTCGAATTGGTATATGCTAATGAATTCCCGATGTTTTTGTAAAATATTAAATAATTAACCACGTTGGCCGTATTGTCTTTTGTTTTGACTGTCGTCACTACCAAACCAACCCATTTTTTCTAACTCTGAGAGCAAGTGGAAATATATTATAGGAAATCTATCAAAAAAAAAATGTCTCATTTACTTCCCGCGTTGGTGCAAGGGGCGGACTGCCTCTCACACTTTTGGTATCTGCTGCTGCTGTCCGGGGCCTATGGGCTCAGGCGGCGCCGGTGCTGGTCATCGCACATGCTGTCTTTGGTTTACTCATTCGTGTCATCTGTTTAAGTTGCTTCTGTTGTTATTGTTAAATTTGCAATAATTTTCTGAGTTGTCGTTGATTCAGATTTTGTATGTTGTTGTTGATGTTGTTGCATGTCACTTTCGACATATAAAACATGTTTCACAATGTATATTGCAATTTTCGTTCATATCATTAATCAATCTTTGTTTTGATGTACTCTAATTATGCAGTATTATTAATTTATTTTAATTTTAATTTTTATTTTCCGTACAACAATTTCAACATTTTAATTTTTTGTTAAACACAAACAGCAAACTATTGTCACGGTCGCCATGTAACAAAATAAAAAAGTTTTCTTTTGTAGATAGTTTATTGGCCAACGTCTTAAGACGTTGCTGATATTTTATCGACTGATGTGTCATTCAATTATATGTTTATTCGTAAGTCTAACATTAAAGCTTTTGTATATAAGTCTCTGTCGCTGAGTAAAGCGGCAGAGCGGGACCATGTATATATGCATACACTTAAAGCACATACATTGAGCATATATCTAAGGCAAGACAATGGAATGGTACTCGGCAGAATATGCAGACGCTGCATTTTCTGCCCTATGCTTACGCCACTTATGAGTGGACGATCATATTTCGAATGTACTTTCTATTGCGTTATGTTTAGCAACAAAGTGTCGCTAAATGGGTTATTGTTTATTTGATCTGATATATCCTTACATTGGTTGGATATGTATTATATATATGTTGTTCAGCGTACCTCCATAGATTCAAACATATGATATACAGCTGTCCCCCACCCAGCGAGGTAGTACTTTGCGATTGTCCTATTACAAATCTTACTGATTGTTTGTTTTATTTTCCCTTTCTTATGCTCAAAAAAAAAAATTAAATAAAAAAAAACACAAACCTACACAGCTGGTCATTGCTTGTCGTATGAGGCGACTGAAATGACACGGGGATGTAATTGCTCGGAGGGGTACCTCTAGGCGAAAAGATTCTGACTGCCATTAACCTGGCAATGGCCAGCTCGATTTCGTTCCTGGGCAATTAAAGCAACTGGCAAATCTCCAAGCACGCTCCTCGACTCGTCGCCATTTAGTTGACAGTATAGGTTCAGATGTAATAAAATCCAAATATTGGACATAGCCCCATATAATGTAAACCTCCGAAAGGCGTATTGCCAAACACATACGGCGACGATAAGACTGATAGCGGAAAGCGCAAAAAATGGCCTTTCAGTAGGTGTCCTGAAAGTAGGTCAACTCAAGAATCCGCGAGAGGATGAACATCACCAGATGTTTCAGCTGACTCGAGTTTGGTCACCTTGCAAGACACTGCAAGAGTGAGCTAGACAGATCGAATCTGGGCCGACGATGCGGAGGAAAGGACCATCTGGCCAAGGACTGCAAACAGGAGCCACAGTGCACGTTCTGTAAGGACAGGAATACCGACTCCAAACACATTGCCGGCAGCGGCATATGCCCCGTGTTTAGGAGCGCCCTGGCCAACAGGAAATGAAGTTTACACAGCTGAACCTCAACCATTGCGAGGCTGCTCAGGCCCTGCTGACGCAATCAATATGGGAGAGAAATACTGACGTCGCAATAATCTGCGAGCCATTCAAGCCTATCGCTGGAAGTGGCTGGGTGGCAAGTAAATGCGGAAAGCGGCCATGTGGTCCCTCAAATCACCGCTCCAGCAAGTCAGAGCAGCACATGACGGATTCGTGAGAGCGAAAATTAATGGAATCAAACAAGGAAACCAACGCGAGCGGGACCAACCTGCTAGAAGAGTTCACGGCGATCGACTTGGGCCTTGCAAACGACGGGCAGGAGCTCACGTACTCTATTATAGACCTCACCCTGCTCAGCAGCTCACTTTATAAACTAAACACATGGAAAACAGCAGCAACGAATTTACAATCACCGATCACCAGTGCATTTCGAGATTACGGAGAGGACGGAGAAAACAGCAGCCCAAAAATACATGCCCCAATTGAAAGGACAACTGCCTAGACGAGGAAACCTACACGGACTCTCTATGCCATGCTCAATGGACGTGGAATCAGCAGAAGACATGGCACGGCAGCTCACGGCAAACATTACGGAAAATGAGCACCCTGCTACTGGTGGAACGAGGAAATCAGAAACCCAAGGAAGGTCTGCCTGAGTGCTAGAAGGCGCTCTCAACGAGCCCGAGGCCGCCCAGAGTTTGCATCTAGGCTGAAAGACTTACGGGCAGCCAAGCGAGTCCTCAAGAGAAGTATGAAACAATGCAAATCCAGTTGTAAACCCGTGGGGCACGGCATACAAGGTCGTCACGAAGAAGATGCGCAGCCAGGGAACAACCCGTGTGACCTGCCCTACCGCACCATTGTCGAGGCTTGGTTCCCCCAACACCAACGACTGGAAATAGTGAACGGCTCACGCAGCACGGAACTTGTGCAGCAGCTGTCGGCAGACGAAGTGATAGTGGCAAGCAATACACTAGGCGACAAAAAGCCTCCAGGACCAGATGGGGTGCCAAACAAGGCGCTATAGTTAGCCATGCTGACGAAACCCGACGCCTTCGGTTGAGTTTAGTACGTAGTTGTTGACGGAGTCAGAAAATCGTGTATACGGTTGGCGCGGGCCATTAATATCTTCAGAAGGATTCCGATTTTCACCTCCGTGCCGTAAAAAAAAAAAAAAAAAACACACACACACACACAGTACCGTATCCCAGAGTACATTCAGCAGACGATAAGCAGCTAGTTTAGAGGAAGACTGCTGCAATACCACACCGCTGATGGCCCCGCTACACACCGAGTGTCAGCTGGGGGGCCCCAAAGCTCAGTTCTAGGACCCTTCCTCTGGAACATCATGTACGATAGCATCCTCCGACTGGAATTCCCGATCGATACAAGTATCATCGGTGTTAGTCAGCAGCCGGTGGAACAGCGCACATACGAGTCGGCAGCTCGGTAATTGAATCAGCGAGGGCGATAAAGTACCTGGGCGTCGTGCTAGACACAAGGATGTCGTTCAGACACTGGCTGTTCCTAGCTATTCTATTATTTAGGTTTATTTAGGGTTAGCAGTGCCTTCCGGACAGTATCAAACGAAGCAGCTTTGATCATCGCAGGAATGGTTCCGCTTGAAGAACTGGCAACCGAAGCGTTAGTTTCCTATAGAGCTATTAATGGAAACAGCAGAGCAAACTCGGTTCGCAGCGCAGCAAGGATGCATAGTATAGCACGATGGCAAGCACGTTGGGATCGCTCATCTAAAGGACGCAGGCTCATCCCAAACTTGGAAGCCCGGATAAACCGCAAGTATGGAAACACTAACCTGATCACTGGACAACCTGATCAGAAACATGCTAGAGACCGCGCAAAAGTGGGACGCAGCCAGCACTCTTCAAGCTGAAGTTATGTTGGAACTCAGGAGAGTTGAGCGCAACAGACGGAGAGCGGAGGAAGCTTAGGTGGCAACAACATGTCTGTGAAGCAATGCTTTGCGGCCGTTCCGGAGGCAATTGACGCTACCCGATCACTTACAGGCTATATTATTTTATATAGTCCTACAAGTCGCTAAATTGACCTATAATTGTACACACATACTTCCTAGCAGGAAGAGCCCCAATTCTATCGAATACAAAAGATAGAGATAAAAATATATGCCCAGCCAATTAAAGGTGCCGTCCAAACTCAAATCCAAACCTATCTGCCCAGTCAACCCCAGGTGACGTCCTAGCTCCATTTCAATTTGAAATCAAAATTAAATTCAAAAATCAGACTAAAATAGAGACTAAGCCAATTAGTCACTCCTGATGATGGCTGTATATCTCCGCTTGCCATAACTGAGCCAAAATAATTACTTGTATTAAATCAAACACACACATGTGTGATGTGTAAGATTGTCTACCTGGAGCGCGTTCACGTTTTTTAATAGCTCAGTATGAAAATAAGCAAACTAGTGATTTTCCTGTGAAAATTGTTATAGAATTCGTGCACGTGCGCAATGAACTGTGTCATATTCCTAATACACCAAAAGGTGCGCGGTTGTACTCACTGCGAAGCCCGTGCAGAGCGTTTCTGGGACGGCGTCTACAAATCCACGATCCAGTCGAGGGGAGCGGAGGCGTGTCCTTGGTGTTTTTTGCACTTCTGCGTGTTTTTACCATTCAAATCCAGCCGCCTCGCGAAGCTATTTGTGCAATCGGTCGCATTCACTCTAACAGCTGTTGGTAGTGTTGGCTAAACTCTGGCCATCGAGGGACCCTGTTGAGCCATGTTAGTAAGAGCAGGTGCCTAGACAGGAGAAAATGGAGGAGGAGTTGCAGGCACTTGTGCGCCGCACTGCGCTGCAGAGAACACCGCCCCACCAGGCGGTCAAGCCAGTGCAGCAAAGAGTGGCAGAGTCCTCGCCGGCAAAAGCGAGCATTGAGGTACCAACAACCCTTAGAGACACAATCGAGTCCTAGACGGCCTAACGGCGCTGTTCAGAAAATGGAGCTCAAGCTCTGCGTAGCGTGGTGAAACGAACGTGCTAAAGCCGAGATCAGCGAAGCTAGGAGCCCAAAAAGGTGCAGGCACACCCAAGCGGCCGAGGGACGGCCTGACAGAACAGCGCGGAACTGGATGGCCAAGGTAAGGATTGGATGGATGGTCTGCCAAAAACGTGCAATAGACCAGTCATAACGATGCCTTAAATACCTAGTTTGTTAGTAAACAGAATACAAAAAAACACACACACAGGTCACGGAATCGACCAATGCCCAAACCCGCCATGACTGTGGTGTACCTTAAGAGGGCTCTGTTGACCGAGTCGGAGCGGTATAACTCCCAACGGTTAAACGCTGTGGGAAACCCTGACCCTGACCCACCGCGGGACACCTGCAGAGACTTGACTGCACTTTGCACATATCCACAAATCCACCAAGCGTCTGCTTCACATTGAACGGCTTGTTGGTCTGCGTCTGCGCCGAATCGGCCGGCAGTATATCCAAACCAGGCAGCTGGTATAAACTGCTAAAACCTGGTAGTAGGCATAAAATGCAACTGAGGAAAGGATGGATTGTTTACAATGTGAAAATCCACCCGTGGCACAGTCCACGGCCGGGGCACGGATTCTGGAAGCCCCAACAACCGTTACTAACCGAACCTCTACGATGGCACACTTGGCTATCGTAGCAAACAAAGCGACAAGCAACGAAACAACGGCAGAAATAGAAGAGGATCCATTTCGCAAAAACGCGAAGATGGCGAGAACTCCCCCGCAAACTTCATTGCCGGCATCGCACGCAGCACAGTTGGAGGAGCGGCCAGCAAAAGACAAACCAACGACGAATGAGCCTACAAAAAACAACAGAGGGCCCGGAAATCACAAATGACAAAAAGTGGGTCCCAAGAGGAACAAAAATACCATCACACTGCAGCCGATAAAAAGCAGACCAGATGCCATACTGGTCAAATGTAAGAACCCGGAGGAGTACGCCAACGTGTTGAAAACTGTGCAAAACAATAAAGATCTGAACTTCTAAGAATGGGCAAACCTGAAGACGAGTCCACAACAAAGCTAAAGAAGGCCGTCCATGAAGCCTTAGGAAATTCTGCAGATGTAAAAACGATCTCGGATAGAGTACTCATTGAGATATGTGACATAGCCGAGTGGTCAACCAGCTACGACGTGATTGGAGCGGTCTTCGCAAAAATAGAGGAGGATTTGCCTGCTATAGCCTTACCCAAGCTAAGGAAAGCATATCGCGGAACGCAGACGGCCACCATGCTTCTACCCAAGAAGGCAGCAAACGAGCTCCTGGTGGTAGCGAAGATACACATTGGCTGGGCGGTATGCCGTAAACGCCAATAAGTGGAGCCAAGAAGATGTTTCAAGTGCCTGGACTTTGGGCACACGGCCGCACGAGGCCGAAGTAAGCACGACGCGTCGAAACTGTGCGTCAATCGGCACACAACACCCTTAGCAGGGCCTGACCGTGGTTCATCAAGGCGTCTCAAGCACAACCAAAAATTAATTTAATGTAAATTATCTTGAACCACTGCAGAGCCGCCCAGGACTTACTCGCACAAACTACACTGGAAGAGAACACTGACTTCGCCATTGTCAGTGAGCCATACCAGCCCAAACATGATGACATCTGGATCCAGAGCAACGGCGGTGGCGTAGCAATTTGGAGCTGTGGAAGCCCACCAGCGCAACTTACCGAGAGGAAGACCGCAACCGGATACACTGTTATTTTGCACCCAGCATAGGAATAAACCAGTTCGCCGACATACTGGACAACATCATGGACGATGCAAGAAAACGTTCACCTGTTATCATAGCGGGCGATTTTAATGCGTTGGCAGTCGAATGGGGAAGTAGCAAAACAAGCCTACGTGGGCGTCTCATGCTGGACGCGTTTGCAGCCCTCAACAGGCAAACCTACAACAAAGCAAGCAGAGGATCAATTATCGATCTGACCTTTTTTTTTCTTTTTTTTTTCTTTTTTTTTATTTTTTTTTATTTTTTATTTTTTATATAACGAAATTTTTTTTATTTATTAATGGTCGACAAAACGAGGGTCTTCCTCATAATCCAGTAGATTATACATACAATACATAATGGAATTATATGCTAAAAGCCTAGTTAGATAACACAGTTCTCTAAATAGCATCACCGACCGATGGAGGTGTTTTAGTTGCCAGTCCGGCCAGCTGTGCCCCTTTTCACAGCTAAATTTGTCAGTGACGATATTAGAGCCTACCTCTAAGCAGAAGGGTGTAAGTAGGAAAAAAGTGTTCTTAAGTAAAATTAATAATAGTGTTAGTTTGCTATATTAATTAATAAAATACACTAAATAAGAAAAATGAAAGTAAGAAGATTGTTAATAAAGTATAGAAATGTAAGCTAGATATATAGAGTGTTAAGTAGATAGGACAGACAGAAAAGAAATGGGAAATCACCGACCCGGTGGGGTAAAATTTACAGCCTGTCCGGCAAGCTATGCCCCTGCTCATAGCTGGGAATGGTCAGTGACTTTCCGAAGGTGTCCTGAAAGCAACGATTTTATTAGGGGTAGAGAAAGTTCGATAGAAAAAACGTGATGCAAACTATTATAATTTATACATAGCACGCGAAAAGGATTGTGCATAGCGTAGTCTGTTGTGCACGTAGACAGGAATAAGGGGCGGTAATTTCTGGTTGGTCTAGACGGAACAGAGAATTGAAGACGCCCTAGCAGAAAAGGAGAATCTATATCGCCAATAATCATCTTACTCTTTAGACCATCGTTCAATGAATCCAAGTACACCTTTTGCCTCATTAACGATGGTATATATGTGAAGATTGAAACAGAGTTTAGAATCAAAAAGAACACCTAGATCCTTAACTGTTAGTATACGTTGCAAAGGGGTATTGTCGATTGTATAACTGACAAGATAAGGTGTAGTACGATGAAATGTCATAAACATACACTTTGAACAATTCAGATGCAATTGATTGGCCGAACACCAAAGTTGCATAGCGTTCAAATCGTCTTGTAGACGAGAATGATGTAGGGGATTAGTGTATGATAGATTACACGGGCATGTGATATAACAGAGGGGGGATTTTTTAAAAAAGAGAAAAGAGATAAAAAAGGTCCAAGATGACTACCTTGAGGAACACCAGAAGTAACGTGAACCTGTTTAAGGGAGTCTGTCTAGCTGCATTACTCTTTGGGTCCTACCTTTTAAATAAGAATTAATCCAAAGCAAAAGAGACGGAGGGAAACCTATTCGGTCAAGTTTAAAAGTAAAATGTCATTGATGTAGTAGGGCGTCCGCAGGGCTTCCAGGTGAACTTTTACAAAATGAATTGTCGTTGGGGGGGGGTTTTGCTCTATTTTATTTTTAGTTGGGAAGAAAAAGAAGTTTTGTTCTGCTTGAAGGTTATTTTCATCTGGTCTATTTTTTCAGAGTACATTACAAGAGTACATACAAGTGTATTAGTATAAGTGTGGTGAAATTTCAGTACATGTTCCATGTACTGGTTCCGGAGTTACATGGCGGTTGGATGGCGACTGTCGGATACACTTCTTGTGTGAACATGCCGCCCGCCTTGCAGTATTGCAAAAAGAAAAAGGGAGAGGGACGTGGCTCTGTTCCTACTATTGAGCACAGGAGCCGGACAATATCCACCCGAAGACCGTGTTTTGGGCCAGTGGTGCGCCGCCAAGACTCGGCAGGACGCCTTGGAGAATTAAATCCGGATATATATCCGAGCCCAAAACCAGGTTGGAGATTTCCGGCTGGAACCAGCGATCGTCTGCCAATCGAATGTTGGTGAAGGGCTCGTTCAGTTTCTCGCTGACGGGCTTCGTTGGAGTTTGATACCGGAGATTTGGCATCACTTGCAGGATGACCTCTCGCTGGAAGCTAGAGGTCCTAGAGCTTATTATAGCCGAGCAGGCGTTGTCTTTACCGACGCGGGTGACGGATAGCCCGGAGGCCTTTGCCAAGGATGCGTCGATAAGACTTACCGGACAGCACGGGTCTAAAAGTGCCCGAGTGTCGCGGGTCGCCTTGCCGTTTCCGAGTCGGATGAGTGCTCTCGGGAGCACGGTTGTCCTTTGTGTTCCATTAATGATGATAAGGAGATGGAACCAGCGGATGAAGGCGGCGCGGAGCGTCGCGCTTGGACCTTGGTGCTGCGCCTTGTCTGGGATCGCTCTGGAGATGGCATGCGACGCGCTTCTTGCAAATGAAGCAAGGTGTGATGGTCGCCCTGGCACTTGCGGCACTTGTCCTTGCGGCGAGATGACTCCCCGGAATGTTGGTGAGCCAGGCAGTTTGGGCAGTATTTATTGACGAGAACTGCTCGGAGTCTCTTCTCTGGAGACAGCCGCATGAACCGCTGGCACTTGCGCAGCGCGTGGACTCCTCGGCATACTCGGCATCGGAACGATTCCGTTGCCGGTCGGCTCTTGGATCGGCCTTGTTGTTGGCGTGGAGACATCGTGCTGTTACGTGAAGAATGTGAAAAAAACATAGTAGACATTACTGGATGCGGCTTTATACGGATGGTCCGCAGACCTATGGATCTAGGATTCTAGTCTTTACTGGAAATTTTACTGGATGGAAAATGGAGACTAGATTCTATCGGGAGCAGGATCAGCTTAGAGATAGGTCTCTTGGAGACACCTCGGGCTGTTAAAACGTCGACCACTCGGACTCTTTGGTCGTCGCCAGGATAGGTCGTTTGGATTCGACCTAGACGCCAGTCATTAACTGGAAGATTATCTTCTTTAATAATGACTAGATCGTCCCGTTGTAAGTCTCGCGTTGGAGTTTGCCATTTGTTTCTTTTGTGTAGCTCTAAAAGATACTCATGTTTCCAACGGAGACAGAACTGTTGTTGCAAAGCCTTCAAGCGCTGCCAGAGGTTGATGATGGACGCGGCGTTTTCCTTGATCTCTGGCTCTGTGGCGGAAAGTAGAGGACCCCCGACTAGAAAATGACCGGGAGTCAGAGCTAGGAGATCAGTAGGATCTTCCGACATTGGAGATATCGGTCTTGAATTCAGGCATGCTTCAACTTTGGATAGGAGCGTGGAAAGCTCTTCGAAGGTGTATTTGGAGGTCGATGTAGACTTATAAAATAGATTTTTGAAACTCTTTACACCTGCCTCCCACAGGCCACCCATATGCGGTGCACTAGGAGGGTTGAAGTGCCAGGACAGTTTCTGGAGACTGTAAGTGGCCTGGAGTTGAGTCTTAAGCGCTTCTACAAAATCGCGCGAGAGGACTTTGGCCGCTCCGACGAAGGTTTTGCCGTTGTCGGAATGCATTTGACTTGGGCACCCTCGTCGTGCCACAAATCTCGCAAATGCCGCTAGGAATTTTTCTGTGGTCAGGTCAGATGTAGCTTCTAGGTGGATGGCTTTGGTGCTGAAGCACACAAAGACGCACACGTAGCCTTTCGTAATAAGACAGGCTCGACCTGTGTAATTTTTTACATCGAAGGGGCCTGCAAAATCGACTCCTGTGTGAGTGAACGGTCGAGAGAATGTGACTCTCTCCACAGGCAAGTCGCCCATGAGCTGCGTTTGCAATTTCTTTTTTCGGATGACGCAGATTTTGCAGGAATGAATTGTGGATTTGACCAACACCTTCAGCTTTGGAATCCAGTACTGTGATCGTATTAAACGCATCATGAGCTGGTTGCCTCCATGCAAGGATATAAGATGGGTGAAAGCGGTCAAGAGACGCGAATATGCACATGTGTATGGCAGTATGATTGGATGCCGCTCATCGTAGCCGAGTGCTTCGGCCGCTCTTACACGACCACATGCTCGAATAATTCCCTTACCATCTAAAAAGGGGTTCAAATTAAGGATTTTGCTGGAAATGAGCTGTTTTTTCGTGCTCAAGCAAGTGTACTCTGACGAGTATGCTTGTCTCTGGGTCAGGAGAATGAGTTTTTCTTGTGCATAAGAAATCTCGTTGCTGTCAATTTCAATAGTTGACGGGAGCGACAATCGTTTGCAACGCTTGAAGAAGCGATAGATGTAGGCTAACACTCGCAGGGCTCGATCGAACTTGGAGAAGCGCTCGAGGAAAGAAAATGAGGGAGCCGTGTTTACGAGGTTTACCTTAATCGTACGTTGCTCTATTGTCGTATCTGGGAGGGGATCTAAAGGAATGGGCCATTGGTTCTGAGGTAGGAGTAACCATTCTGGCCCGTGCCACCACAGCTCATTGTTGACTAACGCTTGTGGTGGGGCACCTCTGCTCGCTAGGTCCGCTGGATTGTACTCGGATCGTACATGGGACCATTTATTGGAGTCGGTGGCCTGAGTAATTTTCGCGACTCTGTTTGCTACAAAGGTAGTCCAGGCGCATGGTGGCTTATGAAGCCAAGCTAGCACAATTGTGGAATCTGTCCAATAGAACCAGTCGCCGCCAGCGGAAGGTAGCTGGGGACTGAGTGCAGCGGATAACTCGGACAGAAGTGCTGCTCCGCACAGCTCTAGTCGTGGCAAGGATATCGTCTTGACCGGAGCGACCCTCGTTTTCGCTGTTAGGAGATGTACTGAGATGCGATCTTGTATCTCAGTGCGCACGTAAATGGCGGCTCCATAGGCACGCTGCGAAGCGTCACAAAACCCATGGTATTGGATAGTCCCCTGTGGGCGGAATTCGACCCATCTAGGGATGCGAATCGCACTGAGGCCCGGATACTCTTGCAGAAATAAATTCCACTTAATGAGAAGACTCTCAGGTAGCGGATCGTCCCAGCCCAGTTCTTGGAGCCAGATCTCCTGCATGAATATTTTTGCCTGGATAATGACTGGACCCAGCCAACCTGCTGGGTCGAACAGTTTGGCAATCTGTGAAAGGACTTCACGCTTGGAGACGGACTGTTTGGCTGTTAGCTCGGATGGAGCGAAAAGAACTCATCGGTGTCAGCTTTCCATCTGATCCCGAGAGTCTTTGCCGAACAGGCTTCCTCGATCTCTAAAAAGTCGGCGTGAAGCAAATGGTCCTTGGGAATCGTTCTTAGCAATTCCTTTTCATTGGATGTCCATTTTCGCAAGGGGAACCCGGCAGATTCAAGGGCCTTGCGGAGTTCTGCAATTGCTTGATCTGCTGTTGATTTGGAATGGGCTCCCGCTAGTACATCGTCGACATACATATTGTTTGCGATAATGTGACTTGCTAAGGGATAGAGCGAACGAACGTCATCAGATAACTGATGTAGTACCCGGATTGCCAAAAAGGGGGCACAGTTAACTCCAAACGTGACTGTGCTGAGTTCGAAGTCACGAAGCTCGTTGTCCTTTGTTCGGAACAGAATTCTCTGATAGGACGTGTGGTTGGGATGCACAAGTATTTGCCGATACATTTTTGTGATATCGGCATTGAACACATATCGGAAGAAGCGCCATCTTAGAATTTGAATGGTTAAGTCGGATTGCAGAACGGGCCCTGCATGTAGCACATCGTTCAGACTTTTACCATTCGATGACGGGTGGGAGGCGTTAAACACTACGCGGAGCTTGGTCGTGGTGCTGTCAGGCTTGTGAACAGCATGGTGTGGTAGATAAAAGTTATCTGAACCATTGCTTGGAGGGACTTGTCGCATGTGACCTAAGTCCAGATATTCCTGGATCACCGCATCGTACTGCTCCTTAAGGGGGCATTTTTTGCCAGACGATTCTCATTTCGTAGAAATTGAGCTAGTGCGATGGACCTTGAATGGCCTAACTGGATGTGATCGGAATTCTTGAATGGCAGTGTGACCAAGTATCTGCCGTTTTTATCCCTTTTAGTGGTTTTTTGAAAATTGCGCTCACAAAAAGGTCGGATTCCTTTTCCAGCTTAACTGGAATATCCTCCACCTCCCAAAATTTTGTGAGCAGTTTATCCAAGCTCGCATTTGGATTCAGCGAGACTTGAGTCGAAAAGGATGCGACAGATTTGGCACTGGTCTTAGAAACGGGGCCTGTAAGGATCCAGCCGAAAATCGTTTCTTGACCAAGGAGAGTGCCACATATGTTGGGATAGGAGCCACCTAACAATATGGATGGGAGGATATCGGCGCCGAGAAGCACGACTATCTGTAAGCTCCTATAGAAAGAGGGATCGGCCAAGTGTAATTTTGGAAGTTCTTCCAAAGCAGTTTGGGGGATGGTGTAGGAGGGCAAATTGCCTGCCAGCTTTGGAAGAACATAAGCCGAGGTTTCAATATGAACCCTGGGTTTATAGGAGAGCCAATATTAAAATGGCAAAGTTTTTGAGGTTGAGCCGAAATGGCTTGATTCAAACCGGAGACGTGTGCGTCGACGGGTTGATAAGGAAATTTAACCCTTTTGAACAATCGCTCTGAAATAAAGGTCGCTTCAGCCCCAGAGTCGATTAATGCCCGAGCTGTATACTTTGTGCCCAAATGACACACTTGGATGACAGCCGTGCCTTGGAGAACACCATGTGAGTTTGCGGAAAAATAGTTTTGAACGGTAGCTTGGGTTGAAGTAGAAGTGGACTGTATTGGTGAAGGAGGGTTCAAAACTATTGGTGTTGTGGAAGCTGAGGGCACCTGGGGTCTGTCACGGTGGAGTAGCGTGTTGTGACGTCCCTTGCACGTGAAACAACTATGTGCGCTGGTGCAGTCTTTCAACTGGTGCTGTCTGGCGAAGCAGTTTAAGCACAGCTTTTGTTGCTTAATGACGGAAACTCTCTCGGGTACGGACATTTGTAGAAAACGTGGGCATAGACGCACGGGATGGTTTTCCTTCTGACACAATTTGCAGTGCTGTGGCTTTGCCGTCACTGTTGCTTCGAAGGTTCTCAGGTGGTTGGACTCTTTTCTTGTGGGTTTGGACTGGAGTGGCGTATGTGCGGTAGGTCGTACATCCTCTATCGCCTCCAAGGTGCGATATCGGTCGATCAGAAATAAATTCATCTCGGACCATTGAGGGATCTCTGCCTTATCGTGGAGCGATTGTTCCCATAACGACAGCGTGAGCTTAGGCAATTTAGAGGAGCACAAGAAAATTAGCAGACAATCCCAATTTTCGGTGCTCACCCTGGACAAGTCGAGAGCCGTTAAACATCCCTGGATTGTGCCCTGAAGCTCTTTAAGGGCGGCTCCAGACTCTTGTGTTGCTGAGGGGAGATTGAAAAGGATTTTCAATTGACTATTGACTAATAGTCGCTTATTCTCAAATCTCTCCGTCAGGCTCGCCCACGCTGACTGAAAGCCGTCATTCGTGAGCGGGGACTTGGAGACAATTGCTCTAGCTTCGCCGCTGGTTTTGGAATTAAGATGGAACAATTTTTCCACCGGCGTCAATCTTGGATTGTTAATATAAACAGCTGTAAACAAGTCTCGGAAAGTAGGCCAGCGTAGGTAATCCCCACTGAAAACTTCAGTGTCGCATGGCGGGAGACTGCAACCCCTGGACATGGAGAAGTTGGAGGGGGGTTGCTCAGCTTAGTTGAGCCGCACATCGCTCGTAAACGGAGTACGAGTAATCATATTTAGCTTGCATAGCCACCAGGTCACTGCTGCTGCAAGCGCCTTGGTTGAGAGCTTTGGAACATAACTCGTACTCGCGTTCTACCTTTTCCCATAAAGTCTTAATCTGATCTCGTCGGACTTGGAGAGTGAACAGTGACACGTCACTGTCCGCTGCGTCATTGATCTTCACTTCAAACTGGCCTAGTCGGTCAGTTATAGAAACGAAGTCGTTCAGTGCCATTTCGCTTGACTTCTGCATTTTTGCGTAGTCGAACGGGTAATTTTTGGGGTAATATCTCTTGTTGGAATCGGACTCACAGTCTTGCGGACGGTTGTGCTGGTACTCTCGACCTTGAGTTTCCCGAAAACTGCTCTAGGTGAGGTTAAAGGTCGCTTTGACTCCTTGACGGATGGTGCTGTGAGTCGTTTTTGGCTGTTTTGATCACCACCGATTGGCATACTAGGCTCTTCACAGAGCCAAAAATTGTACTAACCAGGTGAAATGTGATCAAATACAAATAATTTGAATCAGCAGAGGGAAAACGGAATAAGAAATGGCACAGGAACGATGGAATCGAGATATCAGAATAAAATGGAATGACCGAAATGGTGTACACTATTGAGTCCAACGAAATCGGAAAATTTTGTTAAATTAATTATTTTACTAATAATTTACTAAATTGATTCTTATTTAGTTTCCTTTAATTGAGAAAAAATCTAATTATTTCTTTATTGAAACACCAGAGAAAAGGATTTATTCTCTTTTGACAAAGCGGCCGTGTAGTGAAAACGGATCGCGCAAAAAAATATGCTTATCGCTTATTGCTTATTGATGGTTGAGCTCAAGAAGAAGCACGTTCATTCTAAACGCCGCTCAATGAAAAGGTTTTTGTCATAGAATTATTTATATAAATTGTTATTTTAAGAAAAATCGCACGGATATTCGATTTATTACGCAACTTGGAAACGTCTTAACTTATAATTATGTTTTATAAATTTTTATAAGAATAAGAAAAAGTACTGCATATGTTTGTATTTTATTACGTAAACGCAGCTCAATGGCAAGGTGGAAACATACAAAATATAAAAGTTTCACAGAATCAGTTTTATCGAAAACCGATCTTGACACTTTACAACCCTGTTGTTTGTTTACGTTTTGCACTTGCCAATTAATTGGTAGAAATAAATATATAAATTAATATTGAAGCTGCTGTGGAGGAAAAATAACAAACGATACACATATAATAGGATGTGTGTGTGTGTATACATGCAGGTGAATTTGCGCAGTGTGGTTTTAATTAATTAAATACCAATTAGAATTGTGTGTTTTTATAATATGTATTTAGTGTGTGATTCTTTGGTGAAGGTTGGAATGGAGAAGCGCATACACTTGTTGTTCAACGGAGCGAAAGCCTATGTGTGCAGATATGTCTTGATGTACTTGCGTACATCAATATGGCGATCGGTTAAATTTTTGGGTATGCACTTGTACATATATCTATATACATATGTACAGACACCAATATGGCGACCTTATCGGAGTCACTTTCTGTTTTATTTCTTTCAATATTTATCACTTTTTAGATGCCTTAATGGCCACGAACAATATTTTATCTGCGGGTTTTTTTGTTGAATTTTTTTTAAATACAATTGCACCTCGCTTTAACCACGGACAATGTGAAGCGAAAAAAAATATGTTCAGACACACAAAAGAATTAATTAACTGGAGTTGCCGGAAATTTGGCAATGGACAAGTTGAGATAGGTGCACTGCTACTTATCTTGTTGAATTTATAGCTGTTCCTGGAACCTTTTCTTGCAGATCCACCAATGCTTGCTGGGGCGAACTGGATATACCAAATGTTGTAGAAGTATCCGGCTCGAAGGACCAAATGATGTAGTAGGGCGTCCGCAGGGCTTCCAGGTGAACTTTTACAAAATGAATTGTCGTTGGGGGAGCGTTTCTGCTCTGCACAATTTTAACTCAGGTTTGAAAGAAAAACACGTTTTGTTCGCTTGAAGGTTATTTTCATCTGGTCTATTTTTTCAGAGTACATTACAAGAGTACATACAAGTGTATTAGTATAAGTGTGGTGAAATTTCAGTACATGTTCCATGTACTGGTTCCGGAGTTACATGGCGGTTGGATGGCGACTGTCGGATACACTTCTTGTGTGAACAGTCATGGTGCACAGAGTCAAACGCCTTACTGAAGTCAGTATAAATGACATCAGTTTGCATTTTCGAAAGAAAAGCATCATTTACCAAGGAAGTAAACTCAAGCAGATTGGTCGTAGTTGACCGATTCTTCACGAGTCCATGTTCAACGGGGGAAACAACTGATTTGCAGAAATGCTTCAAATTCAAAGTGATTAATTTTTCAAATAATTTAGGAATAGCGGACAGTTTTGCAATGCCCCTGTAATTTTGTATATCAGACTTTCCACCTTTCTTGTGGAGAGGAATGATATAAGATTCTTTCCAAATAGATGGAAAGACAGAAGATTCAAGAGATAGATTAAAAAGCAATGGATAAAGAAGGGAAGAACTACACTCCTTGAGTAGACAACTAGGAATATTGTCAGGCCCAGGAGAGTAAGAAGATTTTTAAAGAGTATATAGCTAAAAGGAGAGAGGAGTGTGAAAGAATAGGAGGAGGTATAGAACTAGAGGAAGAAATAGTATAAGGGTAAGAATTATTATTAGGACAGACTGAGGAGTAAGTTGATTGGAAAAAATTAGCAAAGAGGTTAGCAGAATCAGAGTCATTACTAGCTTTATCCATCCCGAAAGAAAAAGAAGTTGGCAAACTTGAAGATTTACGCTTCAAGTTTACAAAATTGTAAAACTGTCTCGGATTTTGGGCAAATTGCCTTTTACAACGAGTTAGATAATTCTCAAAGCATTGAGAATTCAGAAGAAAAAAGTTCGACTTGGTTATGGAACATTTAGCCAAGTCTGTACACGAACCAGATTTTTTAAACTTTTTAAAATATTTAGATTTTAAGTTTTTAAGATGTGACAATCTGGGAGTAAACCAGGGTGGTTTTGAAGAAGTAGTCGAAGGAATTGACTTGGGAATGCTCATATCTAAGAGGGAGTTTAGGGTGCTATAAAAAAAGTAATAGCAGTATTCATATCAACCGAGTCATATAAGAAAGACCAATCGGTTGCATAAATAAGCTGATTCAGCAATGAATAATTTCCTTTGCGAAAGCAGCGGCGGGGCTTATTGGCTGATGAGCACGAAATGAGACGATTACAATTGAACATTGTAATCTCTAAAGTAGGATGATATACATCCTCAGGAAGAGATAAAGGAGGGTACCTAGACACATTAGAAATAAGGTAGTCGTTAACAAATACAAGCTCAAGTGTTCTATTCAAATGATTAGAAATTGAATTGATTTGAAACAACGAAAGATCAAGCATGCAGTCTATAAAATCATGCTGTACTGAGGGCACTAGATAATTTTCGGCAGTGAATAGTGACCAAGAGATGTTCGGCAAATTAAAATCACCCAACACCATAAATAGGTCATTATCACGCACGTGTGAAGAAACTTCTTTAATACATGTAATATGTTTCATATAAACTTGAATATCAGAAGAAGGAGGGACATAAGAGCATGTAATATAGATATTCCGTGTAGGAAAAGACACCTTAACTGAGACAATCTCAACGTCAGTATGCGTACTAAAACAGAAAAGTTCTGTCTGGAGAGTGGCTTTAACGGCAATTAACACCCCTTTGCTAGCCCATGCACAAGGACCAATACCACCAGCAGGGCGCATGGAGCCAAGACACGCTCAGCCCAGAAGCGTTGTTGCTAATGGTTGAGAGCATGCAACTTCCGGCCAGTGGAGATGCCGACCACTGTGCGAACCGCATAACTAGAACGGTAGAGGAGGCATGCAATGCAGCCATGATTAAAAAGAGATGTCGTATAAACGGGCGTAGACCGGTTCACTGGCGGAACCAGGAAATTGAAACGGCCCGAAGAGAATCCCAGAAGACGGCACACAGGAAAAGCAATTGCCAGGAAATGCAGGAAGACTACAGAGCGAAGAGGGCCGCACTTAAAAAGGCCATCAATCGCAGCGAGGACGCCACGCTGATGCCGACGCACAACCCTTTGGAGCAGCCTACAAATTGGTCATGGGAAGAATGTGCAGAATACCATCGCACACAAGCGAGGACCAGCTAGGAGCAATCGTCACCACGCTCTTCCCCTCGCAACCAACGCTGTACATAGCCACTACGTACGCCGTAAAGTCGACGGTAAAGTGGGCGGGCGCAGAGGGAGGTGCTACAGGCCCTGGCCCGGATACAGCAAAACAAAGCCTCAGGACCTCACGGGATTCCAACAAAAGAGCTGAAGCTAATAATGGCCAAACAACGAGGATCGCCGCTTCCACAAGGTGGAAACGCTAAAAACTGGTGTTGCTCCCAAAAGGCGTCAAACCACCAGAGGACCCGTCTGCATATAGGCCACTGTGCATGCTCGACATGGTTGGCAACTGTTTGAGCGAATAATTTGTAAGAGGGTGCACGACGAATTAGAAAAACGGCAAGGGCAAACTGAGCATTAGTTCGGATTCCGGAAAAGACTTAGTACTACCCAAGCTATCATCCATGTGGTAGACATAGCCACACAAGCCATCGAGGGGACCCGATGGCGGAATGGTACGAAAAAATACTGCCTCATCAAGACCCTGGACGTAAAGAATGCGTTTAATTCAGCTAGCTGGATGAGCATTATACGCTCACTTCAGGTACTCCAGATATCCGAGCACCTGATTACGGACTATTTCTTCAACCCTGTGCTTCTGTATGACACCTCTGCGGGACAGCGTCAGCTGTGTGATGACATTGTGGAATGTGATGTACGACGCAGTTCTCCGCTTGGACCTCCCTGCAAGAACGCACATTATTGGCTTTGCAGTCGACAGAGCGGTGGTTACGGTCAGCAAGGAGCTGCCTGCGGTCGAGGAGAAAACGAACACCGCTATCCGGCATGTGGTGAACTGGCTCGCGACCAATGGCTTTACACAGGCTGCCCACAAGACGGAGGCAGTACTGGTCAGCAGTCGTAAGGTAGTGGAGACAGCCACTATATGCGCCGACAACTGTTCCATATACTCGAAGCCAGCCATCAGGTCAGGAGGTTGACCACCGGCTAACTTTCAGGCACTATCTGGAGTTCATCGGGGAACGGCGGCGAAAGCAGCGAATATAGTAGCCAGGATGATTGCAAATAATACGGGCCCGCGGCAGAAGAGCAGGTGGCTGATTTTAGGTCAGGTCGATCATACTGTATGCCGCAACAGTCTGGGCGCCGGTGAGGATGCCAGCTTACAGCCGAAGCTGCATACTGCAGGTGCGCGCTACGATTCCTCAGCTCCTAACGTACTGTCTACGAAGATGCAGCACTAGTGTTGGCCGGATTGATCCCGCTAGATCAGCCCCCTAACTACAAGGTGGGCTAAGCCAATGGAAGAATGGCAGGCGAGGTGAAGAGCTAATACCAATCACCTTGGGTAAGTAGGAAGCACGGTCAGACTGATTTCTACCTGACTCAATTACTGACGGGACGCGGGTGCTTTAAATCTTATCTATATAGGTTTAAACACGAGACGGACTCGTTTTACACACACTGTGCGGTCATAGTGTGGGTCATAGAAGTAAAGCACAATCACGGAAACATAAGACCCCCGCAATGGGGAAGGGCCATGAGCATCCACTTTTGCACACACACACATACACATAAATATAAACATAGCACCCCCGCCCCCCTTTCCGATGAGCATCCACCTACGCGCACACACACACACACATATAAACATAACTCCTCCACACTCCACAAACATAAATATAAACATAACACCCCCCGCCACCCCTTTCCCATGAGCGTCCGCTTACGCACACACACACAAACAAAAACACACACACATAAATATAATCATAGCACACTTCCCCTTGATAATAAATGTAACCAAATGGGTTTGTAAATTTAGGCCAGTATATAGACTCCGCCTAAGATTTCTGTGTCGCAAGGAGGTAAGCTACAGCCGGTGAGGACATTACATTTATTGGAAATCAGACCTCATACTGTTTTTTAACTTTGTCCAAAAGGCTCGCACTTATGCACGGCGGACCTGGCACATATAGAGAGACTAGCGTTTATAGCCCGGCCTTGCCCGTGGCACGTATTTTTTTTTTTTTTTTTAACGCGAATCCCGATGCAACGTACTGCATCCCACCTCACCCACCTCACCGCCCAACCGACCGAGAGGCGCAGTCGTGTCGACACGAAATGCAAAGTAAGTATGAAAAAAAAAATATTAAAAAAAAAATCGATACAAACTACGAGTATGTGTACAAATACAATTACAAATAAAAATAGGAACTATCTACTTGCTAAATAGTTTAGAATAGAAGACTTTATACTAGGAAGAGAAGCTTCCGAGCAGAATACTCTGTAATGCTTGTTATAGTCATCACAGAGAACCCTGAACGGTTCATGCAAGGCATAATTAGTTGAGCAAAATTGAAGCGATAAAGGTAAAAAATTACGTGTTAGTCTCGTAGGGATAGAGAAATATAATTGGCTAGTCAACACAGAAGAGTCTATTTCACCAGTAATTAATTTATGAATAAATATTACACCCAGCCTGGTTCTACGATTAATTAAAGAAGGAAGGTTAATCATCAGAAGTCTACTGGAGTATGGCGGTAACCGCACACGAGGATCCCAATTTAAACCACTGAGGGCAAACAACAAGAATTGTTTCTGAACGGATTCAATTCTGTCCTGATGGGTAGCATATTGTGGTGACCAGATACATGAGGCATACTCAAGAATAGGTCGTACCAAAGGTATATAAAGGGTTTTTGTCGTGTACGGATCGTCAAACTCCTTCGACCATCGCTTGATGAAACCCATAACTATTCTGACCTTATTGACATGAGAGTCGAATTTAAGTTTATGATCAAGGATGACACCTAGATCATTAACTTCATTAGAAGTACTATTAACACGCCCGAGCGGTATGCTATCAAGGATGTAAGAAACCAATTGAGGAGGGCTTCTATAGAAGGTCATTACCTTACATTTAGAGCAGTTTAAGTTTAACAGGTTGGCTAGGCACCAAGCCTGAAACGCATCAATGTCCGCTTGTAAGAGATAACATGATGCCATATCCTTATATGCAAGGCAAGGGGGAAGGTCATTGATGAAAAGAGTATAGAGTAGCGGGCCAAGATGACTACCTTGAGGAACACCGGAAGTCACCAGAATACGTATAGAAAGTAAATTTCTGAAAAGAACCTTTTGGGTTCTAAAATCCAGTTTAAAAGATTGACTGGGAAGCCAAGAAGGCTTAATTTATGAAGCAGCAAGGAATGGTTGACAGAGTCGAAAGCCTTACTGAAAACAGTATAGATGACGATAGTCTGCTTTCTTTTTTTAAACCCATCAATTACAAACGAAGTAAACTCAAGAAGGTTAGTGGTTGTAGATCTGCGCTTCACGAACCCATGCTGAGAAGGTGAAATAATAGAACTACATAAATGCTGCAGTTGAGACGTTATAATTCTCTCAAAAGCTTTAGGTATAGCGGATAATTTGGAAATACCTCTATAGTTTTCCTCCCTTTCTTATGGAGAGGGATAATGTATGATTTTTTCCAAATGGTCGGAAAAGATGAAGTGTTAACAGACAATTCAAAAAGTTGTAAAACAGGTTTACATAATGCTGCAGCGCAGTATCTAAGCACGCAGGCAAGAACACCATCAGGGCCCGGTGAGTAAGCCGGCTTGATAGTGTTAAGGTCGCTAAGAAGCGAACTTTCGGTAATAATGGGATTAAAGATGCAGTTTGACCTCTGTAACTGATAAGGATAAGGCTGATTTTTATTATACCTAGAGGAGGAGTAGGTAGTTTGAAAAAAGTTTGCGAACAGATCGGCTATGCCTGGATCAGTGTTCGCGCTCTCATCTGCAAACTTAACCGAAGAAGGCAAAGTAGATGTCTTTCGTTTAAAATTGACATAGTTAAAAAATTGCCTAGGATTATGTGAAAATTGAAGGCGACAACGCCGAAGGTAATTCTTATAGCAGATGGAATTTTGGGTGGAAAAATTTGACCGGGCAACTGCATAGCGGGAGAAATCAGACTGATTTCCCGATTTCTTAAACTTTTATAACACCTCGACTTCACGTTTTTTTAACCTCATCAGTTCATTTGAGAACCAGGGAGGCCTATCAGGCCTCGCTGGGTGATCAAGAGGAACGCAGACATCAAAAATCGAGTACGAGGTGCCATAAAAAAGTTTCAAGGCAACATCAATGTCTGCACACTTGTACAGTTGGGACCAGTCCACTTGCAGAATAAGATCATTTAGCTTATGAAAATCAGCCTTTCGGAAACAACGCATACGTTCAGCTAATTCCGATTCCTTGATAGGGACTCGGGCTGGTAAATCAATGACCATTTCCAGAGTTGGATGAAAAGGGTCTTCAGGGAAGTGTAAGCGGATTGATACTGTGCACAACACTGTTGAACGAATCCAACACGAAAATTAGATCAAGAGATCTGTTTCTTGAATAGCGCACACGATTAGCCTGCCGTAAGGACATTTCATGTAGACCATCAATAAATTCGTTTGACGATGACGGCAACAGAAAGTTTGAGTCTGATGGCGATGACCACTCGACAACAGGAAGATTAAAGTCCCCAAGAACTACTAAAAGGTCTCTATCAGAAAGTAGGGAGGAAACAGATTTAATAGCATTAAGATGGGTTTGATAGGTAGACATATTAGATAGAGGAGGTAAATATGAACATGTAATAAAGATAGAAAAAGTACCAAATACAACTCTTACAGCCACCAACTCAATCTCTGAGATGGGAAGATCAATGCGTTCCGACGAAAGAGCAGACTCGACAGCTATAAGTACTACTCCTCCGATACGCGAAGCTCGATCGCATCTGTAAGTGGTGTTTTTTGGAGGTAAAAATTGAAGAGTCTGAGATGTCCGGCTTCAGCCAGGTCTCAGTAAAAGCGATGATTTGAAAATTAAAAGCAAGAGAGTCTAAATACAGTTTAGCGAGTTTAGATTTAATACCTCTAACATTCTTTAGTTAGTTTTTTGACGCAGCAACTAAAGTTTATGCGCCATTAAAAATAGGTGGTAATAAAATCGGAGTCCGATTTTTCTTTTTGGCCTTATATTCTTTTACTATTAAGTGCTCCGGCCAAAACTCTTAACAACAAATATCAGTAAATATTTCTGGCGGAACACTTATTTTAAAGGACGCAATATCCCTTTCATAAGCGAACTTAAATTTCTCCACCAGTATACCTGGGGCTTGAATTTTTGCCTGTATAAAGGCTTTTACCTCATCTGATGAAAAGTGAGGGGCAAGCCTAGAAACAAAAATAAGTCTCTTCGGTGGAACACCGACTAGAGGCTTAGGCGCCACAGGTAGGACAGTGGGAACACTATTAACTATGGTACCTAAAACAGCCGGTAGTCCGGACGACGAGCCTTCTAGCGGCTATTGTAAATTTAATTGTTGCTGTCGCCCTTTCGGAACACCCACGATAGCGGACGACACGGATAATTCGACTGGTTTTTCTCGTGCCGATGTCACACTTTTCGGGACAGAATCAGTGTCCACAGCAGACCTCACAGCTACCGGAGTAAGAAACGAGATGAGCTGCTGTAGGTGTAGTAGGCTGCTGAATAGCATTCGGAGGAATAAGGTAGTCGTTAACAAATACAAGGTCAAGTGTTCTATTCAAATGATTAGAAATTGAATTGATTTGAAACAACGAAAGATCAAGCATGCAGTCTATAAAATCATGCTGTACTGAGGGCACTAGATAATTTTCGGCAGTGAATAGTGACCAAGAGATGTTCGGCAAATTAAAATCACCCAACACCATAAATAGGTCATTATCACGCACGTGTGAAGAAACTTCTTTAATACATGTAATATGTTTCATATAAACTTGAATATCAGAAGAAGGAGGGACATAAGAGCATGTAATATAGATATTCCGTGTAGGAAAAGACACCTTAACTGAGACAATCTCAGCGTCAGTATGCGTACTAAAACAGAAAAGTTCTGTCTGGAGAGTGGCTTTAACGGCAATTAACACCCCTTTGCTAGCCCATGCCTGGCGCGACGCGCGACCTCGCTGGTGTCAGACGCATACACACACAGCGACCACCATGCGATAAAAAGCCACACAAGGACCAATACCACCAGCAGGGCGCATGGAGCCAAGACACGCTCAGCCCAGAAGCGTTGTTGCTAATGGTTGAGAGCATGCAACTTCCGGCCAGTGGAGATGACGACCACTGTGCGAACCGCATAGCTAGAACGGTAGAGGAGGCATGCAATGCAGCCATGATTAAAAAGAGATGTCGTATAAACGGGCGTAGACCGGTTCACTGGCGGAACCAGGAAATTGAAACGGCCCGAAGAGAATCCCAGAAGACGGCACACAGGAAAAGCAATTGCCAGGAAATGCAGGAAGACTACAGAGCGAAGAGGGCCACACTTAAAAAGGCCATCAATCGCAGCGAGGACGCCACGCTGATGCCGACGCGCAACCCTTTGGAGCAGCCTACAAATTGGTCATGGGAAGAATGTGCAGAATACCATCGCACACAAGCGAGGACCAGCTAGGAGCAATCGTCACCACGCTCTTCCCCTCGCAACCAACGCTGTACATAGCCACTACGTACGCCGTAAAGTCGACGGTAAAGTGGGCGGGCGCAGAGGAGGTGCTACAGGCCCTGGCCCGGATACAGCAAAACAAAGCCTCAGGACCTCACGGGATTCCAACAAAAGAGCTGAAGCTAATAATGGCCAAACAACGAGGATCGCCGCTTCCACAAGGTGGAAACGCTAAAAACTGGTGTTGCTCCCAAAAGGCGTCAAACCACCAGAGGACCCGTCTGCATATAGGCCACTGTGCATGCTCGACATGGTTGGCAACTATTTGAGCGAATAATTTGTAAGAGGGTGCACGACGAATTAGAAGAACGGCAAGGGCAAACTGAGCATTAGTTCGGATTCCGGAAAAGACTTAGTACTACCCAAGCTATCATCCATGTGGTAGACATAGCCACACAAGCCATCGAGGGGACCCGATGGCGGAATGGTACGAAAAATACTGCCTCATCAAGACCCTGGACGTAAAGAATGCGTTTAATTCAGCTAGCTGGATGAGCATTATACGCTCACTTCAGGTACTCCAGATATCCGAGCACCTGATTACGGACTATTTCTTCAACCCTGTGCTTCTGTATGACACCTCTGCGGGACAGCGTCAGCTGTGTGATGACATTGTGGAATGTGATGTACGACGCAGTTCTCCGCTTGGACCTCCCTGCAAGAACGCACATTATTGGCTTTGCAGTCGACAGAGCGGTGGTTACGGTCAGCAAGGAGCTGCCTGCGGTCGAGGAGAAAACGAACACCGCTATCCGGCATGTGGTGAACTGGCTCGCGACCAATGGCTTTACACAGGCTGCCCACAAGACGGAGGCAGTACTGGTCAGCAGTCGTAAGGTAGTGGAGACAGCCACTATATGCGCCGACAACTGTTCCATATACTCGAAGCCAGCCATCAGGTCAGGAGGTTGACCACCGGCTAACTTTCAGGCACTATCTGGAGTTCATCGGGGAACGGCGGCGAAAGCAGCGAATATAGTAGCCAGGATGATTGCAAATAATACGGGCCCGCGGCAGAAGAGCAGGTGGCTGATTTTAGGTCAGGTCGATCATACTGTATGCCGCAACAGTCTGGGCGCCGGCACTGAGGATGCCAGCTTACAGCCGAAGCTGCATACTGCAGGTGCGCGCTACGATTCCTCAGCTCCTAACGTACTGTCTACGAAGATGCAGCACTAGTGTTGGCCGGATTGATCCCGCTAGATCAGCCCCCTAACTACAAGGTGGGCTAAGCCAATGGAAGAATGGCAGGCGAGGTGAAGAGCTAATACCAATCACCTTGGGTAAGTAGGAAGCACGGTCAGACTGATTTCTACCTGACTCAATTACTGACGGGACGCGGGTGCTTTAAATCTTATCTATATAGGTTTAAACACGAGACGGACTCGTTTTACACACACTGTGCGGTCATAGTGTGGGTCATAGAAGTAAAGCACAATCACGGAAACATAAGACCCCCGCAATGGGGAAGGGCCATGAGCATCCACTTTTGCACACACACACATACACATAAATATAAACATAGCACCCCGCCCCCTTTCCGATGAGCATCCACCTACGCGCACACACACACACACATATAAACATAACTCCTCCACACTCCACAAACATAAATATAAACATAACACCCCCCGCCACCCCTTTCCCATGAGCGTCCGCTTACGCACACACACACAAACAAAAACACACACACATAAATATAATCATAGCACACTTCACCTTGATAATAAATGTAACCAAATGGGTTTGTAAATTTAGGCCAGTATATAGACTCCGCCTAAGATTTCTGTGTCGCAAGGAGGTAAGCTACAGCCGGTGAGGACATTACATTTATTGGAAATCAGACCTCATACTATTTTTTAACTTTGTCCAAAAAGGCTCGCACTTATGCACGGCGGACCTGGCACATATAGAGAGACTAGCGTTTATAGCCCGGCCTTGCCCGTGGCACGTATTTTTTTTTTTTTTTTTTTTTAACGCGAATCCCGATGCAACGTACTGCATCCCACCTCCCGCCCAACCGACCGAGAGGCGCAGTCGTGTCGACACGAAATGCAAAGTAAGTATGAAAAAAAAAAATATTAAAAAAAAAAATCGATACAAACTACGAGTATGTGTACAAATACAATTACAAATAAAAATAGGAACTATCTACTTGCTAAATAGTTTAGAATAGAAGACTTTATACTAGGAAGAGAAGCTTCCGAGCAGAATACTCTGTAATGCTTGTTATAGTCATCACAGAGAACCCTGAACGGTTCATGCAAGGCATAATTCGTTGAGCAAAATTGAAGCGATAAAGGTAAAAAATTACGTGTTAGTCTCGTAGGGATAGAGAAATATAATTGGCTAGTCAACACAGAAGAGTCTATTTCACCAGTAATTAATTTATGAATAAATATTACACCCAGCCTGGTTCTACGATTAATTAAAGAAGGAAGGTTAATCATCAGAAGTCTACTGGAGTATGGCGGTAACCGCACACGAGGATCCCAATTTAAACCACTGAGGGCAAACAACAAGAATTGTTTCTGAACGGATTCAATTCTGTCCTGATGGGTAGCATATTGTGGTGACCAGATACATGAGGCATACTCAAGAATAGGTCGTACCAAAGGTATATAAAGGGTTTTTGTCGTGTACGGATCGTCAAACTCCTTCGACCATCGCTTGATGAAACCCATAACTATTCTGACCTTATTGACATGAGAGTCGAATTTAAGTTTATGATCAAGGATGACACCTAGATCATTAACTTCATTAGAAGTACTATTAACACGCCCGAGCGGTATGCTATCAAGGATGTAAGAAACCAATTGAGGAGGGCTTCTATAGAAGGTCATTACCTTACATTTAGAGCAGTTTAAGTTTAACAGGTTGGCTAGGCACCAAGCCTGAAACGCATCAATGTCCGCTTGTAAGAGATAACATGATGCCATATCCTTATTGATGAAAAGAGTATAGAGTAGCGGGCCAAGATGACTACCTTGAGGAACACCGGAAGTCACCAGAATACGTATAGAAAGTAAATTTCTGAAAAGAACCTTTTGGGTTCTAAAATCCAGTTTAAAAGATTGACTGGGAAGCCAAGAAGGCTTCATTTATGAAGCAGCAAGGAATGGTTGACAGAGTCGAAAGCCTTACTGAAAACAGTATAGATGACGATAGTCTGCTTTCTTTTTTTAAACCCATCAATTACAAACGAAGTAAACTCAAGAAGGTTAGTGGTTGTAGATCTGCGCTTCACGAACCCATGCTGGGAAGGTGAAATAATAGAACTACATAAATGCTGCAGTTGAGACGTTATAATTCTCTCAAAAGCTTTAGGTATAGCGGATAATTTGGAAATACCTCTATAGTTTTCCTCCCTTTCTTATGGAGAGGGATAATGTATGATTCCTTCCAAATGGTCGGAAAAGATGAAGTGTTAACAGACAATTCAAAAAGTTTTAAAACAGGTTTACATAATGCTGCAGCGCAGTATCTAAGCACGCAGGCAAGAACACCATCAGGGCCCGGTGAGTAAACCGGCTTGATAGTGTTAAGGTCGCTAAGAAGCGAACTTTCGGTAATAATGGGATTAAAGATGCAGTTTGACCTCTGTAACTGATAAGGATAAGGCTGATTTTTATTATACCTAGAGGAGGAGTAGGTAGTTTGAAAAAAGTTTGCGAACAGATCGGCTATGCCTGGATCAGTGTTCGCGCTCTCATCTGCAAACTTAACCGAAGAAGGCAAAGTAGATGTCTTTCGTTTAAAATTGACATAGTTAAAAAAATTGCCTAGGATTATGTGAAAATTGAAGGCGACAACGCCGAAGGTAATTCTTATAGCAGATGGAATTTTGGGTGGAAAAATTTGACCGGGCAACTGCATAGCGGGAGAAATCAGACTGATTTCCCGATTTCTTAAACTTTTTATAACACCTCGACTTCACGTTTTTTAACCTCATCAGTTCATTTGAGAACCAGGGAGGCCTATCAGGCCTCGCTGGGTGATCAAGAGGAACGCAGACATCAAAAATCGAGTACGAGGTGCCATAAAAAAGTTTCAAGGCAACATCAATGTCTGCACACTTGTACAGTTGGGACCAGTCCACTTGCAGAATAAGATCATTTAGCTTATGAAAATCAGCCTTTCGGAAACAACGCATACGTTCAGCTAATTCCGATTCCTTGATAGGGACTCGGGCTGGTAAATCAATGACCATTTCCAGAGTTGGATGAAAAGGGTCTTCAGGAAGTGTAAGCGGATTGATACTGTGCACAACACTGTTGAACGAATCCAACACGAAAATTAGATCAAGAGATCTGTTTCTTGAATAGCGCACACGATTAGCCTGCCGTAAGGACATTTCATGTAGACCATCAATAAATTCGTTTGACGATGACGGCAACAGAAAGTTTGAGTCTGATGGCGATGACCACTCGACAACAGGAAGATTAAAGTCCCCAAGAACTACTAAAAGGTCTCTATCAGAAAGTAGGGAGGAAACAGATTTAATAGCATTAAGATGGGTTTGATAGGTAGACATATTAGATAGAGGAGGTAAATATGAACATGTAATAAAGATAGAAAAAGTACCAAATACAACTCTTACAGCCACCAACTCAATCTCTGAGATGGGAAGATCAATGCGTTCCGACGAAAGAGCAGACTCGACAGCTATAAGTACTACTCCTCCGATACGCGAAGCTCGATCGCATCTGTAAGTGGTGTATTTGGAGGTAAAAATTGAAGAGTCTGAGATGTCCGGCTTCAGCCAGGTCTCAGTAAAAGCGATGATTTGAAAATTAAAAGCAAGAGAGTCTAAATACAGTTTAACGAGTTTAGATTTAATACCTCTAACATTCTTTAGTTAGTTTTTTGACGCAGCAACTAAAGTTTATGCGCCATTAAAAATAGGTGGTAATAAAATCGGAGTCCGATTTTCTTTTTGGCCTTATATTCTTTTACTATTAAGTGCTCCGGCCAAAACTCTTAACAACAAATATCAGTAAATATTTCTGGCGGAACACTTATTTTAAAGGACGCAATATCCCTTTCATAAGCGAACTTAAATTTCTCCACCAGTATACCTGGGGCTTGAATTTTTGCCTGTATAAAGGCTTTTACCTCATCTGATGAAAAGTGAGGGGCAAGCCTAGAAACAAAAATAAGTCTCTTCGGTGGAACACCGACTAGAGGCTTAGGCGCCACAGGTAGGACAGTGGGAACACGATTAACTATGGTACCTAAAACAGCCGGTAGTCCGGACGACGAGCCTTCTAGCGGGTGTTGTAAATTTAATTGTTGCTGTCGCCCTTTCGGAACACCCACGACAGCGGACGACACGGATAATTCGACTGGTTTTTCTCGTGCCGATGTCACACTTTTCGAGACAGAATCAGTGTCCACAGCAGACCTCACAGCTACCGGAGTAAGAAACGAGATGAGCTGCTGTAGGTGTAGTAGGCTGCTGAATAGCATTCGGAGGCTGAAGGGTATTAGGCAACGGCAGATCACAAGGAGTGGGATTTTTAGGCCCCGGAAACTCATCCAACAATTTAAGGCTATTAAATTGGGTGTCCAGGGCTGTGAGCTGATCGTTAAGTTTACGAAAACCAACAATCAGACCCCTAAAGCCACTCCTGGTCTGACGCATAAACGCCCGCATTTCACCATCAATCTCCCTACACGAGTCGCAACTATAGTGCAAACCATTTCGTTTGGCAACAGCATCCCCCACAAGACCAGTGTAACCCGCACATTTAGAATGCACGACATTATCACACAGCCAACAAGGTATGCTGGATTGACTTGCCGTAATTGGCATTTGGCAAGTTTTTATAAAACAGACAATTTTATGGTCCACTATTATGGGTTTCTACTGTAATAACGCAGCCAAATGTAAAAAGAGAGTTATTTAGATTAGATTCATCGCGTATGGAGCACCAAAAAGCGGCAGAAAAGAAAAAGATCAAAGCGCAAGTTGAAGAAAAAAAAAGGAGAGAGAGCGCGAGAGTGCGAGAGTAGTCTATTTATAGATTGCTTGCTTGCCCACGAAATCTTGCACACCAGAGAGGCGATGTGCAGTTAAACATAAACAACAAACAACAACAAGAAGCTTACCCACAGAGCTAATAGCGCAAGCGCACAAACAAAAATGCACAAGAACACAAGTTTAAAAGAAACAATATTTAAATAACAGAAAAAATGCACAGACCACAAGCATGCACTCGCGATAAATAAAAAATAAACCGAGAAGGCGAACAGAATAGTAGAAATAGATAAAATATAAATAATTAAAACGCCGGTGTTTTATTAAATCAAAAACAAAACGGAGAGCACAAAAAAATCACGTCTGTTCGCTTCAAGTGGAGAACGCTGATTCAATAAAATAAATGTTCTCAAAAAGCATTGAAAATGATTTTTTAACTAATCGGACGGTAAACAAATAACTTTCATACAAACGATTTTCGCGATTGTTCCATACTTGCGGGGTGGAATTTCCGAAACCCCGTCTTAACGTGCACATTTATCACATAAGGTAACTACAGTGGAAATTTCAGCTTCCTAGCTGATCACCAGTCAGTCAGTCAGGACAAACAGTTTTTTATATAGAGATTAGTCAGAGATTCCAGGAGTGTTTATTTTCGCCATAACCTGACTAAGCCTATCGGTGACAGAAAATCTGCCTCGAGGAGTACCAATACAAATAAATAATCGACAAGTATTATAGTTGGATGGATAAATAAATATGACTATTATTATTATATTTGTTGGGCTAACAAGCTTATTTATTAGCACTTAAAAGAGAGAAGAAGACGAATGCCGCTTTTTCTTATAAATTCATGAAACAATTGGTTTATTTATATTCTTATAGCCAGCGTATTGATTATTCGAATTATGCGAAAATTTAAAATTTTTAACGAAGCGATAATTCCGATAGCGAACGTACGAGACAAGAGATAAAAGAAACTGCGATGAGCGCATAAGCGATAAGCGATAGACAGTTAACAGCAAATAATATTGAGCTATTTTATGATATGCGAGAAGAGCCAAGCAAAATAGTGACGTTGCTTGCCTCGCAGGGCAAGATGTAACTAAACTATTATGCAAACATAATACTATTTTAATTTTTAGCTGCTGAGCCGAACATACTCCCCCCGTTGAACGATTGTCCTTCAACTGGATAGTTAAGGGGAAGCAGACACAGCTTATAAGTTGCTCGCTTTATGACTGCATTAGCTGTCTTGAGAACTGCAACGCGTGTGATGTCATCAGTTCCTTTGATCAATTCAACCACTCTGGCTAGCAGCCATTTCAAAGGAGGTTAGTTCTCGTCTTTGACAAGAACGATGTCGTTGAGAGCCACACCAGGCTTGGGCGTCCGCCATTTGGAACGCTGTTGAAGAAGATTTAAATATTCTTCTCGCCAGCGAGGCCAAAAGACTTGGTGCATGTAGGACACTCGCTACCAGCTATCGAGACGGTTAAAATTGAGCCGTGTCACATCTGGTTCTGTGAACGTGGATTGTGGGCCACCAACCAAAAAATGAGCTGGAGTAAGAACATCAAGGTTTTCTGGATCTCCTGAAATGGGAAGCAGTGGTCTAAAATTAATGACTGCCGTTATGTGGCACACAAAGGTACGAAGCTCTTCGATTCCCAGAACAGTTGACCCCACAATCCGATAGAAGTCATGTTTTGCAGTTTTTACCGCTGGTAGAATGAAGCGCCAGTCAATTGTGTCCGCCAAACAAAACTGAAACACAGCCTCTTGATGACAGCTACTGAGGAAGAGATTTTTGATGGCATTGTCAGACCAAATCTGACGTGGCTGCCACGAGTGCATATAAAGCGCTTTAGAGCGCTGCATTTAGAAATGCACACGTAGATAGATCCTTGACCAGCTCCAAATGAATGGCTTTCGCGGCGAAGCAAATAAATACGCTGATGTAGCATTTTATAGGAGCTTTGTGGCGAGTATCAGGCTTTTAGAAGAATGGACGGCAAAAGTCCACACCAGTAATATCAAACGCTCGAGTTTCAACAAATCGCTCCTTTGGAAGATTAGCCATTACGTGCTCCACCAAGAGGGGCTTGTTCCGGAAACATCTGATGCATTTGTTTACTATGCTGTAAACTGTTTTACGGCGACCAATCGGCCAATATTGCAGACGAATTACTCCCAACAAGCCTCGTGGTCCAGCATGGAGATTCCGCTCATGAAAGTGAGTGACGATGGTAACTGGATGTTGTCTAGGCAGTATAATAGGATGACAGGCCTCATAAGGAAGGGTTGACTTTTCGAGGCGCCCACCAACTCGAAGAATACCAAATTCATCCTGAAAAGGCAATAACGATGAGAGTATACTGGAACGAGCGACCACGACCTTTGAGTGCACGTTCTTTATATCATTCCATAGAGAACCCTTTTGAACGTTTTGTAACAGTATAAACGATCCGAAATGTATGTCGGAGATCAAAGGTCCGGGGCGCCGAATACGACGGATAAACTTGTATACATAGGCAAATACTCGTTGAATAGCAATTCACATATTAGCTCCTTAATATGGCATCATCTGCAGGATCTGTGATGTGCAGCACACTTTTGTGTAACTCCAATATTGGTTTTTCAAGAAGACAAGCCGCAGGCCAGCACTCTTGTGGACCAGTCAAAAATTCGGGACCACATTACCAAAGTCATGGAATGTACCGCTATGTTTCATTTCAGCTACATCCTGCATCAGTTGGGCTAACAGAAGTGCGCCACAAAGCTCGAGTTTTGCTACCGCAAGAGCTTTAAGTGGAGCCACTCGTGATTTAGAGCAAAACAGGCGTGAACTCGAATGATGTCCCTTTGAAACCACATAAATGTTAGCTCCGTACGCGATAATGCTGCCGTCACAGAAACCTTGAACCTCTACATCGCACAGTGGATTGCAAACCAACCGGGTGAAGGTTGATAATTGAACATTGCTGAAAGTTTGGCAAAGTTCCTGCCAGGCAGTATTTAGAGAAGTTGGAAGACTCTCATCCCATTCCAAGTTTTCCTTCCAAAGAAGCTGCATAAAGATCATGGCCCTAACAATGACCGGTCCAATTAATCCTAGTGAATCGTAAAAACGAGCTATAGTGGACAGAACAGATCTCTTGCAAGGTTTAAGTGTCTGATTGGCAGGCGTGAAAGAAAACATTAACTTATCAAAGTTTTGGTAATGCTAAAGGCTTCCATCACTAAATTTAAAAAATGAGTCCTTATTCTTGTCAGGGACGCCTTTTAGCACTGTAGACTGACTCGAGCACCATTTTCTGAGCTCAAAGCAACCTCTAGAGAGGATTCTCTTTGTTTGATTTAATACGTCGATCGCCTCTTGCACCGAGGCACCGCCAGATATAAGTTTCTCGTCGAAGAATTTTGGCCCCAATTGGAAATGAATGTTGCTCGTCGACTGCCAATTGCTGCATTGCTCGAACAGCAAGTAAGGAAGCTGGTTTTGTGCCAACCGTAACTGTGTCCAACTTGAAGGCACTTATTTCAGAATCAGTAGAATTTCGCGACAATATAGTTGTCTGGGTCCGTAACTCTGACACAGCAATACATCTTGCCAATTTCTCCAGTAAGGGCAACAGGGAACCTACGAAATCGCATCAAAATATTAAACATCTTCGGTTGTATGACGGGCCCAGCCATCAAGACTTCATTCAGCGAACATCCAGTGCTGGTGACAGCTCAACCATCAAACACGACACAAAGTTTGGTGCTCGTGCTTTGTTCCTTCAGCACGTAATGATGAAAATATTTGCATAAACGTAACGACTCTTGAATTAAAGCGCAATACTGGGCTTTAAGGTTGTGATGACGATGCAACTTTCTCTCAAGCCGTATAAATCTGCGAAATGCCTGTTTCACCTAATTGATCCAGTCTGAGTTTGAGAGGGAGAATATGCTCCTGTTGGCAACCTTTGGAAATTCTTAACAAAATGCTTCTCGCAGTCAAGATCTTCCTTTGTTGCCTTAGCAACAGGCTGTGGAAAACTTTCTACTTTCCAAAATCGTTAAATTAACTAAACCTGTTCGGCCATCGGACTCAGTTCGGGCATCAGAGAATACACGATTGATCAAAAGAGAGGTACCGCCTTGCTGGGAACCGCCACCTGCAACTATCCACCCAAGGCGTGTCTATCCACCCAAGGCGATCCCGGTAGTAGTTTTATTTGCTCGACACACATTAGCTCGTAGAAAAGACCAGCTCCGATTAATAAGTCAACTCGCTGCGGCTTTTAAAAGCAAGGATCAGCGAGGCGAATCTGACGATTGCGATTGTAACTTGACGTCGTTTCTCAGGCCAGCAACTGCCGCAGAATATAGCCTTTTTTTAACTGAAGCTGTTGAGCGAATCGGGATATAATTAAATGCAGCTGTGACCCACCATCCAATACGGCACTACACGGAACCAGAGTCCCAGGCCGATTTTTAACTAGTACAATAGCAGTAGCCAGGAACATAACATCACTGCTGAGGTTGTGGGCAACAAGAGAGGTAGAGGCGGGGGCTGAAGAAGCTGCAGTAGGAGTGACAGAGTGAGGAATCGAAGGCAAAACGTCTAAATGCAGCAGTATATGGTGCTTGGAACCACATGTGCGACAAGGTCCAGAATTGCATGTTCGTGAAAGATGTCCCCTTTTAAGGCAGTTGAAGCATAAAGATAACCGTTTTGCTTCCCTTCGTTTAGGTTGCCTTAGCATAATCCCTTCTCTAGGGTTCTGCAGCGTTGCTCCAAAAATGTGGCAATTTGTGCCCATGACGGAATTAAATTTGCAAACGCGGAATCCTTCCCACTTCGCCTGCGTAACAGGATCCAGATTTTGCAGTAGCACCTGAACAAGGATGCATCCAGCAATTTGCTCCTTGCTACCCAAACTGGTGAGAGCACGAATGTGGGCATTAAACTTATCCGACAATTCACGCAGCATGCCAGCGAAGCTATTCTCTATTCAGTTCAAAGATGTGTGCCTGAAAAACTAATCGATGGTTATCAAATCGTTTTTGTAATACATTTTATGCTATGCAATAATCCAAAGTTACTGCAAGCTCATCCTACTCCTTTCTTGTCCCTACCTAGCAACATGGATTTATCTCCAATGTTGTCTTTATCGCCTTTTCCAAGCGACTGCCCAATTACCCCCGTTTCATCCCCTATAGTAGTTCCAGTAGAGCCCGTACCTGATACCGTCCCAGTTATCCAAACTGCCTCAGCCCCGTCAGCTCCTGGCCGCAAAGGTAGACCTGCGCGTAATCTTGCCCAGATTGTTAAACACAATCATGGTTCCTGTTTAGCTCCTCCATCTCCTGTATTACCTGCAGCCCCATCAGCACCTACTTTAACGGTTGTTGCCCCTCGTAGACATGTTTTTGTGTCTCGACTTTCATCGGACACCACTTTTGAGTCATTGGCGCCTATATTGCTAGCAAATCTTCTGCTAGCGTGTCAATAACCAAATTTAATTTCTCCACCCCTCGTGAAATATCATCATTCAAAATAAATGTTTCACATGATATGTTCCCAATCATTTGTGATCCCAAATTTCATCTTTTCATGCCCAGTACTTCCTTCGATTTGGATATAATAGCATTTTCAGAAACATGGTTAAATTCAACCATATCCGATTTTGAGGTATTTTCGAATAGTTTTATTTTGCATAGAAATGATCGGCCGGCTCGAGGTGGTGGGGTGTTAATTGCCGTTAAAGCCACTCTCCAGTCTGAACTTTTCTGTTTTAGTACGCCTACTGACGCTGAGATTGTCTCAGTTAAGGTGTCTTTTCCTACACGGAATATCTATATTACATGCTCATATGTCCCTCCTTCTTCTGATATTCAAGTTTATATGAAACATATTACTTGTATTAAAGAAGTTTCTTCACACGTGCGTGATAATGACCTATTTATGGTGTTGGGCGATTTTAATTTGCCGAACATCTCTTGGTCATTATTCACTGCCGAAAATTATCTAGTGCCCTCAGCACAGCATGATTTTATAGACTGCATGCTTGATCTTTCGTTGTTTCAAATCAATTCAACCTATCATTTGAATAGAACCTTGACCTTGTATTTGTTAACGACTACCTTATTTCTAATGTGTCTAGGTACCCTCCTTTATCTCATCCTGAGGATGTATATCATCCTACTTTAAAGATTACAATGTTCAATTATAATCGTCTCATTTCGTGCTCATCAGCCAATAAGCCCCGCCGCTGCTTTCGCAAAGGAAATTATTCATTGCTGAATCAGCTTATTTATGCAACCGATTGGTCTTTCTTATATGACTCGGTTGATATGAATACTGCTATTACTTTTTTTTATAGCACCCTAAACTCCCTCTTAGATATGAGTATTCCCAAGTCAATTCCTTCGACTACTTTTTCAAAACCACCCTGGTTTACTCCCAGATTGTCATATCTTAAAAACATTTAATCTTAATATTTTAAAAAGTTTAAAAAGTCTGGTTCGTGTACAGACTTGGCTAAATATTCTATTTTCTTTCGGGATGGATAAAGCTAGTAATGACTCTGATTCTGCAGACCTCTTTGCTAATTTTTTCCAATCAACTTACTCCTCAGTCCTAATGTCCTAATAATAATTCTTACCCTTATACTATTTCTTCCTCTAGTTCTATACCTCCTCCTATTATTTCATACTCCTCTCTCCTTTTAGCTATAAACTCTATAAAATCTTCTTACTCTCCTGGGCCTGACAATATTCCTAGTTGTCTACTCACGGAGTGTAGTTCTTCCCTTCATTATCCATTGCAAAAGCTTTTTAATCTATCTCTTGAATCTTCTGTCTTTCCATCTCTTTGGAAAGAATCCTATTTGCAGCATTTCTGCAAATCAGTTGTTTCCCTTGTTCAACATGGATTCATAAATAATCGGTCAACTACGACCAATCTGCTTGAGTTTACTTCCTTGGTAAATGATGCTTTTCTTTCGAAAATGCAAACTGATGTCATTTATACTGACTTCAGTAAGGCGTTTGATTCTGTGCACCATGACATTTTACTTTTACATCTTGACCGAATAGGTTTCCCTCCGTCTCTTTTGCTTTGGATTAATTCTTATTTAAAAGGTAGGACCCAAAGAGTAATGCTGAGGCTGACTACCTCTAAACAGGTTCACGTTACTTCTGGTGTTCCTCAAGGTAGTCATCTTGGACCTTTACTCTTTACTCTTTTTATAAATGATCTCCCCTCTGTTATATCACATGCCCGTGTACTCATGTATGCGGATGATGTGAAACTTATTCTATCATATACTAATCCCTTACATCATTCTCGTCTACAAGACGATTTGAACGCTATGCAACTTTGGTGTTTGGCCAATCAATTGCATCTGAATTGTTCAAGGTGTATGTTTATGACACTTCATCGTACTACACCTTATCTTGTCAGTTATACAATCGACAATACCCCTTTGCAACGTGTACTAACAGTTAAGGATCTAGGCGTTTTTTTTGATTCTAAACTCTGTTTCAATCTTCACATAGATACATAAGAGGACGCCACCTTGCGCTTTAAAAATGACACCCGGTTTGTAGGCTGGGCCAGCGGTTCAGCACTAGTGTAGTATGTGCATATATCGAGGGTACACTGTACCAAGAACTTAGCATAAATATAACAGCAACACTTTGTTGCATTAAATAAACAAAACCAATTCAAGTGAGCGTGAAATATGATCACCCACTTATGAACTACGCCAAGTCAGCATTCCCACGCTGACCGCCAATAACATATATATATATGCACATAAGACTCTCTCGCTCTCTAAGACATATACATATATGCAGCCGCTCCGCTGCTAGCGTAACCGGCAGCGCAGCTACGCGGCCTTAGCCTAAGCACTTATGTACATAGGCTAAGCGTACTCAAGGAGTTATGGAATAAATCAATTATTAAAACTGAACTCAAACGGCACAGACGTGCCAGTGCATTGTATGATTAACTATTGGGATATTACATGGCAGAGCCGTGCCAGTGTACTGTATGCTGAACAATTGACATATTACATGGCGACCGTGACTCGGTCTGAGTCTTGCACGGATGGAAGCTGCTGAACAACACCAAGAAGAAGAAAATTAGGCAAACAAACAGAAGAATCAACAGCGGATCCATCGACTTTACACGACTTTAAACGAAAATTGAACGCAGTAAGTAGAGTGGTATGTGTGGCAGAAGAGGCGGCGTAGTAAAACGCCTTAGAAACCGAAAGGCAAAATTGCTCAAACTCCTAAATAGCAACGAGACCTTACCGTGGAGCACAACTGTGAAATTACACACAGAGCTTGAACACGTTAAAACGTTGCTAATAGAAAAGAAAAGAGCCTGCCACAAGAGCCTATGCACACAACCACCTACACTGCAATTCCGAATATTAGTAAAATACTAATCAAGAATAAACCACCCCAGCAAAGGAAATACCAACGCTAAGGAGGACATGTCCGAGTGACTGCGAGGGACCGCTATACTCACCGTATTGCGACTACACCTGTGCAGCCTGCACCGGTGCCCCAACACAGAAGCAGTAGCAGCCTGTGCAGCCAGCACCGGCCTCGACTAGCGCAACAAGCTAGTCCGGATCAGCGAACCGACAGCGTTTCCAAGAACGCCCACCAATAACATTTTTTTTTAATGCACTGCGATGCATAAAATTTAATTATTAAATTTAAAATTGTAAAATTGAGCGGAATAACAACTGCCCAATTAGAGTGAGGCCTGTAAAGCCACGCAAATACTAGGCAGGAAAACATGTAAACTAACTTTTTATAATTCCAAACAATATAAACAAACAAACAATTTGATATATGTCAATAGAAACTAATGAAATAAGTAAATTTGTAGAAAATTTTGAAAATTCAGCCAAAATGGGCATTGTTGACGTAAAAACGGTAGACTCGTCAGCTAATGTAATAAACAAAGTCGAAGTCGAAAACACCGACCTTAAACTAATAACAATACTTATTGTTATAATTTTTATTATAATACTAGCGCATCTATTATACAAATTATATAAGTACCACAACAGATGCATTAAGAAGCGATACCAGAGCCAGGCAAACGACCTGGATAAAATTTAAAATAAAATTACTCGTAATTAGCAACAGTAATTGATTAAAAACATTATTGAGAAAACAAACTAATTAAAATATATGGCTATTTGCTCATTAAATTTATAAATATGTTTTTGCAAATTTTATTGGTTATTTTATAAATCTGTCTGCAAAGTAAAATTTTATTCTTATTTCCTGTAAACATTCAAAAATGATATAGACAAACCAAGAATTTTTTTAAAAATGAAATGGAATGGAAAAAGATTAATGCCGAATTAATTAATATTAATGAAAAATTCGACAAATCATACAAGTGTTTAGCACAAAATAGGAATATTTCCAATGAAACTATAGGAAGACATGCAACAACACTAGTTGCATGTTTTAACCAAGCACGATCACTGATACACGACAATAAAGGAAAATTAAATACCCAACATTGGTCGTATGTATCAAGATTTTTAAATAGGTTGAAAACAAACCTAAATAGCATTAAAACAAAATATGCGCTAGACATAACTATACCTTCGATTTTGAAATCGCAAGCGGTTCAGACCAAAATATAAAAGAAGAAGATCTACACGATCTTACGATACCAGCGGTAATCACATTACCCGAGCTATCTGAGTCTGAACAAGAGTTGATAATTGAAGACAAAACTGTAAACATGGCCATGTCACAAGTAGAATTTCTTAAGCTAGCCTCTTCACTCATACCTGAGTTTAGTGGAAAGTCTGAGAATCTACAAAGTTTCATTGATGCTCTTAGTTTAGTGGATTCACTAAAAGGAACACATGAAACTACAGCAGTCAGTCTAATAAAAACTAAACTCAAAGGCCATGTTCGAAACTTAATCAACAATGAACAAACAATTCTGTCCATAATAGACAAACTAAAAAGCGGTATAAAAGGCGAATCAGCCAAAGCATTATCCGCTAAATTGTTCAATCTGCAGCAAAAGAAAAAGACAGCAAGTCAATATATTCAAGAAGTTGAACAGTTGACAAGGGCTTTGCAATCAGCACATATGATTAACGGTGTATCGCAAGAATATGCCGAAGAACTAAGCCTACAAGTTGCTGTAAAATCTATCATAACAAACAGCACAATTGACGAAGTCAGGTCTGTAATGAAATCACGAAATTTCAATAACATGAGTGATGTTACAACTGTCTTTGTCGATAGCTGCACAGCCTCGATAGGACATCCAAACACAGTTCTATATGCTACGCAGCATCAGAGAAATAGATCCAACCGGGGCAATAACCGCGGAAACAACCGCGGAAATTACCAAAATAATGGCAATAGATATTATAATAATAATAATAATGGCAACAATAGACTGAGAGGCCAATATAGAGGAAACTCTAGAGGCCGTGGTAACTCAAACGGAGGCCACAACAACAACAATAACAATAATGTGAGAGTAGCCCAAAATACTTCGGGAAACTCCCAACAGCCCTTAGGTACACAGCAATAGATAGTAAAAAGGTTCATTCGATTAATCTTAGCGTAAATATATTCGTAACATTCACAAATGTAGCTACAGGCAAAAAACTAATATTATTGATAGACACTGGTGCAGATATATCTTTGATTAAAGAAAATTCCGATACTTTCAATGATATAAACATTAATAATAAAGTTAATATTCAGGGAATCAACCAAGCATTGATTCAATCCAAAGGACTAACATCTTTAGAAATACAAACAACTAAATATATAATTCCACACAACTTCCTTATTGTCGATTCAACTTTTTCTATACCGTGTGATGGAATTTTAGGCATAGATTTTATTAAAAAATATAATTGTCAATTAGATTTCACACCTTCAAAAGATCTGCTCATAATAAGACCAGATAATCTAAATTATCCCATCTATGTTCCCATAACTTACAGCTCCGGTAATAATACAATAGTGTTACCGGCCAGATCCGAAGTTATCCGGAAAATCGAGCTAATTTCAAATGAAGATAGCATTCTAATTCCGAACCAGGAAATTCAACCTGGTATATATGCAGCAAACACAGTCGTAACGACTGCAAATGCATTTGTCCGTTTACTAAATACAACTAGTACCGATCAAATGGTTAATATAAATAAGTTAAATTATGAACCATTAGCAAATTATGATATATCCGAAATAAATAATGAAACCAGAACGAACAATGTTATGTCAAAGTTAACTAAAAATTTTCCAAAACTATTTAATAAACAATTAAAAGAACTTTGTTGTCAATATACAGACATATTCGGACTTGAAACCGAACCAATTACAACAAATAATTTTTATAAGCAGAAACTAAGATTAAAAGATGATGAACCTGTATATATAAAAAATTATAGAAATCCTCATAGTCAAAAAGACGAAATTCAAGCTCAAGTCGATAAACTAATTAAAGATGGAATAGTTGAACCATCAGCCTCAGAATATAACAGTCCACTGTTACTAGTACCAAAGAAATCCATAGATAATGAAAAGAAAAAATGGCGATTAGTAATTGACTATCGCCAAATTAATAAAAAATTACTATCCGATAAATTTCCACTTCCTAGGATCGATGATATCTTAGATCAACTAGGAAGAGCAACATATTTCTCTTGCCTTGACTTAATGTCAGGATTCCATCAAATCGAGCTAGACGAAAACTCTAGAGATATAACATCCTTTTCAACGAGCAATGGCTCTTATCGCTTCACGCGATTGCCATTTGGTTTGAAAATAGCCCCAAATTCATTCCAAAGAATGATGACAATTGCATTCTCTGGACTTGAACCATCACAAGCATTCCTTTATATGGATGACTTAATAGTAATCGGTTGTTCCGAAAAACACATGCTTAACAATTTAATTTGTGTTTTTGATATGTGTAGGAAACACAACTTGAAGCTACATCCTGAAAAATGTTCATTTTTCATGCATGAAGTCACATTTTTGGGACACAAATGCACAGATAAGGGAATCTTACCAGATGACAAAAAGTTTGATGTCATATTAAATTATCCAGTTCCACATGACTCGGATAGCGCTAGACGATTTATAGCATTTTGTAATTACTACAGACGATTCATCAAAAATTTCGCCGATTATTCTAGGCATATAACAAGATTAAATAAAAAGAATGTTCCATTTGAATGGACTGATGAATGTCAAAATGCATTTGAATATCTTAAGAAACAATTAATAAAGCCTACTCTGTTACAATATCCAGATTTTACAAAAGAATTTTGTATAATCACAAGCCCACAATGGAACTCAACTTCCAGTAGCTTACGCATCGAGAACATTTAACAAAGGAGAAAGTAACAAGAGTACGGAACAAGAATTAACAGCTATTTATTGGGCAATCACGAAATTTAGACCCTATATCTACGGAACTCATTTCATAGTAAAAACAGACCATAGACCACTAACATTTTTGTTTTCAATGATGAAAATATAACCCCAGTTCTAAATTAACGCGTATGAGACTTGAATTAGAGGAGTATAATTTTACAGTAGAGTACCTAAGAGGCAAAGATAATTTTGCAGCCGATGCATTGTCACGGATAACAATATCTGAACTAAAAGAAATACAAAATAAAATCCTGAAAGTCACTACCAGGTATCAAAGTAGACAAAAATGCCAAGGCAATCTACTGAAACAGCTTCCCAGCCCAACGTATACGAAGTCATTAATAATGATGAGGTACGTAAAGTAGTGACCTTGCATATAAAAGATATGCTATGTTTCTTTAAACATGGTAAGAAAATTATAGCAAGAATTGATATTGGAGATTTATATACTAATAATGGAAATATTGACTTAGGACAACTATTTCCAAGGCTCGAAAAAGAAGCCGGTATATTACAAATCAGCCAATTAAAAATGGCACCGTGGGAAAATATCTTTGAAAAAGTTTCAATAGATAATTTCAAAATTATGGGCAATAAAATATTGAACACATTGAGAGTAGCGCTACTCAACCCGGTGACCACATTAACAAATGTTAAAGAGAAAGAAGCTATATTGTCTACACTACATGATGATCCAGTACAAGGAGGTCATACAGGCATTGCAAAAACCTTGGCCAAGGTCAAAAGACATTATTACTGGAAAGGTATGACTCGTGATATAACAGAGTACATCCAGAAATGTCAGAAATGTCAAAAAGCAAAAACAACAACAAATATTAAGACCCCTTTAACAATTACTGAAACCCCGATGAAGGCTTTTGACAGAGTGATAGTGGATACAATTGGTCCACTACCAAAGTCAGAAAAAGGCAATGAATATGCAGTCACGCTCATATGTGACTTGACTAAATATTTAATTGCTATACCTGTCGCAAATAAAAGCGCAGCAACAGTAGCAACAGCAATATTTGAATCTTTTATTCTCAAGTACGGTCCAATGAAGACGTTCATTTTGGACATGGGAACGGAATATAAGAATTCAATTATAAATGATTTGTGCAAATACTTAAAAATAAAGAATATAACATCAACTGCACATCATCATCAAACTGTTGGAACAATAGAAACAAGCCACAGAACATTTAACGAATATATACGATCCTATATATCAGTAAATAAAACAGATTGGGACGTATGGCTTCAATATTTTGTTTATTGCTTCAATACGACCCCCTCTATGGCACATAATTATTGTCCATATGAGTTAGTATTTGGTAAGACTAATAACAGCATAAGTAATATAGAACCTATATATAACATAGATGACTACGCTAAAGAAAGTAGGTATAGATTAGAAGTAGCATACAAAAGAGCAAGAAATATGCTCGAATTAAATAAACAGAAAAATAAGGAATTGTATGATTTAAAAACGAGGAACATAACTCTATCAATAGATTTTAAATACACAGGGCCCTATAGAGTTGAAAAAATAGAAGATAATGATAATATAGTTATTTCCGGAAATAAGAGTAAAAAAACAAACAGTTCATAAAGATAGGTTAAAAATTTTTAATTCATAACAGACACAAAAAAATTAAAAAAAAAATAAAAAAAAAATGAATTATCCAAAGTATGCAAAAATATATATATATATATATATATATAAAAAAAAAAATACACTAAATACATTATAAATACATTACAATTATAATAAATAAAAAAAAAAAAATTGTTTATACAATAAATTTAAGTAAAGTAACTACACTTAGTTACGTTATTTTTCAAAAGGAGGGGAGATGTAGTATGTGCATATATCGAGGGTACACTGTACCAAGAACTTAGCATAAATATAACAGCAACACTTTGTTGCATTAAATAAACAAAACCAATTCAAGTGAGCGTGAAATATGATCACCCACTTATGAACTACGCTAAGTCAGCATTCCCACGCTGACCGCCAATAACATATATATATATATGCACATAAGACTCTCTCGCTCTCTAAGACATATACATATATGCAGCCGCTCCGCTGCTAGCGTAACCGGCAGCGCAGCTACGCGGCCTTAGCCTAAGCACTTATGTACATAGGCTAAGCGTACTCAAGGAGTTATGGAATAAATCAATTATTAAAACTGAACTCAAACGGCACAGACGTGCCAGTGCATTGTATGATTAACTATTGGGATATTACATGGCAGAGCCGTGCCAGTGTACTGTATGCTGAACAATTGACATATTACACTAGAACTTTCCATGGCAACCGAAGAAACGAAAAGTGGTCAACAAAAACCGAATATAAACTGCACACGAAAGTTCGTTGCCCGTTGACTTATTGTCAGCACTGTACCCTTATGCGCGCGCAACAGCTAGTCGAATCAAAGCACAATCAAAATGAAGATAGCGAGAGCCAACGCGTCTGTATGTATGTGTATATAAGTTAACAACAAATAAGAAGCATTGCAACACCTCATAAGAAGGGCTGCAAAATGCTGACTTGGTGTCTGTGCCATTTCCTCCACGCGCCGATTGGCAACCGCCGAAAATTCCAAGAAGAATTGCCCAACAGGCCAACAACATCAGCAGCGACGCCGCTGCCAACGCCGCTGATGCTAAGCCACAGGTTACTAGGGTTAGAATTAATTTAAGTTTATTCAGTTGCAAACTGACATTAATAAAAGGACTACTTGCTTCCCCAAAAAAACATATTTTTTTCATCGTTTAATAAACCTTGGAATTAACTGGCGCCCGAGCAGGGACCGGCTCGTGTTACAAAAGAACAAAACGCTTCTACGTGCGCGTTAGTCGGTTATACGCGAAAACTAGACCAGTGCAACTCTCATTAATTAAATTCAACGACTGGTGAAATTCGCGAAAGGCAATTAAAACTTAATTGTTTATTTGCCCATCGGTGGACAACACATCTTGTAAGGCCCGCCCGCAGGATACTCTCAACGAAGACTGGACGCAGGATCCCCGGTAGATACCCAAAGGCTTCAAAAAGAATGAAATCCGGACCGGCCGGGGAGGTTTCCACATCAGGAATAGTACTGTAAGTTAGAATTTAAGTGAAAGACAAAGACAGAATTCTAAGAAAATAAATACAAAAATATTCTAGAGCAATAAGCAAGATAAAGAAGTGTAAAATGATAAACAAACATAAAGACTACAAACGTAGTATAACTAAATTACAACTTTGCGATTCCCAAGGGACCCTCCAAAGTAGAAGGAAGAAACCAGCCACTGCTTTTAAAAAGAAAACAAAAACGATCAAAATCAATCAATCAAAATATAGAAAAGGAAAACTAATACTAGATTTAAAAATATTTCAAAAATATCCTAAAATACACAATACTAGTAATATCTCTTGTTTATGGCTAATGAAAGCAATTTAGTTAGGCCCCCAATAGTATCAGATCAACCACAGGTAGGCGGACATAACTTGAACAGACAGCAGCAACGACATCTCGACAGACAAAACGAACATCTACAAAATAGAGGCATGGCGAATAACGCAGAGCAGGTAATAGCAGCCACGGTTAGCCAGTTTTTGGCACAACAATTGCCGACGTTAGTAAAGCAATAAGTTAACCCCTCTAGGGAGTTTAGTGACGTAGACGACCAAACGATAACTGCCAACCACAACTTGAACGACTTGGACAGAGTTCCGGAAATAGTAAAGAGCCTTAGAGAATTTTCGGGTAATCCAGCGGAATTTAGCTCATGGAAAAAGAGTGTAGATCGTATACTCTCAGCCTATGCAGCTGAAGCAGGTTCGACGAAATACTTCGGCATATTGCATACAGTGAGAAACAAAATCGCTGGCAATGCTGACACGGCCCTGGAGTCGTATAATGTTCCCTTAAATTGGAGCGCTGTCTACAAAGCGCTGTCTAAAGCATTAGATACCTTCATTAGAGGTTTGAAAGGAGATTTACCACGGATCCTTGGAATAAAGGACCCAGCAGATCTACCTTCAGCCCTTCATTATTGTTTAAAACTAGAGAATCAAAGCTATCGCACTAAAAGGCTTTGAATAAGAATCAACAGGCACATGCCAGAAACCAAAATGGAAATGTACCACCACCTATACTGCCACCTCGAACAGCCCAGCCTTCTTCCGCCCAAACCTTTGGGCCACCACCTATTAGCTTCAGGCCCCAACTCCCGATTCATACACCTTGGCCAACCAATACAAACTATGGACCACCGACTTATAACAATAATGGACCGACTCCACAATACCCTAACCAACGAACTTACCAGACACAACCACAACAGGTTTACGTACCCAATAGACCTTCTGCACCAAAACCCCAACCACGCCCTGAGCCAATGGACCTGGACCAAAGCATCCGCACAAGGATGATAAACTACATGAACAGACTCAACTTTGAAGTAGGAAAAAGACCTCCACCACCAACAAACGCCACGGACAAAAAACAAAGAAACTTCAACATACAAACAGGAGAAGAACAGACCGAGACAGAAAACACTGACAATTATGTGACCATGGAAGAATACGTACAATCAATGCTAAATTACGAACAGCAGACCGAATACGAACAGCCATTAAATGAATATACCCAACAGACAGAATAACCAGTACGAACATTCAGACATTAATTTTTTAGGATAGAATACATAGAATGTAAGATGAGGAGCGGAATATTACTAAAAATATTTATAGATACAGGATCAAACAGAAATTATGTCGAACCCAAATTCGTGTCCGAACCTATCCCAAATGAAAAGCCCTTCGAAGCCGTCACAGTCGGCGGCACAGTTCGCTAATCTTTTTAATAGAAATGATATCAAAATAAAATTCGTTCTTTTACCCACCTTAAAATCATTTGACGCCATATTAGGTAACGATAGTCTTAAATAATTAGATGCTGTCATGCAAAGCAGCAAAAATCTACTAATAATCAAGAATAATATTTGCATACCCATAACCAGAAAAGAATTGAGGCAGTAAGCACGGTAATACCGCGGACAGACCACATGACAAACGGACAAAAAAATAGCCTAAATCAACTAATTAAAATGCACCCAAGTCTCTTCGCCAATCCGGACGAAAAATTGACTTATACAACTAACGTTAGAGCAGAATCAGAACCAAAGCCGATTCCCCAATATATTCGAAATTTTACCAATTTCCAATGTCTTTAAAAGATGAAGTACACAACCAAATTAAGGAACTTTTAGAGGACAGAATAATCCGACCCTCCCTATCCCCATATAATTCACCTGTGTGGATTGTTCCCAAAAAATTAGATGCCTCCGGGCAAAAGAAATATCCCATGGTTGTAGACTATAGCAAACTAAACAAAGAAACTACCGCAGATAAATACTCAATTCCCGAAATCAACGAGGTATTGGCACAGCTAGGTAATAATAAAGTATTCTCTGTCTTAGATTTGAAAAGTGGATTTCACCATATCCCCCTCAAAGAATCAGACATAGATAAAACAGCCTTCTGCGTTAACAACGAAAAATACGAGTTTGCACGTCTCCCCTTCGGACTGAAGAATGCGCCCTCAATCTTCCAGAGAGCCCTTGACGATATATATATATATATATATATATATATATATATTGACGATATCATTATCTTTAGCAAGGATGATGAATCGCATGCGCGTCACCTTGGCGCCATATTCAGAACTCTACAGGAAGCCAACATGAAATGTCAGTTGGACTAATGTGAGTTCTTTAAAAGCAGAGTAGAGTTCCTTGGATTTGTCATCTCAGACAAAGGTATTAAAACCAATCCTAACAAGATAGAGACAATAGGAAAGTACCCACTTCCAAAAACCCTCAAAGATTTTAGATCTTTTATTGGCCTTGCCAGCTATTATAGGATATTTCTTAAAGACTTCGCTAAGTTGGCAAAGCCTCTTACCTCTCTTTTAGGAGGGAAAGATGGACGTGTGTCCAAAAATCAATCAGCTAAAAAGCTCATTAATCTCAACGAAGAATCAATCGAAGCTTTTAATAAAATTAACGCCATGGTTTCAAACGAGGTAATACTCCATTACCTAGACTTCAGCAAAGAATTTCATCTGACAACAGATGCATCCATCTTTGCTATTGGCGCTGTTCTATCATAGAACAAGCGACAACATTTGTTTTCTCCCTAGAACTCTCTCTAAAACAGATGAGAACTACGCCACCAATGCTGGCCCTAAAAGCCCTCAAAAACTACCTTTACGGTAAAGCAAGAGTAAAAATATATACCGACCATCAACCCTTAACCCACTCTCTCAGTATTTGGAACGGCAACGCAAGAATAAAAAGGTGGAAAGCTTATCTGGAAGAGTTAGACTATGAACAACTCTATAAGCCAGTTAGGGATAATATTGTAGCCGATGCGCTATCACGAATCCCTGTTATCAATAATATTGCATTAGTATATTTCTCATATTTCTCTCAAAGCTAACGAAACTGATTACAAGTTTCACATCCCATTCCCAATATTCCACAGACACACAATAACTCGACCAAACTTCTCAGAACTCGACCTTACGCAAATATTAAAAGCTCATCTAAATCCATCTGTAATTAACGGAATAATAACGTCAGAAGAAATAATGAACCAAATTCAACAGATTTATCCCCAACACTTTAGTAACTTCAAGATTAGATTCCCACAGTCTCAAGTAAAAGATTTAACAAATGAAACAGAGCAAGATGAGAAGATATTTGTTACACACAACAGAGCCCACCGCAACGCACTAGAAAACAAAATGCAATTGTCCGAAACTTTCTATTTCCCAAAAATGAAACAACGAATAACAGAATTAGTCAAACAATGTCAAGTTTGTAAAGAAGAAAAATACGAAAGACATCCAACTAACCCAAAACTCAAAGAAACACCAATCCCCGAATATCCAGGACATACAATCCATATTGACATATACACGACAGAAAATATCTTAGTACTAATAGCAGTAGATAAATTTTCAAAATTAGACCAGGGACGAATAATCAAATCTAGAGCAATAGAAGACATTATTTTATTTTGGCGTACCTAAAGCCGTTGTAATAGATAACGAAAAATCCCTTAACTCAGCCATAATCACTTTTATGATGCAGTACCAATTAGGTATTGAAGTTTATAAAACACCACCCTACAAAAGCGCAGTGAATGGTCAGGTAGAAAGATTTTATTCAACACTATCAGATATTATGAGATGTAATAAAAGAAAACAAGAACACAGAACATTTGAAGAACTTCTTAACAAATCAAAATACGACTACAACTAAACTATACCCTCGACAACTAACAAGAGGCCATTAGACATATTCTTCGGCAGAAACATGACTACAGACCTAGATACATAAAGGAAATTGTTAAAGAAAATAGGAACACAACCGTACTAACAACAGCTGACAAGATAATCCATAAAAGCAATATAAAAAATACATAAAAATTACAGATTACTATTAATGATAATTTTAATAAAAGCAACATGCCACCTTTAAATATTGAAGAAATGTTAGAATTTGCATATGTGTCCATTTTGCATAATGGAACAACTTTGTTTTACATCGTAAAAATTCCAAATTAAGAAGAAATAGAGTCCAAAAATACCATAATAAAGCCAGTAGTGAAAAATAACAATATTATAAATTTAGAATTTAACGAACTGTTTCATTTTAATAAGACAATTTATGGCATAAACAACAATTGTAAAAGGTATCATAATATTAAAATTTGTAAAAAATCAAAAATTGTAAATTTAAACAATAGTAACTGTATACCTAAGTTAGTTAGTGGAGAGCAAGCGCTCTGTGGCTTTAGCACTTCAGACCATATCCCGGAGGTCGAAGAAATTCACGATGGACTTATACTAGTGAACGACTTCAACGGCACTATTAGATGGCAAGAAGAGGAGAAACGTGTGAGAGGCACCTACATGATCAACTTCTTGAACGAAACCTTATTCATCAAAAAACAAGAGTTCAGCAACTTGGAGGTCACAGTCATGACCCCAGGAAACCCCACAATACAAATAACCCCAATAGAAAACGAAAGAATTAAGATTCTTTCTCTGGAAGCATTGGAAGAATTGCACATCAACAACATAAAAAACATGCAAAAACTTCAGACGCACTATAGCCAATAGAGTCGGCTTCATAAATCTATTCACAGTTGCCATCCTTCTTACCTGTGTATTACACGTATTGAAGAGAAAAAAGAAAAATATAATATTGCAACTGAACAAAGAACTAGAGATCCCCAGAAAAGAACCAACGCATATCCAAATACAAAATACAGACGCCAACAACCTCAGGTTCAACAACATACCTTCTTCTGATGACCGCTTGAGGACAAGCTTAAATCAAAGGGGGAAGAGTTAACAACAAATTCATACAGTCCCAATAAGAAGCATAAGAAGTGCATCAAAATGCTGACTTGGTTTCTGTGCTAGTCGACAGTAGACGCTTTAGATAAAGTGGTCGGCAAAGCAACAAACGCCATCCAAGGATCTAGATGGAAGAGCGGCACAATAAAGTACTCCCTCATTTTTACGCTGGATGTTAAAAACGCCATTAACACAGCCAGGTGGGACAAAATATTGGATGCCCTGTCAACGTTCATCATGTACGATGGCATTCTCCGACTGGAATTCCCGATCGATACAAATCTGATCGGCTTCGCGGACGACTTGGCAATACGACTACAAGTCGTAGGCAAGGAATTAAACGACGTCGAGGAATCGTGCAACCACAGCATTGACCGTGTAAACTAATGGCTGCAGCAGCTGGACTTAAGCTGGCTGGTCAGAAAACAAAAGCGGTGTTGGTCAGTACCCGAAAAAAGATGGAAACAGCGCAAATACGAGTCGGCAGCGCGGTAATTGAATCAGGGCGTCATGCTAGACACAAGGATGTCGTTCAGAGAGCACTTGGAATTTGTGCACAAGAAGGCAGCAGAATCCTGTCGAGCGCTACCCAGGATTATGCTGAACACTCGAGGACCGAAACAGCAGACACGCCGTTCTGCAGGCAATTCGCGCTACCCAATCACCACGTCCCCCAACTACATCCTTACCATAAAATAAAAATTATATTTTTTAAAATAGTTTGTTAGTAAACAGAATACAAAAAAACACACACACAGGTCACGGAATCGACCAATGCCCAAACCCGCCACGACTGAGGTGTACCTTAAGAGAGCTCTGGTGACCGAGTCGGAGCGGTATAACTCCCAACGGTTAAACGCTGTAGGAAACCCTGACCCACCGCGGGACACCTGCAGAGACTTGACGGCATTTTGCACATATCCACAAATCCACCAAGCGTCTGCTTCACATTGAACGGCTTGTTGGTCTGCGTCTGAGCCGAATCGGCCGGCAGTATATCCAAACCAGGCAGCTGGTATAAACTGCTAAAGCCTGCTAAAGTACCCTTATGACAAAAATATACAGATATAAAGCATTAGATAACTTCATTAGAGGTTTGAAAGGAGATTTACCACGGATCCTTGGAATAAAGGACCCAGCAGATCTAGCTTCAGCCCTTCATTATTGTTTAAAACTAGAGAATCAAAGCTATCGCACTAACATGGCTTTGAATAGGAATCAACAGGCACATGCCAGAAACCAAAATGGAAATGTACCACCACCTATACTGCCACCTCGAACAGCCCAGCCTTCTTCCGCCCAAACCTTTGGGCCACCCCCTATTAGCTTCAGGACCCAACTCCCGATTCATACACCTTGGCCAACCAATACAAACTATGGACCATCGACTTATAACAATAATGGACCGATACCCTAACCAACGAACTTACCAGACACAACCACAACAGGTTTACGTACCCAATAGACCTTCTGCACCAAAACCCCAACCACGCCCTGAGCCAATGGACCTGGACCAAAGCATCCGCACAAGGATGATAAACTACATGAACAGACCCAACTTTGAAGTAGGAAAAAGACCTCCACCACCAACAAACGCCACGGACAAAAAACAAAGAAAATTCAACATACAAACAGGAGAAGAACAGACCGAGACAGAAAACACTGACAACTATGTGACCATGGAAGAATACGTACAATCAATGCAAAATTACGAACAGCAGACCGAATACGAACAGCCATTAAATGAATATACCCAACAGACAGAATAACCAGTACGAACATTCAGACATTAATTTTGTAGGATAAATAGCTCCTCTCTTCCTTACATAGAATTTAAGATGGAGAGCGAAAAATTACTAAAAATATTAATAGATACAGGATCAAACAGAAATTATATCCAACCCAAATTCGTGTCCGAACCTATCCTAAATGAAAAGCCCTTCGAAACTGTCACAGTCGGCGGAAGCATTAAAATTACACACCATAAGTTCGCTAATCTTTTTAATAGAAATAATATCAAAATAAAATTCTTTCTCTTACCCACCTTAAAATCTTTTGACGCCATATTAGGTAACGATAGTCTTAAAGAATTAGATGCTGTCATACAAAGCAGCAAAAATCTACTAATAATCAAGAATAATATTTGCATACCCATTAAGCAGAAAAGAATTGAGGCAGTAAGCACGGTAATACCACGGACAGACCACATGATAAACGGACAAAAAAATAGCCTAAATCAACTTATTAAAATGCACCCAAGTCTCTTCGCCAATCCGGACGAAAAATTGACTTATACAACTAACGTTAGAGCAGAATCAGAACCAAAACCGATTCCCCAATCGATTCCAATGTCTTTAAAAGACGAAGTACATAACCAAATTAAGGAACTTTTAGAGGACAGAATAATCCGACCCTCCCGATCCCCATATAATTCACCTGTGTGGATTGTTCCCAAAAAATTAGATGCCTCCGGGCAAAAGAAATATCCCATGGTTATAGACTATAGGAAACTAAACAAAGATAAATACCCAATACCTGAAATCAATGAGGTATTGGCACAGCTAGGTAATAATAAAGTATTCTCTGTCTTAGATTTAAAAAGTGGATTTCACCAAATCCCCCTCAAAGAATCAGACATAGATAAAACAGCCTTCTCCGTTAACAACGGAAAATACGAGTTTACACGACTCCCCTTCGGACTGAAGAATGCGCAGTCAATCTTCCAGAGAGCCCTTAACGATATCCTTCGCGAGCATATTGGAAAAATATGCTTCATTTATATTGACGATATCATTATCTTTAGCAAGGATGATGAATCGCATGCGCGTCTCCTTGGCGCCATATTCAGAACTCTACGGGAAGCCAACATGAAATGTCAGTTGGACTAATGTGAGTTCTTTAAAAGCAGAGTAGAGTTCCTTGGATTTGTCATCTCAGACAAAGGTATTGAAACCAATCCTAACAAGATAGAGACAATAGGAAAGTACCCACTTCCAAAAACCCTCAAAGATTTAAGATCTTTTATTGGCCTTGCCAGCTATTATAGGAGATTTCTTAAAGACTTCGCTAAGTTGGCAAAGCCTCTTACCTCTCTTTTAAGAGGGAAAAATGGACGTGTGTCCAAAAATCAATCAGCTAAAAAGCTAATTAATATTAACGAAGAATCAATCGAAGCTTTTAATAAAATTAAAAACGCCATAGTTTCAAATGAGATAATACTCCATTACCCAGACTTCAGCAAAGAATTTCATCTGACAACAGATGCATCCAACTTTGCTATTGGCGCTGTTCTATCATAGAACAAGCGACCCATTTGTTTTCTCTCTAGAACTCTCTCTAAAACAGAAGAGAACTACGCCACCAATGAAAGGGAAATGCTGGAAATCATTTGGGCCCTAAAAGCCCTCAAAAACTACTTTTACGGTAAAGCAAGAGTAAAAATATATACCGACCATCAACCCTTAACCCACTCTCTCAGTAGTTGGAACGGCAACGCAAGGATAAAAAGGTGGAAAGCTTACCTGGAAGAGTTAGACTATGAACAACTCTATAAGCCAGGTAGGGATACTATTGTAGCCGATGCGCTATCACGAATCCCTGTTATCAATAATATTGGATCAGTAGCTTCCACCCAGCACAGTGCTGACATTTCAAGTCACAATTTAATACCTAGCATAGAAGCCCCCCAAAAATCCAGATATTTCTCAGCAAAGCTAACGAAACTGTTTACAAGTTTCACATCCCATTCCCAATATTCCACAGACACACAATAACTCGACCAAACTTCTCAGAACTCGACCTTACGCAAATATTAAAAGCTCATCTAAATCCATCTGTAATTAACGGAATAATAACGTCAGAAGAAATAATGAACCAAATTCAACAGATTTATCCCCAACACTTTAGTAACTTCAAGATTAGATTCCCACAGTCTCAAGTAAAAGATTTAACAAATAAAACAGAGCAAGATGAGAAGATATTTGTTACACACAACAGAGCCCACCGCAACGCACTAGAAAACAAAATGCAATTGTCCGAAACTTTCTATTTCCCAAAAATGAAACAACGAATAACAGAATTAGTCAAACAATGTCAAGTTTGTAAAGAAGAAAAATACGATAGACATCCAACTAACCCAAAACTCAAAGAAACACCAATCCCCGAATACCCAGGACATACAATCCATATTGACATATACACGACAGAAAATATCTTAGTACTAACAGCAGTAGATAAATTTTCAAAATTAGACCAGGGACGAATAATCAAATCTAGAGCAATAGAAGACATTAAAAAATCACTTCATGAAATCCTATTTTATTTTGGCGTACCTAAAGCCGTTGTAATAGATAACGAAAAATCCCTTAACTCAGCCATAATCACTTTTATGATGCAGTACCAATTAGGTATTGAAGTTTATAAAACACCACCCTACAAAAGCGCAGTGAATGGTCAGGTAGAAAGATTTTATTCAACACTATCAGATATTATGAGATGTAATAAAAGAAAACAAGAACACAGAACATTTGAAGAACTTCTTAACAAATCAAAATACGACTACAACTAAACTATACCCTCGACAACTAACAAGAGACCATTAGACATATTCTTCGGCAGAAACATGACTACAGACCTAGATACATAAAGGAAATTGTTAAAGAAAATAGGAACACAACCGTACTAACAACAACTGACAAGATAATCCATAAAAGCAATATAAAAAATACATAAAAATTACAGATTACTATTAATGATAATTTTATTAAAAGCAACATGCCACCTTTAAATATTGAAGAAATGTTAGAATTTGCAGATGTGTCCATTTTGCATAATGGAACAACCTTGTTTTACATCGTAAAAATTCCAAATTAAGAAGAAATAGAGTGCAAAATACCATAATATAGCCAGTAGTGAAAAATAACAATATTATTAATTTAGAATTTAACAAACTGTTTTATTGTAATAAAACAATTTATGGCAAAAACAACAATTGTAAAAGATATCATAATATTAAAATATGTAACAAATCAAAAATTGTAAATTTAAACAATAGTAACTGTATACCTAAGTTAGTTAGTGGAGAGCACGCGCTCTGTGGCTTTAGCAATTCAGACCATATCCCGGAGGTCGAAGAAATCGACGATGGACTTTTACTAGTAAACGACTTCAACGGCACTATTAGATGGCAAGAAGAGGAGAAACGTGTGAGAGGCACCTACATGATCAACTTCTGGAACGAAACCTTATTCATCAAAAAACAAGAGTTCAGCAACTTGGAGGTCACAGTCATGACCCCAGGAAACCCCACAATACAAATAACCCCAATAGAAAACGAAAGAATTAAGATTCTTTCTCTGGAAGCATTGGAAGAATTGCACATCAACAACATAAAAAACATGCAAAAACTTCAGACGCACTATAGCCAATAGAGTCGGCTTCATAAATCTGTTCACAGTTGCCATCCTTCTTACCTGTGTATTACACGTATTGAAGAGAAAAAAAGAAAAATATTATATTGCAACTGAACAAAGAACTAGAGATCCCCAGAAAAGAAACAACGCATATCCAAATACAAAATACAGACGCCAACAACCTCAGGTTCAACAACATACCTTTCTTCTGATGACCGCTTGAGGACAAGCTTCAATCAAAGGGGGAAGAGTTAACAACAAATAAATTTATACAGTCCCAATAAGAGGCATTGCAACACCTCATAAGAAGTGAATAAAAATGCTGACTTGGTGTCTGTGCCATTTCCTCCACGCGCCGATTGGCAACCGCCGAAAATTCCAAGAAGAATTTCCCAACAGGCCAACAACATCAGCAGCGACGCCGCTGCCAACGCCGCCGCCGCTAAGCCACAGGTTACTAGGACTAGAATTAATTTAAGTTTATTTAGTTGCAAATTGACATCAATAAAAGGACTACTTGCTTCCCCAAAAAAACATAGTTTTTGCATCGTTTAATAAACCTTGGAATTAACTTAAATGCTTATGTACACAGACTCCGATTTACTGCAATTTACCGCACGACACTTGCTTGTACATATGTATGTATGTATATAAGAGCGGTTTTTAATTGCTGCCGAAACTAGTAACAATTAATGCAACAACACAATGTTAGATAATAAAAGAAATAACATCGGGGTCACCAAAATGTTGGGCTAACAACCTTTTTTATTATTAGCTCTTAATAGCGAGAAATTTAGACTGTTATGAAAATTCCGTTTTCTCTTATAAATTCATGAAACAATTGGTTTATTTTTATTCTTATAGCGAGCGTATTGATTATGAGAATTATGCTAAAATTTAACATTTTTAACGAAGCGATTATTCCGATATAGCGAACGTACGAGACAAGAGTGAGTTGCGGCGTCGCTAGCATTGATGGGCTAGCCGCTTAAGACAAAGTGCAAAAAGGTAAAGGAGCGAGATAACGGAAACTGCGATGAGCGCAAAGCGATAAGCGATAGATAGTGAACAGCAAATAATATTGAGCTATTTTATGATATGCTGGAAGCGCCAAACAAACAAAGTAGTGACGTTGCTTGCATCGTAGGGCAAAATATAACTGAAATGTTACTAATTTAATTTTTAGCTGCCGAGCCGAACAATATTAATTACTGAGTTTTGCTTGTAGTTTTCGGAGCAATAATAATAACTCCCGATTCATACACCTTGGCCAACCAATACAAACTATGGACCATCGACTTATAACAATAATGGACCGATACCCTAACCAACGAACTTACCAGACACAACCACAACAGGTTTACGTACCCAATAGACCTTCTGCACCAAAACCCCAACCACGCCCTGAGCCAATGGACCTGGACCAAAGCATCCGCACAAGGATGATAAACTACATGAACAGACCCAACTTTGAAGTAGGAAAAAGACCTCCACCACCAACAAACGCCACGGACAAAAAACAAAGAAAATTCAACATACAAACAGGAGAAGAACAGACCGAGACAGAAAACACTGACAACTATGTGACCATGGAAGAATACGTACAATCAATGCAAAATTACGAACAGCAGACCGAATACGAACAGCCATTAAATGAATATACCCAACAGACAGAATAACCAGTACGAACATTCAGACATTAATTTTGTAGGATAAATAGCTCCTCTCTTCCTTACATAGAATTTAAGATGGAGAGCGAAAAATTACTAAAAATATTAATAGATACAGGATCAAACAGAAATTATATCCAACCCAAATTCGTGTCCGAACCTATCCTAAATGAAAAGCCCTTCGAAACTGTCACAGTCGGCGGAAGCATTAAAATTACACACCATAAGTTCGCTAATCTTTTTAATAGAAATAATATCAAAATAAAATTCTTTCTCTTACCCACCTTAAAATCTTTTGACGCCATATTAGGTAACGATAGTCTTAAAGAATTAGATGCTGTCATACAAAGCAGCAAAAATCTACTAATAATCAAGAATAATATTTGCATACCCATTAAGCAGAAAAGAATTGAGGCAGTAAGCACGGTAATACCACGGACAGACCACATGATAAACGGACAAAAAAATAGCCTAAATCAACTTATTAAAATGCACCCAAGTCTCTTCGCCAATCCGGACGAAAAATTGACTTATACAACTAACGTTAGAGCAGAATCAGAACCAAAACCGATTCCCCAATCGATTCCAATGTCTTTAAAAGACGAAGTACATAACCAAATTAAGGAACTTTTAGAGGACAGAATAATCCGACCCTCCCGATCCCCATATAATTCACCTGTGTGGATTGTTCCCAAAAAATTAGATGCCTCCGGGCAAAAGAAATATCCCATGGTTATAGACTATAGGAAACTAAACAAAGATAAATACCCAATACCTGAAATCAACGAGGTATTGGCACAGCTAGGTAATAATAAAGTATTCTCTGTCTTAGATTTGAAAAGTGGATTTCACCAAATCCCCCTCAAAGAATCAGACATAGATAAAACAGCCTTCTCCGTTAACAACGGAAAATACGAGTTTACACGACTCCCCTTCGGACTGAAGAATGCGCAGTCAATCTTCCAGAGAGCCCTTAACGATATCCTTCGCGAGCATATTGGAAAAATATGCTTCATTTATATTGACGATATCATTATCTTTAGCAAGGATGATGAATCGCATGCGCGTCTCCTTGGCGCCATATTCAGAACTCTACGGGAAGCCAACATGAAATGTCAGTTGGACTAATGTGAGTTCTTTAAAAGCAGAGTAGAGTTCCTTGGATTTGTCATCTCAGACAAAGGTATTGAAACCAATCCTAACAAGATAGAGACAATAGGAAAGTACCCACTTCCAAAAACCCTCAAAGATTTAAGATCTTTTATTGGCCTTGCCAGCTATTATAGGAGATTTCTTAAAGACTTCGCTAAGTTGGCAAAGCCTCTTACCTCTCTTTTAAGAGGGAAAAATGGACGTGTGTCCAAAAATCAATCAGCTAAAAAGCTCATTAATATCAACGAAGAATCAATCGAAGCTTTTAATAAAATTAAAAACGCCATAGTTTCAAATGAGATAATACTCCATTACCCAGACTTCAGCAAAGAATTTCATCTGACAACAGATGCATCCAACTTTGCTATTGGCGCTGTTCTATCATAGAACAAGCGACCCATTTGTTTTCTCTCTAGAACTCTCTCTAAAACAGAAGAGAACTACGCCACCAATGAAAGGGAAATGCTGGCAATCATTTGGGCCCTAAAAGCCCTCAAAAACTACTTTTACGGTAAAGCAAGAGTAAAAATATATACCGACCATCAACCCTTAACCCACTCTCTCAGTAGTTGGAACGGCAACGCAAGGATAAAAGGTGGAAAGCTTACCTGGAAGAGTTAGACTATGAACAACTCTATAAGCCAGGTAGGGATAATATTGTAGCCGATGCGCTATCACGAATCCCTGTTATCAATAATATTGGATCAGTAGCTTCCACCCAGCACAGTGCTGACATTTCAAGTCACAATTTAATACCTAGCATAGAAGCCCCCCAAAAAACCAGATATTTCTCAGCAAAGCTAACGAAACTGATTACAAGTTTCACATCCCATTCCCAATATTCTACAGACACACAATAACTCGACCAAACTTCTCAGAACTCGACCTTACGCAAATTTTAAAAGCTCATCTAAATCCATCTGTAATTAACGGAATAATAACGTCAGAAGAAATAATGAACCAAATTCAACAGATTTATCCCCAACACTTTAGTAACTTCAAGATTAGATTCCCACAGTCTCAAGTAAAAGATTTAACAAATAAAACAGAGCAAGATGAGAAGATATTTGTTACACACAACAGAGCCCACCGCAACGCACTAGAAAACAAAATGCAATTGTCCGAAACTTTCTATTTCCCAAAAATGAAACAACGAATAACAGAATTAGTCAAACAATGTCAAGTTTGTAAAGAAGAAAAATACGAAAGACATCCAACTAACCCAAAACTCAAAGAAACACCAATCCCCGAATATCCAGGACATACAATCCATATTGACATATACACGACAGAAAATATCTTAGTACTAACAGCAGTAGATAAATTTTCAAAATTAGACCAGGGACGAATAATCAAATCTAGAGCAATAGAAGACATTAAAAAATCACTTCATGAAATCCTATTTTATTTTGGCGTACCTAAAGCCGTTGTAATAGATAACGAAAAATCCCTTAACTCAGCCATAATCACTTTTATGATGCAGTACCAATTAGGTATTGAAGTTTATAAAACACCACCCTACAAAAGCGCAGTGAATGGTCAGGTAGAAAGATTTTATTCAACACTATCAGATATTATGAGATGTAATAAAAGAAAACAAGAACACAGAACACTTGAAGAACTTCTTAACAAATCAAAATACGACTACAACTAAACTATACCCTCGACAACTAACAAGAGACCATTAGACATATTCTTCGGCAGAAACATGACTACAGACCTAGATACATAAAGGAAATTGTTAAAGAAAATAGGAACACAACCGTACTAACAACAACTGACAAGATAATCCATAAAAGCAATATAAAAATACATACAAATTACAGATTACTATTAATGATAATTTTATTAAAAGCAACATGCCACCTTTAAATATTGAAGAAATGTTAGAATTTGCAGATGTGTCCATTTTGCATAATGGAACAACCTTGTTTTACATCGTAAAAATTCCAAATTAAGAAGAAATAGAGTGCAAAATACCATAATATAGCCAGTAGTGAAAAATAACAATATTATTAATTTAGAATTTAACAAACTGTTTTATTGTAATAAAACAATTTATGGCAAAAACAACAATTGTAAAAGATATCATAATATTAAAATATGTAACAAATCAAAAATTGTAAATTTAAACAATAGTAACTGTATACCTAAGTTAGTTAGTGGAGAGCACGCGCTCTGTGGCTTTAGCAATTCAGACCATATCCCGGAGGTCGAAGAAATCGACGATGGACTTTTACTAGTAAACGACTTCAACGGCACTATTAGATGGCAAGAAGAGGAGAAACGTGTGAGAGGCACCTACATGATCAACTTCTGGAACGAAACCTTATTCATCAAAAAACAAGAGTTCAGCAACTTGGAGGTCACAGTCATGACCCCAGGAAACCCCACAATACAAATAACCCCAATAGAAAACGAAAGAATTAAGATTCTTTCTCTGGAAGCATTGGAAGAATTGCACATCAACAACATAAAAAACATGCAAAAACTTCAGACGCACTATAGCCAATAGAGTCGGCTTCATAAATCTGTTCACAGTTGCCATCCTTCTTACCTGTGTATAACACGTATTGAAGAGAAAAAAGAAAAATATTATATTGCAACTGAACAAAGAACTAGAGATCCCCAGAAAAGAAACAACGCATATCCAAATACAAAATACAGACGCCAACAACCTCAGGTTCAACAACATACCTTTCTTCTGATGACCGCTTGAGGACAAGCTTCAATCAAAGGGGGAAGAGTTAACAACAAATAAATTTATACAGTCCCAATAAGAGGCATTCCAACACCTCAGAAGAAGTGCATAAAAATGCTGACTTGGTGTCTGTGCCATTTCCTCCACGCGCCGATTGGCAACCGCCGAAAATTCCAAGAAGAATTTCTTAACAGGCCAACAACATCAGCAGCGACGCCGCTGCCAACGCCGCCGCCGCTAAGCCACAGGTTACTAGGACTAGAATTAATTTAAGTTTATTTAGTTGCAAATTGACATCAATAAAAGGACTACTTGCTTCCCCAAAAAAACATAGTTTTTGCATCGTTTAATAAACCTTGGAATTAACTTAAATGCTTATGTACACAGACTCCGATTTACTGCAATTTACCGTACGACACTTGCTTGTACATATGTATGTATGTATATAAGAGCGGTTTTTAATTGCTGCCGAAACTAGTAACAATTAATGCAACAACACAATGTTAGATAATAAAAGAAATAACATCGGGGTCACCAAAATGTTGGGCTAACAACCTTTTTTATTATTAGCTCTTAATAGCGAGAAATTTAGACTGTTATGAAAATTCCGTTTTCTCTTATAAATTCATGAAACAATTGGTTTATTTTTATTCTTATAGCGAGCGTATTGGTTATGAGAATTATGCTAAAATTTAACATTTTTAACGAAGCGATTATTCCGATATAGCGAACGTACGAGACAAGAGTGAGTTGCGGCGTCGCTAGCATTGATGGGCTAGCCGCTTAAGACAAAGTGCAAAAGGTAAAGGAGCGAGATAACGGAAACTGCGATGAGCGCAAAGCGATAAGCGATAGATAGTGAACAGCAAATAATATTGAGCTATTTTATGATATGCTAGAAGCGCCAAACAAACAAAGTAGTGACGTTGCTTGCATCGTAGGGCAAAATATAACTGAAATGTTACTAATTTAATTTTTAGCTGCCGAGCCGAACAATATTAATTACTGAGTTTTGCTTGTAGTTTTCGGAGCAATAATAATAATGGACTGTGTGCAAATGCATACAAACGGGTAAACAGAAATGCAGACCGGCATTATATAAATATCATTTACATATGTGTGTATGTATGTATGTATTTACGCACATTAGTCGGTTACCATTGCAATATTGTTATAAATGTTATATGTGTTGTGATATTTATTTTATTGTATATTGTGCACTGAAGAATATTATATGTGGAGAATCCTAGTATGATGTATTCATTTTTTTCGGATGTACATATGTACTATGTGGTTTTGCAAATTTATATATTGGCACTAAGCAATGAGTGATAAGTTGATAAATTAAACGTGTGTTAATAGTTATTTTTATAGAATATTACAATTTATTTTAAAGTGTAATTTGATAATTCTATTCGGAAGTGGAGTTATTTTATGTCGTGTGATATAATACGTTATGGAAGAACAAATCTTAGAGTTGCACTTTCCACCAAGGAAGCTTTGATTTAGTGAAAAAAAACGAAATACGTTGCAAATGATTTTCTATATAGATCCATGGAAATTAATTTGAGCGCGAATCGTCACCCACAAAATGTTTGACCCCCATTTCCACAAGAAGGGATGGATTTTCAAAAAAAATGCGAAACAGCTTATGACCAGTTTCGTTTCTTAATAAATCTTTATCTGTTTTTTTAGTTCTATGTCATTTACTTTCTTATCATATATAATTTTTTGTTCTGCTTGTTCTGTTCAAGCTTTATTCTAGCTCTTTTATATGCTAACTCTAACCTATATTTTGATTCCTTAGCGTAATCACCTATATTATATAGAGGCTTAATGTGCTCATTTACGCTATTAAATGCCTTGTTAATATTAGCTTTCTTACTAAAAATGTATTCAAAGGGACAGTAGTCATGTGTTGTGGATGGTGTTGTATTAAAACACTATACAAAGTATTGTAACCAAACATCCCAGTTTCAGTTTTATCAACTGATATATAAGAACCAATGAGTTCGTTTAACGTTCTATGAGTTCGTTCCACTGATTGTCTGGTGGTGGTGTGCCGTAGAAGTTAGGTTTTTAATAAATAAATAAATCTTCTATAACTGAATTTTTATATTCTGTACCCATGTCCGTAATGAACGTCTTCATTGGACCGTATTTCCGAATAAAATCTTCGAAAATAACTTTTGCTACGACTTTTGCAATTTTGTTTGAAAGAGGTGTGGCAACAAGATATTTTGTTAACTCATATATCAGCGTACCTGCATATTCATTGCCTTGCTCTGATTTTGGTAGTGGACCGATCGTGGCTACTATTACTCTATCGAAAGTATTGATTGGGGCTTTCGTAATTATTAAAGGAGCTTTTGTGTGTGTTGTCACTTTTTTTTGACAAATTTGTATATACTCAGTAATAGATCGAGTTATACGCTTCCAAAAATAATATCTTTTGGCCTTGGCCAAGGTTTTTGTAATGCCTGTGTGACCTCCTTGAATTCGATCATTATGAAATGTAGACAAAATAGTTTTTTTTTTCCTCTTTTATTGCCCATTTTTTTTAAACTATCAATTGTTGTTCAAAGATATTTTCCCACTATGCCACTTTGAGTTGTCTGATTTCCAGTATACCGGCTTGCGTTTCAAGCATTTGGAAGAACTGACCTAAGTCAAGAACTCCATTAGTATATAAATCGCTAACATCGCTAACATCATATCTTACGGTAATTTTCTTCATGTTTAAAGAAACATAGCATATTTTTTACATGCAAGGGCACTTCTTACACGTACATCGTCATTTTTGATGACTTCATATACGTTGGGCTTTGAAGCTTTTTCTATAGATTGCATTGGCAATTCAATTTCTTTATCATCTCCTGCGCAGGATTTCTGTCTACTTTGGTGCCTGGTTATTCTTGATTTAATTCGTTATTCTTGATCTGTTACATGATTACTGCCTCACCCTCAAGATACTCTACTGTTAACTCGTACTCTTCTAAATCAAGCCTCATTCTGGTTAATTTTGCTACAGGTAATTGAAGACCATATAGTTTTGAGTTAAAACTGCTCCACATGGCTCTTTGCTAGCATCTGTGATTATGCAAAATTATTAGCTAAATCGGGGTATTGCAGTAAACTTGGATTCATTAATGCCGTTTTAAGATGTTCAAAAGCATGCAGGTAATCAACTGTTCTTTCGAATTTAACATCCTTTTTACATAATTTGGAGGAGCTCTATAGTTTTTAATATTACTTGGTTCATCATCTTTCAATCTTAATTTTTGCTTGTAAAAATTATTAGTTGTGATTGGTTTTGTTTCCAATCTAAAGATATATGTATATTTTGACCATAATTCTGTCATTATTTTTTTAGCTTAGTGAGAATTGATTCCGCTCTTTGAGAGTCGTGTGAGTCTGCTATTTGATAATTGGATAATGGTTCAAAATTTATTTCCTTTATGTTTACAATTTTATTGCTGTTAGTTGTGTTTAATATTCGCACGTATGCGTTTTTTGAATACGCAATTGAATTACCAACAAATATACCATCTCCTATCTCAAGATTAGGTATTATGATTTGGTTATATTTAGTATCTACGTTAATTTTTCTGATTACTTCAGAGCGTGATGGTATAATTATCTCGGTGTTGTTGATTATATATTAATGTGCAATATTTTAATTTTGTTTTATGATTGAGATGTTAGCTCCTGTATCTATTAAGTTAATTTCCTACCAGTATGTTAATTTTGTATGCTGATAAATATATTTAAATTAAGATTGATGGTGTAAACTGTTATTTTTATTAATTTTGAGTACTTAAGGGGGCCTGTGGGTTTTCCGAGTTACCTTGTGTTGGCGGTGGTAAAGTTTGACGCTGATGTAAATTGCGAAGTTGCAACTTAAGAAGACGTGCGCGGAAAACGCAGAAGGCTTAATGCGGAATTTCATGGGATTGTGAAATTCGGTGACAGCAGAGGCAACGTCGGAGGCAGCGATAGCGAAGACGCAGCAAGGTCAGTGCAGAATTTCATTGTATTGTGAAATTCGGTGACAGCAGAGGCAACGTCAGAGGCAGCGAGTGCGAAGACGCAGCGAGTGCGAAGACGCAGCGAGCTCAGTGCAGAATTTCATGGTGTTGTGAAATTCGGTGACAGCAGAGGCAACGAGTAGAAGCAACGCGCAGTAGCAACGAACCGGCAGCAAACGACGAAGGCAAGAGGCTTATGCATCGTGGTGTGGTGAGTTAAGCAAATAAAATTCGTGTCAGAGACGGGAGCAGCGTTCGATAGTCGACAGCGCGGAAAAGCAACGAGAGGCAGCCAATTAAGTTTTGCATGTGCAGAAAGTCGACGTTAGCAGAAGCGGTGGCTGTATGATTAATCTGAATTAGCACATAACAGCTATATCGATATTATCCGATAAACGTATGCATTTTGCATTTTGCATGTTAGAAATAAGTTACTGATTATTTTATAGCAATAAGATCTGAAAATATCAATTCTAAATATTTAAAATATTGGTGCAGTTGTAACGATGCAGATCGATGAGATAATGGTATTGAGAGTCGCGGACTTGCGACTAAAATTATCCGAACTTAGTTTGCAGAAGACCGGTGTAAAACACGGCTTACAAAACAGATTGTTACTTCATTATGCCCACCACGACGAGGAAGACGATGATGAGTCTGTTATAACAGCTTTAAGTAACCCTGGACAGAATGTTGCACCAAATGAAGAACGAACTGAAAACAGATTGTGGTTTACTTTAAAAGATATAGAAGGCAGTGTTTCACAATTCTCAGGCTCTGATAGTGTAGACAATAATCAATGGGTTGAAGAGTTAGGGGAATGTGCGATATCAGTGCAGTGGAGCAGACTACAACTTTTTATATATGGTAAAAAGTTGTTAACTGGGGCCGCAAAATCATTTGTTCAAAGTTTGCGAGAAGTTTGGGAGTCTTTAAAAGCCGCACTTCTTGAAAAATTTAAAATTAAATTGTCCACGGCAGAGATTCATAGAATTTAACAGATGCGACAAATGAAGAAAGGAGAATCCTTGCAAGAGTTTCTGTATGCTTTAATGGAAATTGCAAAGCCAATAAACTTGGATGATTGAATATTATATTGCAGGCATTCCAGATAGCTGAACAAACAAAGCAACGTTGTATTAGGCCAGGGATATTAGGCAGCTAAAATTTCAAATTGAGTCTCGCGGCGGGTCGGAACAAAAGAGCAAGAATTGGTCGCACAAATAGAGAGGTTCAACCAGTCGAGTCGACCGAAAAGACACAAAAGTGTTTTAAGTGCGGAGACGATTCTCAGTTTAAGAAAGACTCCAAGAAATGTACTTTAAATTGTTTTAAATGCGGACAGCCAAAGCATCGCGCTGCAAGCTGCAAAGTTCAAATTGCGATAAAACAAGAAAATAGACCAAACACACATAGTGTTCAAAATATGGAAAAGATCAGAAAGCCGACTAGCAGTTTTACTTCAACGGGACTTGAGCTCAAAGACATTGTGTATGCAGAAGTCAAATTTAAAGGCCTTGTCGATACAGGCACTGAGTTGTGTTTCGCAGAAGCATATTCTTATGACTGGGAAGTTTAAGAGTAAGTGGCCTTGCAAAATGTCTAACATGTACCTGGGAAAGTCAAGTTCTAACTTTCGGAAGCATTACCATACCCGTCACCATTGACATGATTGAAATGCAGATAGAGTTCCACGTTATTCAAGTTGAGGACATTAGGTTTGAAGCAATTTTAGGAAGAACTATTCTTGAAAATATTGACATGCAGGTCACTAAAATTGGAACGAAGTTTATTCGTCGAATCGTCGACAATAACGTTAAAATTGATAGGAAGCCGCAAGATCAGAGGCTACGTTCTTCTTGCGCAGAATTGTTCTCGGAATTTGAAGGTAAGGCAATTAGCGGACGAATGGGTGAAAGCTATACGGAGTCTTGTTGAAGAGAGAGCATATGAAGACTATTACATAGAAAATCAAGTTTTATTTAAGGATCCAAACAGAGAGCTCATTGTAGTACCAGCCCAAATGGAAAATGAGATTATATTGATAGAGCACAAGCAAGGTCATTTTTCTGCAAAAAAGACAGGGGACTTAGTTGAGCGATCGTATTTCATTCCGAAATTGACAAAGTAGCGCAAGTTGACAAAGTAGCACGAATTATTGACAGTTGTATAGACTGCATTATTGTTAACGAGAAATTTGGCAAGCGAGAGGGGTATTTAACGCCTATATATAAGGGCGATAGACCCTTATTGACGTACCACCTTGACCACGTTAGGCCAATGGAGATAACCAAAAAGCTGTACAATTAGATCTTTGTGGTAGTCGATGCATTCTCGAAATATGTTTGGTTGTACTCTACTCGAAGCACAGGTATAGATGAAGTCATTAAGAGCCTGGAAGTACAGGCTACAAACTTTGGTAATCCTTTACGAATAGTTTCAGATAGAGGCGCTGCATTCACGTCCCATTTATTACGTGAATATTGTGAAAAGCGAAATATTCTACATTTATTGATTCCAACTGGAGTTCCGCCAGGTAATGGCAAGTAGAACGCATGCACAAAATTGTGGTACCGATGTTAACGAAGTTGAGTCAAGGAGATGCAGGTGCCTGGTACAAACACTTGAATAAAGTTCAGCAAACCATAAATAGCGTAGAGCCGTGAAGCAACAAGCCGAACTTAAGAGATTTAGTGAAGCAGTCGTTAATTACAGAGCTCCACGAGGAACGTGAAAATGTAGAGAGAAAGCTCGTGAAAATATTAGGAAAATATAAAAGAAAATAAAAAGGCTGTCAACTCTAAGAGAAAACCAGACAGACAATATCAAGTTAATGACATGGTGGCTATAAAGAGTACACAATACGGGACAGGCTTAAAACTTAAGGGAAAGTATCTCGGACCGTATAAAGTTGGGAAGGTAAATAATCACAGAAGGTATGAGGTAGAAAAAATGGCAGATACAGAAGGCCCATATAAGGCGTTGACAGTGGCAGTGGACAGTGGTGGTATGAAACCATGGCTTGACAAATCCGTGGCGAATTGTCCGTCAGGACAGCTGAATGTAAGATATGATAATCAACGTCAAACACGTAGTGGCTGTCGGTTCTGATCGTATCGTCTGTAAATTAGAAAAGGTCGCTCGAACGTATACAGAATGTAAGCGAATTAGCGTCAGTCGATACCAATAACTCATAAGCAATGACTATAACTAAGCCGCATTCATGTTCTTTTAAGTTAATTCAACAATCAATAATACACATTTATAATAAAACAACGTTAACGCTGAATATTTGCGTTATACCGAACCGGGGATCGTACATGTAAGCCACATGATTGAGTCTACATCTGATACAGTTATAGTAAAAAAGTATTGTTGTGAAATGTGTAACGCATAGAAGGAGACATCTCCGACCCCATAAAGTATATATATTCCTTATCAGTACCAACAGCCAAGTCGATATAGCCATGTCCGTCTGTCTGTTTCTATGCGAACAAGTCTCTCAGTTTTAGGGCTATCTTTATGAAACTTTGCAGAAGTCCCTCTTTCTGTTGCACGTAGCACTTATGTCAAAACCAGCTGGATCGGACCACTATATCATATAGCTGCCATAGGAACGATCGGTCGAAAAGTAGGATCTTGTATGAAAAACATTTTGTTTTTCAAGATATCTTGACCAAACTCGGCATTTTTTAGTTTTACTAAGCTCCTCATATATATGCAAAATCGTATTAAGATCGGACCACTATATAATATAGCTGCCATAGGAACGATCGGTCGAAAATTAAGTTGTTGTTGCACATATAGAGTACACACTGTACTCAATATATATCAAACTGTCACACTGTAACACTTTGTTGCTGTGTTTACATATGCACATTTCAAGTGCATACATATGTAATATGACCACACATATATGTGTGTAGGCAACAACGCAAGCCGGCTGCGCAGTACAATACATAAGTGCACATAACATACTCTCTCTCAGCGCGGCTTTTAATGCTGTATATATATATAAGTAAGGTTATATTATATAACCGCTCCACTGCTGGCCTCGCTGGCAGCGCAGCTCGCGCGGTCTTAGCTAAGGAGTACCTAAGTAAAGATTGTAAGATGCATTCAAAATCAAAAGGGGAAATAATAAAGTTTGCATTGGAGCAGAAGCTCCAAACAATTTAGCTTTAAAAAAATTTTAAAAAATTTACTTTGAAAGGTTTTTCTACTTGGCGACCGTGACAGTTTGACACGCAACGAGGGAAGAAAATCATCACAACAAAATATATCGAGGGAAATTAATCTGGTGGAGGAAACACAAAGTATACTGAGTGAGTAAGGTGTTTTAAAAAGTGTTCGCAAATGTCCATACGAATCACATTAGATGAGTATAGGGCAAGAGGATTAACAGACAGTGCCCAGGCCGTCAATCAAGAAAGCGTTGGGCATAAAAAACCAAGAAATCAAGGCGACTTACAGCTGCGTATTAAAAAACGAAAAGCTGCAATATGCCAGCTATTATATAATAGCAACAAGCCCCCGACTTGGGAAAACGAGAACAGACTACCATGAGAGCTAGATTTCCTCACAGAAGAGGCAAAGCGATTAAAAACACAATAAACACCTTCTCCTCAATACATTAAAACAATTAATAATCACACAAAACGTCCACCGCCAGAGAAAAAACAGCTGCCCAAACCAACTAAGAAGTGCCCTGACGACTGCGCTGGACCACTGTACACCCCGGCCTGTGCGATTACCTGCACCGGCAACGCTGACCGCTCCAAGGCAGCCAAAAAAAAAAAAAGAAAAAGACAACACGACATCATTGGCACGACAGCAGAATAAGCAGCTTTATTTAAGAGTATATACACTGTAATGACGCCCACTATGTTGTGTGCGTCAAGGTTAAGTACAACCTAATAAGTTGTACGACCTATTAGAGAGGAGATCACTGCGTTGATCGAAGTAGGAATATATAATAGACCCAAAGAAAAAACAAAGACCTTCTGCCAAAATATAATATTAAGATAAGTAACCAAAATTTCGTTAAAAATAAAACTACAAAAGATAACAACATTAATAAAAATGAAGAAATTTATGAAAGTAATCTGAAACGAAATAGATAAAATTAGACATGTACATTTCGTAATTGTATGGGAACTCCAAAAATTAAAAAAAAAATTGTTTTTATCAAATCGAATATGAATATGTTGAAACATACGGCACAACAACAAGCCCACTGTTTTCATGTTCTAAAATAGAGAGGGGAATAGTATTGTCAACTCTACCATACGTAATCATAAAAACCATTGTTGACGAGCATCCCATTCAAGGGCCAACATCTATTCTTTTAATACGAGAGATAATAATAATATCAAAATTATCTAGAACGGTAAAAGGAGAATCAGTTGAAGTACTATCAGCTAAACTCCTAAACCTACAGCAAAAGAGCAAAACTGCCAACATTTATGCACAAGAAGTTGAGCAACTGGCAAAAGCTCTGGCAGGTGCTTATATTAATGATGGCATAAATTCAGATTTAGCCACCAAATATAGCACAGCCCAAGCTGTAAGAGCCATGACCAAGAACTGCGCTATAGATAAGGTAAAACTTATCATGCAGGCAGGCACATTCCATAACATGAATGATGCCATATCAAAATTTGTCGATAGTTGCACCGAAGCAACCGGTCAAACTAATATTGTCTTTTATTACCAAAATTACTCTCATCGTGGTGGAAACCGCGGCAGAGGTAATTATAGAGGCCGACCATACAACAGAGGCGGCTACAATAATAACAATAGAGGACAAGGTCAAAATAGAGGAAACTCTAGAGGCCGTGGCAACTGGAACGGAGGCCACAACAATAACAAGATGTGTAAGATGAATGTAAGATTAGCCCAGGATAACTCGGGAAATTCCAACACCCTTTAGATACGCAACAATAGAGAACAACAAGATTTACACCATCAATCTCATCCTTAACATATTTGTATCATTTAATCATGTAGCAACAGGAAAAAAACTCGTTTGTTTAATAGATACAGATGCAGTGTAGTATGTGCATATATTGAGGGTACACTGTACCAATAAAGTAACATCGTTTAAGTATAAATATATCAGCAACACATTGTTGCAGTACACAAACAAAACCATTTAAAGTGAGCGTGTAATATGATCACCCGCTTATGAGCTAAGCTAAGTCAGCAGTCCCACGCTGACCACTTGTACCATATATATATATATATACATATATTTACATTAGACACTCTCTCCCGATTATGCTGATAAGACAAAATATGTATGAAACCGCTCCGCTGCTGGCGTAACCGGCAGCGCAGCTATGCGGTCTTAGCCATAAGAATATATTGAATAAAACATTCTGAAAACTAAAGTCAAACGGCACAGACGTGCCAGTGTATTAAATCAAATTGGATATTACGATATTACGAATGTAACGAGATTACATGGCGACCGTGACTAAGGTCAAAACAGACCTGGACATTGAAGAACAGCAGCAACGGCAGTAACAACAGCAACGGCAGGAACAAAGACAACAGCAGCAACGGCAGTAACAAATACAACAGCAACAACAGCAGGAACAACAAATTACAAAGAAAATAAACAAAAAAAACGCAGTGAGTAGAGTGTGATAAGTGCAAAGCGAAACGGTGTTATAAAAAGACTTAAGGCCAGACAGGCAGAGTTGTTGAAGCAAAAATGTCATAAGTTGGGACAACTCGGTTAAATTACATGCCGAAGTTGAATACATAAAAAACTTACTTTCAACTAAACGGCAACACGCTGCCAACAGAAAACAAAGTCAAGTATCTTGGCCTAACCCTTGACAGGAGTTTGACATGGTCAACCCACATAAAAGCCAAAAGAAAGCAGCTCAGCCTGAAACTCCGGCAAATGAACTGGCTCCTTGGCTACAGGTCGCAGCTTAACTTAAGAAATAAAGTACTCTTATATAAGGTAATTTTGAAGCCAATCTGGACATATGGGATTCAGCTGTGGGGCACGGCCTCTAATTCAAACATCGAAATCCTGCAAAGATTCCAAAATAAAACTCTGCGCAGGCTGGTTAAGGCACCCTACTATGTAAAAAATAGTGTAATACACAACGACCTCAAAATCCCATCCGTCACCGAAGAAGTGAAACGAATTAGCCTGAAGCATGCAGACCGACTGGGCAACCACGTCAACCACCTTGCAATAAACCTCCTTGATAATAACCTGCTCCCCCGACGCCTTAAAAGAAACCACCCACTCGACATGCCTTTTAGGCCGCCTAAAGAGTGGTGAGACTCTATAATATACCAGTACCAATACACACAAAAACCTCATGTGAATTTCAACATCACATAATTTACTTATTATCGATAAGATAGAATGTAAATAAAAATAGAGAAAAAAAAAAAAAAAAAAAAACACGAAAAAATTAAACACCAGCCACGCACACATCAGCCTACCCTGTTATCAAAAATATTGCAAAGCAAAAATTAATCCAACCTTCACCAAAATTAAAGGAGATTCCGGATCAGAAAAAGACCTGCCCGAACGACTGCGAGGGACCTCTATTTACACCACATTGCCGATACACCTGTGCAGCCAGCACCGGTGCCCCATCAAAGAAGTAACAACCTGTGCAGCCAGCACCGGTCCCGTCTGACGCACCAAGTCAGGCCAAAGATAAGTGAACCAACAACGCTTCCAAGAGCGCATATTTTTTTCCCATTGCACTGCGTTGCATATTTTTTTCCCATTGCACTGCGTTGCATATTTTTTTTATATTATAAAAAACTAAAGTAAAATTGAGCAACACTAAAGTTGCACGATTAGCGTGTGGCCTGAAAGTCACACAAACACTATGCAGGCAATAATGTAAAAATATATGTCTATAGAAACAAATGAAATAAGTAAATCGGTGGAAAATTTTAAAAACTGTAGACTCGACAGCTAATGTAATAAACAAAGTCGAAGTCAATAACACCGACCTAAAGTTAATAACAATACTTATTGCTATTATTTTCCTAATAATCATAGGACATCTATTATATAAATTTTAAAAACTGCATAATAAATGCATTAAGAAGCGATATCAAAGCCAGGCAAACGACCTGGATAAAATTTAAAATAAAATCACTAGGAATCAGCAACAAAGATTGCTTAAAAACATTATTGAAAAAAATTAATTAAAAATATATAACTATTTAATTGAAGATTTATATATGTTGTTGCACATCTTAATAATTTATTTTAAAATGGAATGGAATGGCAAATCATTAATGCCGCATTAATTAAAATAAAAGAAAACTTTGATAAATCATACAAGTGTCTGGCACAAAATAGAAATATTTCAAACGAGACTATAAGTAGACACGCAGCAATACTAGTTGCATGTTTTAACCAAGCTCGTTCCCTGATACACGACAATAAAGAAAAGTTAAATACTCAGCATTGGTCGTATGTATCAAGATTTTTGCATAGATTAAAAACAAACCTAAATAGCATTAAATCAAAATATTCGCTAGACATAATTAGTCGAGGAAGAATCAAACACAGACTTAGAGACAGTAAGCGAATCTGAAATCGCAAGCGGTTCAGATAAACATATAAAAGAAGAAGATCTAAGCGATCTTACGATACCAGCGGTAATCACACTAGCCGAACTATCTGAGTCTGAACCAGAGTCTATTACTGAAGTAAAAATTCTAAATATGGCCATGTCACAAGTAGAATTTCTTAAGCTAGCCTCTTCACTCATACCTGAGTTTAGTGGACAGTCTGAGAATCTACAAAGTTTCATTGATGCTCTTAGTTTAGTGGATTCACTAAAAGGAACACATGAAACTATAGCAGTTAGCCTAATAAAAACTAGACTCAAAGGCCATGTTCGAAACTTAATCAATACTGAACAAACAATAGTGTCCATAATAGACAAACTAAAAAGCGGAATAAAAGGCGAATCAGCTAAAGCCTTATCCGCTAAATTGTTCAATCTGCAGCCAAAGACAGTTAATATATTCAAGAAGTTGAACAGTTGACAAGGGCTTTGCAATCAGCACATATGATTAACGGTGTATCGCTAGAATATGCCGAAGAACTGAGCCTACAAGTTGCTGTAAAATCAATCATAGCAAACAGCACAATTGACGAAGTTAGGTCTGTACTGAAATCACGAAATTTCAATACAATGAGTGAGATTACAACTGTGTTCGTCGATAGTTGCACAGACGCAGTAGGACACCCAAATACAGTCCTGTACAGTCCTATAGACCTAACCGAAGGTATAACCGCGGAAATTACCAAAATAATAGTAATAGATATAATTAAAATAATAATTATAATAATGATGGCAACAATAGAAATAGAGGCCAATATAGAGGAAACTCTAGAGGCCGTGGTAACTCAAACAGAGGCCACAACAATAATAATGGCAATAACAATAATGTGAGAACTGCCCAGAATGCTTCGGGAAACTCAGAACAGCCCTTAGGTACACAGCAATAGACAGTAAAAAGGTTCATTCGATTAATCTTAGTGTAAATATATTCGAAAACATTCACAAACGTAGCTACAGGCAAGAAATTAATATTTTTGATAGATACTGGTGCAGACATATCTCTTTTAAAAGACAATTCAGACACTTTTAATGATATAAACATGGACAACAAAATAAATATTCAGGGAATCAATCAAGGATTAATTCAATCTAAAGGACTGACATTCTTAGAAATACAAACAACTAAATATATAATTCCACACAGCTTCCATATTGTCGAATCAACTTTTTCTATACCGTGTGATGGAATTTTAGGAAAAGATTTCATTAAAAAATATAATTGTCAACTAGATTTCACACCTTCAAAAGATCTGCTCAATCTAAACTATCCTATATATGTTCCCATAAATTACAGCTCTGGTAACAATACAATAGTGTTACCAGCAAGATCCGAAGTTGTCCGAAAAATTGAGTTAACTTCAAATGAAGATAGCATTTTAATTCCGAACCAGGAAATTCAACCTGGTACATATGCAGCAAACACAGTCGTAACAACTGCAAATGGATTCGTCCGTTTACTAAATACAACTAGTAGCGATCAAATGATTAATATAAATAAGTTGAATTATGAACCATTAGTAAATTATGATATATCCGAAATAAATAATGAAACTAGAACGAGCGATGTTATGTCAAAGTTAACTACAAATTTTCCAACACTATTTAATAAACAATTAAAAGAACTTTGTTGTCAATATACAGACATATTCGGACTTGATACCGAATCAATAACAACCAATAACTTTTATAAGCAGAAACTAAGATTAAAAGATGATGAACCTGTATGTATAAAAAATTATAGAAATCCTCATAGTCAAAAAGACGAAATTCGAGCGCAAGTTGATAAACTAATTAAAAATAGAATAGTTGAACCTTCAGCCTCAGAATACAACAGTCCACTGTTACTAGTACCAAAGAAATCCATAGATAACGAAATGAAAAAATGGCGATTAGTAATTGACTATCGCCAAATTAATAAAAAATTATTATCCGATAAATTTCCACTTCCTAGGATCGATGATATCTTAGATCAACTAGGTAGAGCAAAATATTTCTCTTGCCTTGACTTAATGTCAGGATTCCATCAGATTGAGCTAGACGAAAACTCTAGAGATATAACATCCTTTTCAACGAGCAATGGCTCTTATCGCTTCACGCGATTGCCATTTGGTTTGAAAATAGCGCTGTTACATTCATTCCAAATGAATGATGACTATTGCATTCTCTGGACTTGAACCATCACAAGCATTCCTTTATATGGATGACTTAATAGTAATCGGTTGTTCTGAAAAACACAAGCTTAACAATTTAATTAGTGTTTTTGACATGTGTAGGAAAAACAACTTGAAAAATGTTCATTTTTCATGCATGAAGTCACATTTTTGGGACACAAATGCACAGATAGGGGAATCTTGCCAGATGACAAAAAGTTTGATGTCATATTAAATTATCCAGTTCCACATGACTCTGATAGCGCTAGACGTTTTATAGCATTTTCTAATTACTACAGACGATTCATCAAAAATTTTGCCGATTATTCTAGGCATATAACAAGATTAAATAAAAAGAATGTTCCATTTGAATGGACTGATGAATGTCAAAATGCTTTTGAATATCTTAAAGCTCAATTAATAAAGCCTACTCTGTTACAATATCCAGATTTTACAAAAGAATTTTGTATAATCACAGATGCTAGTAAGCAAGCCTGTGGTGCAGTGCTAACACAAGCCCACAATGGAACTCAACTTCCGGTAGCTTACGCATCTAGAGCATTTACCAGAGGAGAAAGCAACAAGAGTACGACGGAACAAGAGTTAACAGCTATTTATTGGGCAATCACCAAATTCAGACCCTATATCTACGGAACTCATTTCATAGTAAAAACAGACCTTAGACCACTAACATTTTTGTTTTCAATGACAAACCCCAGTTCTAAATTAACGCGTATGAGACTTGAATTAGAGGAGTATAATTTTACAGTAGAGTACCTAAGAGGCAAAGTTAATTTTGTAGCCGATGCATTGTCACGGATAACAATATCTGAACTAAAAGAAATACAAAATAAAATCCTGAAAGTCACTACAAGGTATCAAAGTAGACAAAAATTCTGCGCAGAAAATAATAAAGTAGAGATGCCAAGGCAATCTACCGAAACAGCTTCTCAGCCCAACGTATACGCAGTCATTAATAATGATGAAGTACGTAAAGTAGTGACATTGCATATAAAAGATATGCTATGTTTCTTTAAACATGGTAAGAAAATTATAGCTAGAATTGATAATGGAGATTTATATACTAATAATGGAAATATTGACTTAGGACAACTATTTCCAAGGCTCGGAAAAGAAGCTGGTATATTAAAAATCAGCCGTGGGAAAATATCTTTGAAAAAGTTTCAATAGAGAATTTCAAAATTATGGGCAATAAAATATTGAACACATTGAGAGTAGCGCTACTCAACCCGGTGACCACATTAACAAATGTAAAAGAGAAAGAAGCTATATTGTCTACACTACATGACGATCCAGTACAAGGAGGTCACACAGGCATTGCAAAAACCTTGGCCAAGGTCAAAAGACATTATTACTGGAAAGGTATGACTCGTGATACAACAGAGTACATCCAGAAATGTCAGAAATGTCAAAAAGCAAAAATAACAACAAATATTAAGACCCCTTTAACAATTACTGAAACCCCGATGAAGGCTTTTGACAGAGTGATAGTGGATACAATTGGTCCACTACCAAAATCAGAGCAAGGCAATGAATATGCAGTCACGCTCATATGTGACTTGACTAAATATTTAGTTGCTATACCTGTCGCAAATAAAAGCGCAGCAACTGTTGCAACAGCAATATCTGAATCATTTATTCTCAAGTACGGTCCAATGAAGACGTTCATTTCGGACATGGGAACGGAATATAAAAATTCAATTATAAATGATTTGTGCAAATATTTAAAAATAAAGAATATAACATCAACCGCACATCATCATCAAACTGTTGGAACAATTGAAAGAAGCCACAGAACATTTAACGAATATATACGATCCTATATATCAGTAAATAAAACAGATTGGGACCTATGGCTTCAATATTTTGTTTATTGCTTCAATACAACCCCCTCTATGGCACATAATTATTGTCCATATGAGTTAGTATTTGGTAAGACTAATAATCTACCAAAGTATTTTAACAGCATAAATAATATAGAACCTATATATAACATAGACGACTACGCTAAAGAAAGTATGTATAGATTAGAAGTAGCATACAAAAGAGCAAGAAATATGCTCGAATTAAATAAACAGAAAAATAAGAAATTATATGATTTAAAAACTAGGAACATAACTCTATCAATAGGAGATAAAGTTTTACTAAGAAATGAAGAAGGCCATAAGCTAGATTTTAAATACACAGGGCCCTATAGAATTGAAAAAATAGAAGATAATGATAATATAGTTATTTCCGGAAATAAGAGTAAAAAACAAACAGTTCATAAAGATAGGTTAGAAATTTTTAATTCATAACAGACACAAAAAAAAATTAATTACCCAAAGTATGCAAAAATATATATATATATAAAAAAAAAAAAAGAAAAATATTTTAAAATACATTAAATACATTATAAATACATTACAATTATAATAAATAAAAAAATTTATATACAATAAATTTAAGTAAAATAACTCCACTTAGTTACGTTATTTTTCAAAAGGAGGGAGATGTAGTATGTGCATATATCGAGGGTACACTGTACCAAGAACTCAGCATAAATATAACAGCAACACTTTGTTGCATTAAATAAACAAAACCAATTCAAGTGAGCGTGAAATATTCATTCTATCTGGTGGAAACCGGACATTAAATCTAGGCATGAGGAATATTTTGGTATCGGAACAAGGTAATCCCTATTTTTGGGACAAGAAGTATAGGGCTGTTATATTTCTATACAGACGGTTCTACAATTTTATCCGAGATAAGTTTTTCGACTTGATTATTAACTTCCATCTTTTGGTATCGGAACCAGGTAATCCCTTTTTTGGGACAAGATGTATAGGGCTGTTATATTCCGATAAAGACGGTTCTACACTTTTAACCAAGATACGCTTTTCGACTTGATTATTAACTTCCTCTTTATGAGTATGATGAATTCTGTAATTTTTAATGTACACTGGCTCAGTATCTTATAGTCTTAGTTTTTGTTTACAAAAATTATTGGTCGTTATTGATTCGGTTTCGAGTCCGAATATGTCTGTGTACTTGGTGCAGAGATTTTAGTTTTTTCATCACCGTTTCTTGACGATCTTTTCTAATTTCATGACTGTTTCATAGTCATTAAGCTTTTCTATTTAAATGTCATTAAGGTTTATTATTTTTACTGAACTTGTGGTGTTTAATATTCGGACAAAAGTTTGTTGATTATTGGAAATTGTATTTCCGATGAATATTCCTTGGTATATTCTTTTCTGGTGAAAGTATTTTAATTTGGCGGATTACTTCCAAACGTGTTGGAAGTATCATGGCAAGTGTGGATTATTGGTAAATTTATTGGGTAATTTAAATTATTATGCCAAAGTATTAGAGAATCAATATAAAAGTCGTGTGGAATGACATATTTTCCGGTAGATAATTCTACGAATGCTGAACCTTCAGCAATTACAGATATTTGGGTTGATATGTTTGGTTTAATATTTTCAAATGTATCAACATTTTCTTTTATTAGAGATATGTCTGCGCCAGTATCTAGAAATAGAGTAAATGCTTTGCCTGTTTTTTATACCCTGAACCCATTAAAAATATAATGTTTTTGTGCAAAATGTAAATGTATGTAACAGGCAGAAGGAAGCATCTCCGACCCCATAAAGTATATATATTCTTGATCAGCATCAATAGCTGAGTCGATCTAGCCATATCCGTCTGTCTTTCCGTTCGTCCGTCCGTATGTATGAACGCAAGGATCTCAGAACCTATAAGAGCTAGAGACTTGAAATTTTAGCTGTAGGTCCTCCTAGGGCCTACGCAGATCGAGTTTGTTTCCGATAATCGATAACTTACTCCGCTTCCAATCAATCGATAAAAATCGATATCGACATCCTGTTTTGTAAGCAATTTTGGTAAATAATAAGAGCTTGAGTCCCCAAACTTGACATGTAGCTTCTAGAATAGTATATATATTTGCATTTGGTGTTGGAAGAAGAGGGTTCAGGGTATCCCCTAGTCGGGAGCTCCCGACTAGAACCTCTTACTTGTCCATTATTTATTTTAATAAATATAGATTGATAGTGTGTACATTTTTATTTAATTGTTTTGCATATCTGAAAGGCATTGCTGGTTTTCCGAATTACCTTGCGTAATTCGAACATTGTTATTCGGTTGCTGTTGGCTTGTTACCTCGGTTGAATCCACGGGCATTTCCTCTAAAATGTCCTCTGCCATTGTTATTGTTAGTATAATTTGCGTTATGATTACCAGGGGACATTGCCTCTACCTCTTTGGTAATTGCGATAGTCATTGACTCTATTATGTCTGCCTCGCTGATATAATACTGTGCTGGTACTTTGAGTCATTTCAGTACTGCAATGAATATATTTACCCATTGCATCATTAAATGTGTTGAAGTTTCCAGCTTCTAGTATTATGCGAAGTTTTGCATGTCATGCAAAAATAGATCTTCAGAAACCTTTATTTCGATATTCTGTCTAATACCAATGTTTTTCAATCTTGTATTTAGAGATTGTATTTTTTGACTTTAAGACATTGTATTATAATTTTTTCGTGAAATGTGTAACGCATAGAAGGAGACATCTCCGACCCCATAAAGTATATATATTCTTGATCAGTATCAACAGCCGAGTCGATATTGCCATGTCCGTCTGTCTGATTCTATGCGAACTAGTCTCTCAGTTTTAAAGCTATCTTTTGAAACTTTGCAGAACCAGCTGGATCGGACCACTATATCATATAGCTGCCATAGGATCGATCGGTCGAAAAGTAGGATCTTGTATGAAAAACATTTGGTTTTTCAAGATATCTTAACCAAACTCGGCATTTATTAGTTTTACTATGCTCCTTATATATATTCAAAATCCTATTAAGATCGGACCACTATATAATATAGCTGCCATAGGAACGATCGGTCGAAAACTAGGTTTTTGATTAAATTCCTTTTTTTTTGTTTATCAATACACCTTGACCAAACTCGGCATTAACCATTTTCTCGGCATTAAAAGGTTGGGTCTGCAAGGGAATTAGATCTTCGGCGTGCCGAACATAGCCTTACTTTCTCGTTTTTAATTGAATTTACTGCATGTACTATATTGTTATATTGTTTTATCAATATCTGTACATGGTATATTAGTGTTTCTACCTTTATATGCCTTTATTAATGCATTTATGTGACTTGTCAAACTGGTCTTTGAAATCATTGATATTTTTCACTAATATACTCCATTCCATATTATTATAATAGATATCTATCGATGCAGTCGCACCATTAGTATCGTTGCTGGTCCCAAAATTTGGTGTTCTTGAGTAACTAATTTTACTGAGACAAATGGCAACGTACTTAGTATGATTCCCTTTTCGTTTGCGCCCATTTTAATTAAAATTTCTTATATTGTTTTTCTTAGATCTGAACAAATTACTACTTGTAAGATTTTTTTTCGTTTAGTTTATTTTAGATCTTATGCCATATATATGCCTTTTTTTGAGTTTCAAATTTTGAATATTACTAATATTACAAAATCCTACCTAGCGTTTCGCATAGCTTTACGGGCTATGCTGCTAATCGGGCGGAGGTGTTTCCGCTTAATTTTAAAAAAATGTTATTCTTATAGTTTAAAGTAATTAATGTATATAGCTGCATCTGCTGCTCGTCCGTTGCATCAGCTATTTGTATATTCGATTGAGTAGCGGTGTTAGGCTTTCTCTGCTTAATTTTATTTTGCAGATAGTCGAGCTCAGTTTGTAGCCTCTGAGCTGTCGACCATGCGGGTGTTGGCGTTTTTGTGTATAGCTGCTACCTTAGGTGCGCTATTCTTTTTTTTTAGTTTATTTTTAAAGCCACCGCGTTTATTAACCATAACACTCACTTTCTACTCACTCAGAATACGGGACGCTCAATGTCCAAGTTACGACGGCAGATGTTGTATATGGCCTCTTTGTTGACCATGAAGTTCCTTTTCCGCTTGGTCTACTGCCTCCAGGCAGGGATTCGTGACCATGTTACAACCATTATTACAATATTATAAAAAGTTCATTTAACCACGTCTGTGCTGGTTAGGTTGTTTTATAAGAATGAATTTATTCAAAATTAAGGGGAAATGCTTAGCCTATGGATACATATATGTATGTTCTTATGTTGTTATTGGTTAACAGCTACAAAGTGAGAGAGAGCGGCTGTACTCATACATATGGGCGCTCACTCTCGGAGCGGCTAAAATGCAAGACCAGCGGTTATCCGTGGTCTCACGCTGTCTTGGAATGCCAAAGCAGCATCATGTTACTTATGTGCGCAGCTCTGTATGTATGTATGTGCATGTGTATGTACATAAATATATACAATTATATTTATGCTATATGGGTTTTTTATATTTGTTTATACTTGCAACCAAATTCATTGAGTAGCAAAGAGAAAGAGCTAAACTGACACTCTGAGCTTTTTTTTACCGTTTTAAAAACCACGAGACATAGATCAGGTTGGTCCGCAAACGCAAAATCAAACCCAAAAAAAAAGCTCATTTACCATAGGAAGCAACAACAAATCACTTGCCAAACAACAACAGTGCGCACGAAATCCCATTTTTTCTGCGTCCCCCGTTTTGATCGACAAGAGGTTTGTAAGCCATGATGAGGACATAGGAAACTCAGTGCAAAGAAAAGGGACCGTCAATGCCACTGTGTTCTTTGCGGGTTTCACTGTCGTTCCTACAAGGTAGCGCGTAGAAACCAAAACTCAATTTGGGTACTAAATTGTTGTTGCCGAGCCGAGTCTCGGCGCAAGTAGGTAGATAATTTGAATGCCAGCAGGCCATGGCATTCAGATCAAAGGGTTAAGTGCACGGCGCACCAACATCATATGCATATTATGACGTCACATTTCACAGAATTTTATTTCTTGTTAAAGTATATATTTCTACCTTTATAACGTACATTTAAATAATATATGAAAAGGGTCCTTTATAGTAAATAATTGATTGACATATGTAATCATTTTCATTACGATATAGTGGTCCGATCCAGCTGGTTCTGCAAAGTTTCAAAAGATAGCTTTAAAACTGAGAGACTAGTTCGCATAGAATCAGACAGACGGACATGGCAATATCGACTCGGCTGTTGATACTGATCGAGAATATATATACTTTATGGGGTCGGAGATGTCTCCTTCTATGCGTTACACATTTCACGACAAAATTATAATACCCTCTGCAAGGGTATAATAAACTAACACAAGAACATGGCAAACAATGTCTTAAAGTCAAAAAATACAATCTCTAAATACAAGATTGAAAAACATTGGTATTAGACAGAATATCGAAATAAAGGTTTCTGAAGATCTATTTTTGCATGACATGCAAAACTTCGCATAATACTAGAAGCTGGAAACTTCAACACATTTAATGATGCAATGGGTAAATATATTCATTGCAGTACTGAAATGACTCAAAGTACCAGCACAGTATTATATCAGCGAGGCAGACATAATAGAGTCAATGACTATCGCAATTACCAAAGAGGTAGAGGCAATGTCCCTGGTAATCATAACGCAAATTATACTAACAATAACAATGGCAGAGGACATTTTAAGGAAATGCCCGTGGATTCAACCGAGGTAACAAGCCAACAGCAACCGAATAACAATGTTCGAATTACGCAAGGTAATTCGGAAAACCAGCAATGCCTTTCAGATATGCAAAACAATTAAATAAAAATGTACACACTATCAATCTATATTTATTAAAATAAATAATGGACAAGTAAGAGGTTCAGTCGGGAGCTCCCGACTAGGGGATACCCTGAACCCTCTTCTTCCAACACCAAATGCAAATATATATACTATTCTAGAAGCTACATGTCAAGTTTGGGGACTCAAGCTCTTATTATTTACCAAAATTGCTTACAAAACAGGATGTCGATATCGATTTTTATCGATTGATTGGAAGCGGAGTAAGTTATCGATTATCGGAAACAAACTCGATCTGCGTAGGCCCTAGGAGGACCTACAGCTAAAATTTCAAGTCTCTAGCTCTTATAGGTTCTGAGATCCTTGCGTTCATACATACGGACGGACGAACGGAAAGACAGACGGATATGGCTAGATCGACTCAGCTATTGATGCTGATCAAGAATATATATACTTTATGGGGTCGGAGATGCTTCCTTCTGCCTGTTACATACATTTACATTTTGCACAAAAACATTATATTTTTAATGGGTTCAGGGTATAAAAAACAGGCATAGCATTCGTAGAATTATCTACCGGAAAATATGTCATTCCACACGACTTTTATATTGATTCTCTAATACTTTGGCATAATAATTTAAATTACCCAATAAATTTACCAATAATCCACACTTGCCACGATACTTCCAACACGTTTGGAAGTAATCCGCCAAATTAAAATACTTTCACCAGAAAAGAATATTTTCATCCCAAATCAAGAAATTGATAAAGGAATATTCATCGGAAATACAATTTCCAATAATCAACAAACTGTTGTCCGAATATTAAACACACAAGTTCAGTAAAAATAATAAACCTTAATGACATTTAAATAGAAAAGCTTAATGACTATGAAACAGTCCATGAAATTAGCAAAGATCGTCAAGAAACGGTGATGAAAAAACTAAAATCTCTGCACCAAGTACACAAACATATTCGGACTCGAAACCGAATCAATAACGACCAATAATTTTTGTAAACAAAAACTAAGACTATAAGATACTGAGCCAGTGTACATTAAAAATTACAGAATTCATCATACTCATAAAGAGGAAGTTAATAATCAAGTCGAAAAGCGTATCTTGGTTAAAAGTGTAGAACCGTCTGTATCGGAATATAACAGCCCTATACATCTTGTCCCAAAAAAGGGATTACCTGGTTCCGATACCAAAAGATGGAAGTTAATAATCAAGTCGAAAAACTTATCTCGGATAAAATTGTAGAACCGTCTGTATAGAAATATAACAGCCCTATACTTCTTGTCCCAAAAAAGGGATTACCTTGTTCCGATACCAAAATATTCCTCATGCCTAGATTTAATGTCCGGTTTCCACCAAATAGAATTAGAAGAAAATGCTAGAAATATAACGTCTTTTTCAACTAGCAATGGCTCCTATCGTTTTACACGATTACCATATGGTCTAAAAATAGCGCCTAATTCTTTTCAAAGAATGATGACCATCGCTTTTTCTGGATTAGAACCTTCACAAGCTTTCTTGTACATGGATGACTTAATCGTCATCGGTTGTTCCAAAAACCACATGATCAAAAACTTAATAAACGTTTTTGACTTTATAGCCAACACAACCTTAAATTACATACAGAAAAAGGCTAATTTTTTATTCACGAAGTGACTTTTCTAGATCACAAGTGTACTGATCATGGTATTTTGCAAGATGACAAAAAATATGATGTCAATAAAAAATATCCAGTCCCTACGGACGCTGATAGCGCTAGAAGATTCGTTGCGTTTTTCAATTATTACAGACGTTTTATAAAAAACTTTGCAGATTATTCACGTCACATAACCAGATTATGTAAAAAGACTGTAAAGTTTGAGTGGTCCGATGAATGCCAAAAAGCTTTTATGAAGCCAACTTTACTTAAATACCCAGATTTTAGCAAAGAATTTTGCATCATAACAGATGCCAGTAAACTAGTCAAACGTATGGAGATAAACAATTGCTCGTAGCATATGCTTCTCGTTCATTTACAAAAGCAGAAAGCAATAAAAGTACAACCGAACAAGAGTTGGCAGCAATCCACTGGGCAATAAGGCATTTTCGACCATATATACATGGTAAACATTTCAGAATTAAAACAGACCATAGACCATTGACATACCTGTTTTCAATGGTAAATCCAAGTTCAAAATTAACGAGAATGAGACTAGTGTGGTATGTCAATAGTTAGAGCATTAAGCATTAAATACACTGGCACGTCTGTGCCGTTTGACTTTAGTTTTTTGAATGTTTTATTCAATATATTCTTATGGTACTCTTAGCCTATGTACAAGTTAATTCCAAAGTTTATTCAACGATGAAAAAAATATGTTTTTGTGGAAGCAAGTCTTCCTTTTATTGATGTCAATTTGCAACTGAATAAACTTAAATTAATTCTAGCCCTAGTAACCTGTGGCTTAGCGGCAGCGGCGTTGGCAGCGGCGTCGCTGCTGATGTTGTTGGCCCGTTGGGCAATTCTTCTTGGAATTTTTGGCGGTTGCCAATCGGCGCGTGGAGGAAATGGCACAGACACCAAGTCAGCATTTTGCTGCACTTCTTATGAGGTGTTGCAATGCTTCTTATTGGGACTGTGTGAATTTATTTGTTGTTAACTCTTCCCCCTTTGATTTAAGCTTGTCCTCAAGCGGTCATCAGAAGAAAGGTATGTTGTTGAACCTGAGGTTGTTGGCGTCTGTATTTTGTATTTGGATATGCGTAGGTTCTTTTCTGGGGATCTCTAGTTCTTTGTTCAGTTGCAGTATTATATTTTTCTTTTTTCTCTTCAATACGTGTAAGACACAGGTAAGAAGGATGGCAACTGTGAACAGAGTTATGAAGCCGACTCTATTGGTTATAGAGTGCGTCTGAAGTTTTTGCATGTTTTTTATGTTGTTGATGTGCAGTTCTTCCAATGCTTCCAGAGAAAGAATCTTAATTCTTTCGTTTTCGATTGGGGTTATTTGTATTGTGGGATTTCCTGGGGTCATGACTGTGACCTCCAAGTTGCTGAACTCTTGTTTGTTGATGAATAAGGTTTCGATCCAGAAGTTGATCATGTAGGTGCCTCTCACACGTTTCTCCTCTTCTTGCCATCTAATAGTGCCGTTGAAGTCGTTCACTAGTATAAGTCCATCGTCGATTTCTTCGATCTCCGGGATATGGTCTGCATTGCTAAAGCCACAGAGCGCTTGCTCTCCACTAACTAACTTAGGTATACAGTTATTATTGTTTAAGTTTACAATTTTTGATTTGTTACAAATTTTAATATTATGATATCTTTTACAATTGTTGTTTATGCCATAAATTGTTTTATTACAATGAAACAGTTCGTTAAATTCTAAATTTATAATATTGTTACTTTTCACTACTGGCTTTATGATGGTATTTTTGCACTCTATTTCTTCTAAATTTGGAATTTTTACAATGTAAAACAAGGTTGTTCCATTATGCAAAATGGACACATCTGCAAATTCTAACAATATTTAAAGGTGGCATGTTGTTTTAATTAAAATTATCATTTACTATCTGTATTTCTTTTTCGCCAAGTAGGAATGTATTAATAAAATTCAATTTCGCCCATTGTATGGCGTACTTAATGTTAATTATTTCTTCTTTTATGAGCCTAATTTGATTTTGTAAGCTGATAGCTATCTCGTCACTTATGAGAGATTCCTTCCTTATGCTGTTGGTTAAATCATTTGAGATTTTCGTAAGCTTATTAATTCGATCTTCCAATTGCCTGTTTATGATAAGCTGTTTATTGTCGTTTTCTATCAGTTTGTTTATGTTGTCGGTAAGCATTATTAAGTCATCATTGTCCGGGCTGCCGGCTACATACTTCCAAGCTGTGCCTATAATGTTGATTGCTCTGGTCTTTCGTTTATGGAAAAGTGATATTGTGTCGAAAGTGACAATAGCTTGCGCTATTTCGTGTCGTAAGGTGTGGTATAATGTATTGGTTCTTAGGTCTTTTTCGGTGTAAAATAGGAGATTATCTAATGCGTTTTTGATCTGCTCTAACTCTATGACTTGTACGATTCGAGTTGTCGATGTCTGTAGTTTCCCTATTCCTTTTAAAATAGTGATTGTCTGTGCGTCTGTGTAGTTCAAAATTTCCAGGTGTCCTTCGGTTGCTTTTGCTATCATCATTAGTAGTAATCTGTAATTTTTATGTATTTTTTATATTGCTTTTATGGATTATCTTGTCAGTTGTTGTTAGTACGGTTGTGTTCCTATTTTCTTTAACTATTTCTTTTTTGTATCTGGGTGATAGTTTGGTACCTAATCTGGTATTAACTTTGACGAATATTTCATGACCTGGTGTATAGGTGCGTATGTTGTTGCGTTTTTTGTTATGATTCTGCATGTCAGTCGATTGTTTCAATTTGAGTCTGTCTATGTTCTCTTTCCTAGCTTTTTCGTATTGATCTGGGTCTGTAGTCATGTTTCTGCCGAAGAATATGTCTAATGGTCTCTTGTTAGTTGTCGAGTGTATAGTGTAGTTGTAGTCGTATATTGATTTGTTAAGAAGTTCTTCAAATGTTCTATGTTCTTGTTTTCTTTTAATACATCTCATAATATCTGATAGTGTTGAATGAAATCTTTCTACCTGACCATTCACTGCGCTTTTGTAGGGTGGTGTTTTATAAACATCTATACCTAATTGGTCTTGCATCATAAAAGTGATTGAGGCTGAGTTAAGGGATTTTTCGTTATCTATTACAACGGCTTTAGGTACGCCAAAATAAAATAGGATTTCATGGAGTGGTTTTTTAATGTCTTCTATTGCTCTAGATTTGATTATTCGTCCCTGGGCTAATTTTGAAAATTTATCTACTGCTGTTAGTACAAGGTTCTTTTCTGTCGTGTATATGTCAATATGGATTGTATGTCCTGGGTATTCGGGGATTGGTGTTTCTCTGAGTTTTGGGTTAGTTGGATGTCTATCGTATTTTTCTTCTTTACAGACTTGACACTGTTTGACTAATTCTGTTATTCGTTGTTTCATTTTTGGGAAATAGAAAGTTTCGGACAATTGTATTTTGTTTTCTAGTGCGTTGCGGTGTGCTCTGTTGTGTGTAGCCAATATCTTCTCATCTTGCTCTGTTTCATTTGTTAAATCTTTTACTTGAGACTGCGTGAATCTAATCTTGAAGTTACTAAAGTGTTGGGGATATATCTGCTGAATTTGGTTCATTATTTCTTCTGAGGTTATTATTCCGTTAATAACGGATGGGTTTAGATGAGCTTTCAATATTTGCGTAAGGTCGTGTTCTGAGAAGTTTGGTCGAGTTATTGTGTGTCTGTGGAATGTTGGAAATGGGATGTGAAACTTGTAATCAATTTCGTTAGCTTTGCTGAGAAATATCTGGTTTTTAAAGACGTTTATTGGGGCTTCTATGCTAGGTATTAAATTGTGACTTGAACTGTCAGCACTATGCTGGGTGGAGGCTACTGATCCAATATTATTGATAACAGGGATTCGTGATAGCGCATCGGCTACAATATTATCCCTACCTGGCTTATAGAGGAGTTCATAGTCGAACTCTTCCAGGTAAGCTTTTTATCCTTGCGTTGCCGTTCCAACTACTGAGAGAGTGGGTTAAGGGTTGATGGTCGGTATATATCTTTACTCTTGCTTTACCGTAAAGGTAGTTTTTGAGGGCTTTTAGGGCCCAAATTATTGCCAACATTTCCCTTTCATTGGTGGCGTAGTTCTCTTCTGTTTTAGAGAGAGTTCTAGATAGAAAACAAATGGGTCGCTTGTTCTGGGATAGAACAGCGCCAATAGCAAAGTTGGATGCATCTGTTGTCAGATAAAACTCTTTGCTGAAGTCCGGGTAATGGAGTATTACCTCGTTTGAAACCATGGCGTTTTTAATTTTATTAAATGCTTCGATTGATTCTTCGTTGAGATTAATGAGCTTTCTAGCTGATTGATTTTTGGACACACGTCCATCTTTCCCTCTTAAAAGAAAGGTAAGGGGCTTTGTCAACTTAGCGAAGTCTTTTATAAATCTCGTATAATAGCTGGCAAGGCCAATAAAAGATCTTAAATCTTTGAGGGTTTTTGGAAGTGGGTACTTTCCTATTGTCTCTATCTTGTTAGGATTGGTTTCAATACCTTTATCTGAGATGATAAATCCCAGGAACTCTACTCTGCTTTTAAAGAACTCACATTTGTCCAACTGACATTTCATGTTGGCTTCCTGTAGAGTTCTGAATATGGCGCCAAGGTAACGCGTATGCGATTCATCATCCTTGCTAAAGATAATGATATCGTCAATATAAATGAAGCATATTTTTCCAATATGCTCGCGGAGGATATCGTCAAGGGCTCTCTGGAAGATTGCGGGCACATTCTGCAGTCCGAAGGGGAGTCATGTAAACTCGTATTTTCCGTTGTTAACGGAGAAGGCTGTTTTTTCTATGTCTGATTCTTTGAGGGGGATTTGGTGAAATCCACTTTTCAAGTCTAGAACAGAGAATACCTTATTATTACCTAGCTGTGCCAATACCTCGTTGATTTCGGGTATTGGGTATTTGTCTGTGGTAGTTTCTTTATTTAATTTCCTATAGTCTATGACCATGCGATATTTTTTCTTTCCGGAGGCATCTAATTTTTTGGGGACAATCCACACAGGTGAATTATGTGGGGATCGGGAGGGTCGGATTATTCCGTCCTCTAAAAGTTCCTTAATTTGGTTGTGTACTTCGTCTTTTAAAGACATTGGAAATTGGTAAAATTTCGAATATACTGGGGAATCGGTTTTGGTTCTGATTTCTGCTCTAACGTTAGTTGTATAAGTCAATTTTTCGTCCGGATTGGCAAAGAGACTTAAGTGCATTTTAACAAGTTGATTTAGACTATTTTTTTGTTCGTTTGTCATGTGGTCTGTCCGTGGTATTACCGTGTTTACTGCCTCGATTCTTTTCTGCTTAATGGGTATGCAAATATTATTCTTGATTATTAGTAGATTTTTGCTGCTTTGTATGACAGCATCTAAATCTTTAAGACTATCGTTACCTAATATGGCGTCAAATGATTTTAAAGTGGGTAAGAGAAAGAATTTTATTTTGATATCATTTCTATTAAAAAGATTAGCGAACTTATGGTGTGTAATTTTAATGCTTCCGCCGACTGTAACGGCTTCGAAAGGCTTTTCATTTGGGATAGGTTCGGACACGAATTTGGGTTGGACATAATTTCTGTTTGATCCTGTGTCTATTAATATTTTGAGTAATTTTCCGCTCCCCATCTTACATTCTATGTAAGGAAGAGAGGAGGTATTTATCCTAAAAAATTAATGTCTGAATGTTCGTACTGGTTATTCTGTCCGTCATCTGCTTCTTCGATTTGTTGGGTATATTCATTTAATGGCTGTTCGTATTCGGCCTGCTGTTCGTAATTTAGCATTGATTGTACGTATTCCTCCATTGTCACATAGTTGTCAGTGTTTTCTGTCTCGGTCTGTTCTTCTCCTGTTTGTATGTTGAAGTTTCTTTGTTTTTTGTCCGTGGCGTTTGTTGGTGGTGGAGGTCTTTTTCCTACTTCAAAGTTGGGTCTGTTCATGTAGTTTATCATTCTTGTGCGGATGCTTTGGTCCACGTCCATTGGTTCAGGACGTGGTTGGGGTTTTGGTGCAGAAGGTCTATTGGGTACGTAAACCTGTTGTGGTTGTGTCTGGTAAGTTCGTTGGTTAGGGTGTTGTGGAGTCGGTCCATTATTGTTATAAGTCGGTGGTCCATAGTTTGTATTGGTTGGCCAAGGTGTATGAATCGGGAGTTGGGGCCTGAAGCTCATAGGTGGTGGCCTAAAGGTTTGGGCGAAAGAAGGCTGGGCTGTTCGAGGTGGCAGTATAGGTGGTGGTACATTTCTATTTTGGTTTCTGGCATGTGGCTGTTGATTCCTATTCAAAGCCATGTTAGTGCGATAGCTTTGATTCTCTAGTTTTAAACAATAATGAAGGGCTGAAGGTAGATCTGCTGGCTCCTTTATTCCAAGGATCCGTGGTAAATCTCCCTTCAAACCTCTAATGAAGGTATCTAATGCTTTATCTCTGTATATTTTTGTCATAAGGGTTTCGGATTCCCTATTCAATTCCATGCAGCCTACTTTATTTAATATCAGCGACAAATGGTTGTAGACAACCTGATAGAAATCTTCTACTGTCTGGTTGTTACCCTGCACTAACATTGTCATCTGACATTCTAATGTTCCCAGATCTCTTTTGTCCGCGTAGTGCAGCGTGAGACATTTGGAGATAGCGCTCCAATTTAAGGGAACATTATACGACTCGAGGGCCGTGTCAGCATTGCCAGAGATTTTATTTCTCACTGTATGCAATATGCCGAAGTATTTCGGCGAACCTATTTCGGCTGCATAGGCTGAGAGTATACGATCTACACTCTTTTTCCATGAGCTAAATTCCGCTGGATTACCGGAAAATTCTCTAAGGCTTCTTACTATGTCCGGAACTCTGTCCAAGTCGTTCAAGTTGTGGTTGGCAGTTATCGTTTGGTCGTCCACGTCACTAAACTCTCTAGAGGGGTTTACTAATTGCCTTACTAACGTCGGCAATTGTTGTGCCAAAATCTGGCTAACCGTGGCTGATATCACCTGCTCTGCGTTATTCGCCATGCCTCTATTTTGTAGATGTTCGTTTTGTCTGTCGAGATGTCGTTGCTGTTGTCTGTTCAAGTTATGTCCGCCTACCTGTGGTTGATCTGATACTATTGGGGGCCTAACTAAATTGCTTTCATTAGCCATAAACAAGAGATATTACTAGTATTGTGTATTTTTAGGATATTTTTGAAATAATTTTAAATCTAGTATTAGTTTTCTTATTCTATATTTTGATTGATTGATTTTGATCGTTTTTTGTTTTCTTTTTAAAACCAGTGGCTGGTTTATTCCTTCTATTTTGGAGGGTCCCTTGGGAATCGCAAAGTTGAAATTTAGTTATACTACGTTTGTAGTCTTTATGTTTGTTTATCGTTTTACACTTCTTTATCTTGCTTATTGTTCTACAATATTTTTGTATTTCTTTTCTTATAATTCTATTTCACTTTCTGTGTTAGTTGTTTGTTTGTTTGTCTTTCACTTAATTTCTAACTTACAGTACTATTCCTGATGTGGCAACCTCCCCTGCCGGTCCGGATTTCATCCTTTTTGAAGCCTTTGGGTATCTACTGGGGATCCTGCGACCAGTCTTCGTTGAGAGTATCCTGCGGGCGGGCCTTACAAGATGTGTTGTCCACCGATGGGCAAATTAACAATTAAGTTCTAATTGCCTTTCGCGAATTTCACCAGTCGTTGAATTTAATTAACGAGAGTTGCACTGATTTTGTTTTCGCGTATAACCGACTAACGCGCACGTAGAAGCGTTTTGTTCTTTTGTAACACGAGCCGGTCCCTGCTCGGGCGCCAGTTAATTCCAAAGTTTATTCAACGATGAAAAAAATATGTTTTTGTGGAAGCAAGTCTTCCTTTTATTGATGTCAATTTGCAACTGAATAAACTTAAATTAATTCTAGCCCTAGTAACCTGTGGCTTAGCGGCAGCGGCGTTGGCAGCGGCGTCGCTGCTGATGTTGTTGGCCCGTTGGGCAATTCTTCTTGGAATTTTTGGCGGTTGCCAATCGGCGCGTGGAGGAAATGGCACAGACACCAAGTCAGCATTTTGCTGCACTTCTTATGAGGTGTTGCAATGCTTCTTATTGGGACTGTGTGAATTTATTTGTTGTTAACTTACATAAGTGCTTAGGCTAAAGCCGCGTAGCTGCGCTGCCGGTTACGCTAGCAGCGGAGCGGCTGCATATATTTATATGTCTTATCAGAGAGCAAGAGAGTCTTATGTGCATATATATATATATGTTATTGGCGGTCAGCGTGGGAATGCTGACTTAGCGTAGCTCATAAGTGGGTGATCATATTTCACGCTCACTTGAATTGGTTTTGTTTATTTAATGCAACAAAGTGTTGCTGTTATATTTATGCTGAGTTCTTGGTACAGTGTACCCTCGATATATGCACATACTACATCTCCCTCCTTTTGAAAAATAACGTAACTAAGTGGAGTTATTTTACTTAAATTTATTGTATATAAATTTTTTGATTTATTATAATTGTAATGTATTTATAATGTATTTAATGTATTTTAAAATATTTTTCTTTTTTTTTTTTTATATATATATATTTTTGCATACTTTGGGTAATTAATTTTTTTTTGTGTCTGTTATGAATTAAAAATTTCTAACCTATCTTTATGAACTGTTTGTTTTTTACTCTTATTTCCGGAAATAACTATATTATCATTATCTTCTATTTTTTCAATTCTATAGGGCCCTGTGTATTTAAAATCTAGCTTATGGCCTACTTCATTTCTTAGTAAAACTTTATCTCCTATTGATAGAGTTATGTTCCTAGTTTTTAAATCATATAATTTCTTATTTTTCTGTTTATTTAATTCGAGCATATTTCTTGCTCTTTTGTATGCTACTTCTAATCTATACATACTTTCTTTAGCGTAGTCGTCTATGTTATATATAGGTTCTATATTATTTATGCTGTTAAAATACTTTGGTAGATTATTAGTCTTACCAAATACTAACTCATATGGACAATAATTATGTGCCATAGAGGGGGTTGTATTGAAGCAATAAACAAAATATTGAAGCCATACGTCCCAATCAGTTTTATTTACTGATATATAGGATCGTATATATTCGTTAAATGTTCTGTGGCTTCTTTCAATTGTTCCAACAGTTTGATGATGATGTGCGGTTGATGTTATATTCTTTATTTTTAAATATTTGCACAAATCATTTATAATTGAATTTTTATATTCCGTTCCCATGTCCGAAATTAACGTCTTCATTGGACCGTACTTGAGAATAAATGATTCAGATATTGCTGTTGCAACAGTTGCTGCGCTTTTATTTGCGACAGGTATAGCAACTAAATATTTAGTCAAGTCACATATGAGCGTGACTGCATATTCATTGCCTTGCTCTGATTTTGGTAGTGGACCAATTGTATCCACTATCACTCTGTCAAAAGCCTTCATCGGGGTTTCAGTAATTGTTAAAGGGGTCTTAATATTTGTTGTTATTTTTGCTTTTTGACATTTCTGACATTTCTGGATGTACTCTGTTGTATCACGAGTCATACCTTTCCAGTAATAATGTCTTTTGACCTTGGCCAAGGTTTTTGCAATGCCTGTGTGACCTCCTTGTACTGGATCGTCATGTAGTGTAGACAATATAGCTTCTTTCTCTTTTACATTTGTTAATGTGGTCACCGGGTTGAGTAGCGCTACTCTCAATGTGTTCAATATTTTATTGCCCATAATTTTGAAATTCTCTATTGAAACTTTTTCAAAGATATTTTCCCACGGTGCCTTTTCAATTGGCTGATTTTAATATACCAGCTTCTTTTTCGAGCCTTGGAAATAGTTGTCCTAAGTCAATATTTAGTATATAAAAATCCATTATTAGTATATAAATCTCCAATATCAATTCTTGCTATAATTTTCTTACCATGTTTAAAGAAACATAGCATATCTTTTATATGCAATGTCACTACTTTACGTACTTCATCATTATTAATGACTGCGTATACGTTGGGCTGAGAAGCTGTTTCGGTAGATTGCCTTGGCATCTCTACTTTATTATTTTCTGCGCAGAATTTTTGTCTACTTTGATACCTTGTAGTGACTTTCAGGATTTTATTTTGTATTTCTTTTAGTTCAGATATTGTTATCCGTGACAATGCATCGGCTACAAAATTAACTTTGCCTCTTAGGTACTCTACTGTAAAATTATACTCCTCTAATTCAAGTCTCATACGCGTTAATTTAGAACTGGGGTTTGTCATTGAAAACAAAAATGTTAGTGGTCTAAGGTCTGTTTTTACTATGAAATGAGTTCCGTAGATATAGGGTCTGAATTTGGTGATTGCCCAATAAATAGCTGTTAACTCTTGTTCCGTCGTACTCTTGTTGCTTTCTCCTCTGGTAAATGCTCTAGATGCGTAAGCTACCGGAAGTTGAGTTCCATTGTGGGCTTGTGTTAGCACTGCACCACAGGCTTGCTTACTAGCATCTGTGATTATACAAAATTCTTTTGTAAAATCTGGATATTGTAACAGAGTAGGCTTTATTAATTGAGCTTTAAGATATTCAAAAGCATTTTGACATTCATCAGTCCATTCAAATGGAACATTCTTTTTATTTAATCTTGTTATATGCCTAGAATAATCGGCAAAATTTTTGATGAATCGTCTGTAGTAATTAGAAAATGCTATAAAACGTCTAGCGCTATCAGAGTCATGTGGAACTGGATAATTTAATATGACATCAAACTTTTTGTCATCTGGCAAGATTCCCTTATCTGTGCATTTGTGTCCCAAAAATGTGACTTCATGCATGAAAAATGAACATTTTTCAGGATGTAGCTTCAAGTTGTGTTTCCTACACATGTCAAAAACACTAATTAAATTGTTAAGCTTGTGTTTTTCAGAACAACCGATTACTATTAAGTCATCCATATAAAGGAATGCTTGTGATGGTTCAAGTCCAGAGAATGCAATAGTCATCATTCTTTGGAATGAATTTGGCGCTATTTTCAAACCAAATGGCAATCGCGTGAAGCGATAAGAGCCATTGCTCGTTGAAAAGGATGTTATATCTCTAGAGTTTTCGTCTAGCTCAATCTGATGGAATCCTGACATTAAGTCAAGGCAAGAGAAATATTTTGCTCTACCTAGTTGATCTAAGATATCATCGATCCTAGGAAGTGGAAATTTATCGGATAGTAATTTTTTATTAATTTGGCGATAGTCAATTACTAATCGCCATTTTTTCATTTCGTTATCTATGGATTTCTTTGGTACTAGTAACAGTGGACTGTTGTATTCTGAGGCAGAAGGTTCAACTATTCTATTTTTAATTAGTTTATCAACTTGCGCTTGAATTTCGTCTTTTTGACTATGAGGATTTCTATAATTTTTTATATATACAGGTTCATTATCTTTTAATCTTAGTTTCTGCTTATAAAAATTATTGGTTGTTATTGATTCGGTATCAAGTCCGAATATGTCTGTGTATTTACAACAAAGTTCTTTTAATTGTTTATTAAATAGTTTTGGAAAATTTTTAGTTAACTTTGACATAACATCGTTCGTTCTAGTTTCATTATTTATTTCGGATATATCATAATTTGCTAATGGTTCATAATTCAACTTATTTATATTAATCATTTGATCGGTACTAGTTGTATTTAGTAAACGGATGAATGCATTTGCAGTTGTTACGACTGTGTTTGCTGCATATATACCAGGTTGAATTTCCTGGTTCGGAATTAAAATGCTATCTTCATTTGAAGTAAACTCAATTTTTCGGACAACTTCGGATCTTGCTGGTAACACTATTGTATTGTTACCAGAGCTGTAATTTATGGGAACATATATAGGATAGTTTAGATTGTCTGGTCTTATTATGAGCAGATCTTTTGAAGGTGTAAAATCTAGTTGACAATTATATTTTTTAATAAAATCTATTCCTAAAATTCCATCATACGGTATAGAAAAAGTTGATTAGACAATATGGAAGTTGTGTGGAATTATATATTTAGTTGTTTGTATTTCTAAGGATGTCAGTCCTTTAGATTGAATTAATCCTTGATTGATTCCCTGAATATTTATTTTGTTTTCCATGTTTATATCATTAAAAGTGTCTGAATTGTCTTTTAAAAGAGATATGTCTGCACCAGTATCTATCAAAAATATTAATTTCTTGCCTGTAGCTACGTTTGTGAATGTTACGAATATATTTACCCTAAGATTAATCGAATGAACCTTTTTACTGTCTATTGCTGTGTACCTAAGGGCTGTTGTGAGTTTCCCGAAGCAATTTGGGCAGTTCTCACATTATTGTTATTGCCATTATTATTATTGTGGCCTCTGTTTGAGTTACCACGGCCTCTAGAGTTTCCTCTATATTGGCCTCTATTTCTGTTGTTGCCATCATTATTATAATTATTATTATTATTATTTCTATTACTATTATTTTGGTAATTTCCACGGTAGTTTCCGCGGTTATACCCTCGGTTAGGTCTATATCTTTGTTGCTGCGCAGCATATAGGACTGTATTTGGGTGTCCTACTGCGTCTGTGCAACTATCGACGAACACAGTTGTAATCTCACTCATTGTATTGAAATTTCGTGATTTCATTACAGACCTAACTTCGTCAATTGTGCTGTTTGCTATGATTGATTTTACAGCAACTTGTAGGCTCAGTTCTTCGGCATATTCTTGCGATACACCGTTAATCATATGTGCTGATTGCAAAGCCCTTGTCAACTGTTCAACTTCTTGAATATATTGACTTGCTGTCTTTTGCTTTTGCTGCAGATTGAACAATTTAGCGGATAATGCTTTAGCTGATTCGCCTTTTATACCGCTTTTTAGTTTGTCTATTATGGACACTATTGTTTGTTCAGTATTGATTAAGTTTCGAACATGGCCTTTGAGTCTAGTTTTTATTAGGCTGACAGCTGTAGTTTCATGTGTTCCTTTTAGTGAATCCACTAAATTAAGAGCATCAATCAAACTTTGTAGATTCTCAGACTTTCCACTAAACTCAGGTATGAGTGAAGAGGCTAGCTTAAGAAATTCTACTTGTGACATGGCCATATTTAGAGTTTCTACTTCAGTAATAGACTCTGGTTCAGACTCAGATAGTTCGGCTGGTGTGATTACCGCTGGTATCGTAAGATCGCTTAGATCTTCTTCTTTTATATGCTTATCTGAACCGCTTGCGATTTCAGATTCGCTTACTGTCTCTAAGTCTGTGTTTGTTTCTTCCTCGACTAATACTGGAGTATTCAAAATCGAAGGTAAAGTTATGTCTAGCGAATATTTTGATTTAATGCTATTCAGGTTTGTTTTTAATCTATGCAAAAATCTTGATACATATGACCAATGCTAATTATTTAACTTTTCTTTATTGTCGTGTATTAGGGAACGAGCGTGGTTAAAACATGCAACTAGTATTGCTGCGTGTCTACTTATAGTCTCGTTTGAAATGTTCCTATTTTGTGCTAAACACTTGTATGATTTATCAAAGTTTTCTTTTATTTTAATTAATTCGACATTAATGTTTTGCCATTCCATTTCATTTTAAAATAAATTATTAAAATGTGCAAAAACATATATAAATCTTCAATCAAATAGTTATATATTTTTAATTAATTAATTTTTTTGTAATAATGTTTTTAAGCAATCTTTGTTGCTGATTACTAGTAATTTTAGTTAAAATTTTATCCAGGTCGTTTGCCTGGCTTTGATATCGCTTCTTAATGCATCTATTATGGTACTTATACAATTTGTATAATAGATGTGCTAGTATTATAATAAAAATTATAACAATAAGTAGTGTTATTAGTTTTACATCGGTGTTTTCGACTTCGACTTTGTTTATTACGTTAGCTGTCGAGTCTACAGTTTTTACGTCTACGATGCCCATTTTGTCAAAATTTTTAAATATTTCTTCAGATTTACTTATTTTGTTTGTTTCTATTGACATATGTAATTTAATTAATTTTTTTTTTTTTATACCCTTGCAGAGGGTATTATAATTTTGTCGTGAAATGTGTAACGCATAGAAGGAGACATCTCCGACCCCATAAAGTATATATATTCTTGATCAGCATCAACAGCCGAGTCGATATAGCCATGTCCGTCTGTCCGTCTGTCTGTTTCTATGCGAACTAGTCCCTCAGTTTTAAAGCTATCTTAATGAAACTTTGCAGAAGTCCCTATTTCTGTTGCACGCAGCACATATGTCAAAACCAGCTGGATCGGACCACTATATCATATAGCTGCCATAGGAACGATCATTCGAAAATTAAGTTTTTGTATGAAAAAACCTTTTGTTTATCAAGATATCTTGACCAAACTCGACATTTATTAGTTTTACTATGCTCCTCATATATATGCAAAATTCTATTAAGATCGGACTACTATGTCATATAGCCGCCATAGAAACAATCGGTCGAAAATTAAGTTTTTGTATGAAAAAACCTTTTGTTTATCAAGATATCTTGACCAAACTCGACATTTATTAGTTTTACTATGCTCCTCATATATATGCAAAATTCTATTAAGATCGGACCACTATATCATATAGCTGCCATAGGAACGATCGGTCGAAAATTAAGTTTTTGTATGAAAAAACCTTTTGTTTATCAAGATATCTTGACCAAACTCGACATTTATTAGTTTAACTATGCTCCTCATATATATGCAAAATTCTATTAAGATCGGACCACTATATCATATATCCGCCATAGGAACAATCGGTCGAAAATTAAGTTTTTGTATGAAAAAACATTTTGTTTGTCAAGATATCTTGACCAAGCTCGGCATGTATTAGTTTTACTATGCTCCTCATATATATGCAAAATCCTATTAAGATCGGACCACTATATCATATAGCTGCCATAGGAACGATCGGTCGAAAATTAAGTTTTTGTATGAAAAAACCTTTTGTTTATCAAGATATCTTGACCAAACTCGACATTTATTAGTTTTACTATGCTCCTCATATATATGCAAAATTCTATTAAGATCGGACCACTATATCATATAGCCGCCATAGGAACGATCGGTCGAAAATTAAGTTTTTGTATGAAAAAACCTTTTGTTTATCAAGATATCTTGACCAAACTCGACATTTATTAGTTTTACTATGCTCCTCATATATATGCAAAATCCTATTAAGATCGGACCACTATATCATATTATTAAGTTTTTGTATGGAGAATTTTTTGTTTTTCATGATTTTGCGATTAAACACGGCATTTAAAGATTTCACTATGCTTCCTTCATTTTTGCTAAATCTTATTTACATCGGTTTTTGATTAAAAGCCTTTTTTTTTGTTTATCAATATACCTTGACCAAACTCGGCCTTAACCATTTTCTCGGCATTAAAAGGTTGGGTCTGCAAGGGTATTAGATCTTCGGCATGCCGAAGATGGCCCTTCTTTCTCGATAATAATGTTTTAATTACATTTTTTGGGAAGTCATTTTTCGTTAAGAGTTTTTTAATTTCATGTATAGTTTCTTCGTGGTATAGTGTGTCCGCTGTGTTAGGCATTCTTTTCATACAGCTTATTGCTGTATTGATTATCATACTCTTGGGGTGGTTTGAATTGAAGTTGAGTATTCGTCCGGAGGCTATGGGTTTCTTATACCACTTAATTTTGAGTGTGTTGTCCAATCTAATTACTAAATAGTCTAAAAATGGTAGTTTCCCGTCTTTTTCCAATTCTATTGTGAATTTGATGTGTCTATGGAAGGAGTTCAATTCTTTCAGAATCTTCTGTGCCTCTGTTTTGTCCGTTATGGCAAACAGGTCATCTACATATTTGGTCAAAAGTCTTTGTTTTATTGTCAATTTTTCAGTCACGTTGTCTAATAGTTCCTCCATTACTATATCTGCGATTACTGGGGAGGCTGGTGATCCCATTGGCATTCCTTTTAGTTGTGTGTATATCTTGTCTTCGTATTTGAAATATCTGTTTTCTTGTATACAAAATACTTTATATATCAAATTTTTTTAAAATTTTTTTATATTTTCATATATTTAAATTAATTTTTAAAATTCATATTATTTTTAATCTGTTTGGTCAAGTGACCGGTAGAGATAACAGCGACAGCTGCGTGCAGTAGCAGCAGAAGACAATAATCATAATTACAGCTTAAGAGCAAATAATGTTCGCTCTTTGTAAGTTGCTGCCTACTCTCTTCATCGGCCCTTTGCCTAATGCCATTGAGTAATAAAGAGAAAGAGAGCAGGCATTTGGATCAAAAGCTCTTTTTAGAAATACTTCCTGAGCGAAAACGAGGTTGCAGCTTCTGCCGATGCCTAAAATTCAATAACAACTTCAAAACATTTTCTATAAGGACCAACAACAACCATAATCAAAACAAACGACTCGACGATGAAAAAAGCATACCACAAATTCTGTCTCTGCTATCCCTTTTTGTTTGAGGCTGCAGCCTATAATCTAAGCACTGCTATGCCTATAATTCGCAAAGTCATGTCTTCTTCTTCTCCACTCACTTTCAACTTGCAAGCAGCTCGGCAGATTTTTATAATTTTTAATTTTTCGACCAGCAAGGCACTCTTTCTCAAAATGAGGTATTTTAACTATTAATAAGTGGTGTAACCAAATAGCACAAACCTTTTTAAATATACATTTTTATCCAATGTTTGAGAAAAATGTAATTTCGTATTTAGTGTGCAACTATTGGTACAATAATCATAATTAATTTTTTTGCTGAAACATTATATACCATATTTATAAATAAGGGTATCAATGCCGCGACGCGCCTAATAGTTGTTGTATGTGTGTCTCATCGCATATATATTGGTGCAAATCTGCACACATGTTTGTATCTGCCAAGCCAAGGGAAGTCTATGAACTTAAGAAGATTGCAATATTCTGTTGCGCATGTGACGTCACAGCCTAAGGCTTATTCCGTGCGATTATTTCGTAATTAAAATGATTACATATGTCAATCAATTATTTACTATAAAGGACCCTATTCATAAATTATTTAAATGTACGTTATAAAGGTAGAAATATATACTTAACATCACAAGAAATAAAATTCTATGAAATGTGACGTCATAATTTCTTATGTTAACGCGCCGTGCGCATAACCCTTTGATTTGAATGCATATGTCGATCAAAACGGGGGACGCAGAGTGATTTGTTGTTGCTTCCTATGGTAAATGATCTTTTTTTTGGGTTTGATTTTGCGTTTGCGGACCAACCCGATCTATGTCTCGTGGTTTTTAAAACGGTAAAAAGCTCAGAGTTCTGTTCAGCTCTTTCTCTTTGCTACTCAATGGCCTAATGCATTGACGCCCGCTGCCCATCGTTCTGAGCGGAGCTCAGTTTCGTTCGTTTGCATATAGTTTAGTTTTTCTTTTGGTCGCAAGCGAGGCACACCTATTTCGAGTTGACTGCCAAGCAACATTATAACATTTCGTAAATTATAATAAGTGCCCTGTGCGGCAAATAAATACATTCGAAACAAAATATAATTCTTTGAATTCGCTGCACACAAGCAGTGATAATTAATTAGTTGCAATAAGTCTTGTAATTACACATTTTGGTGACCCCGACGTGCGTTGCTGGGTTTTGAGTCGCAATTGCACATCATCACCTCTCGACTTGCTCATCAGCTCCAGCTGCGCAATTTCAAGTCCACAGAAGTCGTCTCTGGCATTGGTGATGCACCGTTTTCGTCAGATGGTTTTTCGGTAAACATTAATGTCCAATCTCGAGTGTCTGAGTACTCCACATGCATTCCGGCATTGATTGCACCATCCATCACCGATAATCAGCCTAGCTTCACTCTTGACCCTGCATCATGGAACATTCCGTCAAACATACAACTAGCTGATCCTGAATTCTTCAAATCTCAGCAAATCGACATGTTGATATGAGCCAGTCTGTTTTTCGATCTGCTCTGCGGCCAGATTAAACTAGCTGCTTGACTGCCGATACTGCAAAAGACTCGCTTTGGTTGGCTCGTGGCTAGGCGATCAGTGATGAATCCAGATCTGCTGGTAGACTAGCATCTGCAGACGAATGCACAGATTGACGAAGTAATCCGTCGGTTTTGAGAGCTAGAATTTTGCACCGAGTCTGAGTCATCACCAAAAAGAGAGAAGCGTGACTGCGAGGCACACTTTCAGGCCAATTTCAAACTTCTGCCGACTGGCGAGTATTCGGTTGGTTTACCGCTTCGACTAAGCATGGATCAGCTGGGTGACTCCTATCAAGAGGCGCTTCGCCGATTCCTTAATTTAGAAAGGAAACTAGACCGCAATCCAATTTTGAAAACCCAGTATGCAGCCATTATCTAGGAATATCTTGACCTAAATTATATGTCACTTGTTAGCTTAGCTGCACTGGACCAATGCAAGTACTATCTGCCACATCACTGCGTGCTGAAAGAGGATAGCACTACAACCAAGTTAAGGGTCGTGTTTGATGGTTCGGCAGCTACTACCTTTGGATGCACGCTGAATGATGCACTGATGGCAGGTCCTACCATCCAAACGAAACTGTTTTCGATACTGATCTGGTTTTCTAACATTTGCATACATTTGCCCTCACAGGCGATATATCCAAAATGTATCTATGCGTACAAGTCGAACCAGCAGACAGCTATTATCAATGTATCCTGTGGCGTGATTCTCAGCATCAGAATATACAGATTTATAAATTAGACACCATCACGGTAGAGGAGCGCTAGGGCTCCGAACAGTGCGGCAGGGCCTTAGCTTAGTGAAATCGTATAGGGTAGCGCGTAGTAAGCGAATGTGAATAAAAATGAAGTTACATGTGTGAATAGAGGTTCAGCCTACCGACCGCGTGAGCAATCCCGGCCGTGTACGTGTGAATCTTGGTTTGGGGGCAGAGCAATCTCGGCCGTGTGTATGCTCTCTCCTCCCTATGCTATGAAAGTAGTAGGGGCGTAGTTTGTTTGAAACACTTTCTCTCCCCTCTAAACCCTCCGTCCCAGCAAATTAAAAAATATCTGGTAAATTGCTGGTAATGGTAAGACTGAGAGTTGTACCCCGGTCTGTAGCTTCCTTACAACTTGCAAGATTGGATTTCGCCTACAGTGATAGGGCCAATCTATCAATCACTTCACTTCACCAACACCCAACAACGTAACAAACCAAGCTGAAACCCCAAACCAAACTAATAAAAGTTATGAAAACCACTTAAGGTTCAATCAAGTTCGAAAAAACCAGAATTTGGAGCAAAGCAACAAGACTCCTCAACCTCCACCGGAGCTCATGGATGTAGATAAATCCATACAACTACAAAATACACCTTATCCGTATCCCCAAAATCATAATTCAGCGCAACAGAGAAAACGGTTCAGCAACCTTACAAGCTCATGAGTATTAATAACCTTGAGGAAGACCATTTTCCTCTTAATTTTCAGAATGGACCAAAAAAATAATTGACACCGGTGCTACCGCTTGTTACATAAAAGAGGGTATATATGGTAATGCAGAAGAATAAGTTATAAAAAAAAAGAATAAAAACTGTAAACGGTTACAGTATTATAACGCACTTTCATAATAATATAAATCTAGACGCAGATCTATTAGGTGGCTATTATCTACTGAAGGAGATTAAAGCAGTAATCGACTTATTAAATGGAACTCTGATTCATAACAACAAAGTGGAAAAAATTAATTTCGTAAAACATGTCCAAGAAACGGTTGGCAATTTAAAAAGTTCTAACGAAGACTATAACGTTGCCTCTTATTTAAACTTTTAAAACGGAAAATGTCAATCATTTTACCTATTTAATGTATCCAATACAGAATCATCTACGTTAAGTGACGCTGATAGCCCACGTGTCCAAGGGATTACAAATTACGATAATCTTAAGGACGAAAAGCAAAAGAAGAAAAAAGTCAAAAAGAGCAGACGTCGTTATCCTCCACGACAAGTTCTTCTTTGTGCAAAATAAATCATTCCATTAATGAAATGGATAACTTGAATATCCTTGAGCAACATGTCGTTTAACAAATACAAACCAAACATTTTGATATTCAAACAAGTCTCCCTTTTAGAACAGATATTAGAGGAGAGATAAGAACAGTAAACGAGAATGCAATTTATATTAAGCAATATCTTTATCCTCAATCAGCTAATAATTTTGTTGGTCAGGAAATAAATAGGATGTTAAACGAAAACATAATAAGGCCCAGCAGAAGTCCTTGTAATGCCCCGGCATGGGTAGTAAGAAACAAGGCTTTTAATGAAGATGGAACGCCAAAAAACGATTAGTAATTGATTTCAAACAAGTAAGAGGTTCTAGTCGGGAGCTCCCGACTAGGGAATACCCTGAATCTTCTTATTCCAACACCAAATGCAGCTCGCGCTACTCGCTCTTCTGCTTTAGTAGATAGAGAGTAGGATGTCGATATCGATTTTTATCGATTGATTTTAAACGGGGCAAGTTATCGAATATCGGAAACAAACTCGATCTGCGTAGGCCCTAGGAGGACATACAGCTAAAATTTCAAGTCTCTAGCTGTTATAGGTTCTGAGATCCTTGCGTTCATACATACGGACGGACGGACAAACAGACGGATGGACATGGCAAGATCGACTTGGCTATTGATGCTGATCAAGAATATATACACTTTATGGAGTCGGAGATGTTTCCTTCTGCCTGTTTAATACATTTACATTTTGTACAAAAACATAATACCCCTTTTACCCTTTTTTAATGGGTTCATGGTATAAAAATAAACAACGATACAATCCCCGATAAGTATAAAAATGCCTGGTCCTTAAGTTATCTTGTCTAACCTAGGAAAAGCGCGGCTCTTCTCAACAATCGATTTAGAATCTGGATCTCATCAGATTCTTATGAAATATGCAGATATCGAAAAAACATTCCATTAACAATGGAAAATACGAATTCCTTCGTTTGCCATTTGGGCTTGCGACAATATATTGCGTGAAAAAATCGGAAAAACTTGTCACATTTATATGAACGATATTGCAGATTTTTCAGATAATCCGAAACTACATTTTGATGATTTACATTTTCTTTAGAAAATAAATATAAATTTTAGGTTACATAGTATCATATAATATTATTTAAACCGACCTTAAAAATATAATCGATTATGAAATACCCACTTCCCAATAATTTAACGGAATTACGAGGCATTCTTTGTTTAACAGGCGATTACAGAAAGTTTGTAAAAAACTATGAGATTTTAGCAAAACCACTCACTAAACTGTTACAGGGACTTAATAGTATGGTTTCAAAACATATGTCTAAAAAAATAGAAATATGTTTAGACGAAGAAGCTATCTCAGCTTTTGATCACACTTAATTGCAAAAATTGAACTATCTCAAACAGACTATACAAAAAAGTTCGTTCTCACTTCAGACACTTCCGACATCGCCATTGGCGCGGTCCTTTCACAGGAAAACAGACCGATCACGTTTGTTTCAAAAACTTATAAAAAGAAAGAGAAAGAAATTATGACACAAATGAAAGACATCTATACGCTATATTGAGAAAAAAAAAAACCAATTAAAATAGCAAAATAGCAACACAGAAAACAATCGCAGTGAAGACAGAATCCGAAGCAGACGGGCATGAATGTGTGTGTGTACAATGTACACTGTACATGTACATACATATATAAAAATTCTTGAAAATTCTTTCTTCTTCATGAAGGAGGTCACTTTTCTCGGACACAAATGCACACACGTGCGAGCAAGCAAAGAATAGAACCATAGATTAATAAACAGATAAAGAGGAGGCTTTTGGATAAAAAGCTTTTTTTCAAAATACGTGGTGCAAGATACCGATGTTGCAAACACAAATTGCAAACACAACACCCGGCTGTCTGCAGCTACTTCTGCCGATGCCTAAAATTCAATAACAATTTCAAAACATTTTCTATAAGAACAACAACCATAATCAAAACAAACGACTCGACGATGAAAAAAGCATACCACAAATTTTGTCTCTGCTATCCCTTTTTGTTTGAGGCTATAGCCTATGATCTTAGCTTGCTCTCAAATAGGGTATTTTATATATTCATAAGCAATGTAACCAAATAGCGCAAACCTTCTTATATACACATTTTTATCCAATGTCTATGAAAAACATTATTTCGTATTTAGTGTGCAACTATTGGTTCAATTATTATTAATTTTTTTCTTGAAACATTATATACCATTTCTAAAAATAAGGGAATCACTGCCACGCGCGCCTAATAGTTGTTGTATGAGTGTCATCTCACACATATTGGTGCAAATCTGCATATAAGCCAACTGAAGTCTATGAACTTAAGAAGATTGCAATATTCTGTTGCGCATGTGGCGTCACAGCCTAAGGCTTATTCCGTGCGATTATTTCGTATTTAAAATGTTTACATATGTCAATCAATTATTTACTATAAAGGACCCTATTCATAAATTATTTAAATGTACGTAATAAAGGTAGAACTATATACTAAACAACACAAGAAATAAAATTCTGTGAAGTGTGACGTCATAATATATGATGTTGGTGCGCCGTGCACGTAACCCTTTGATCTGAATGCCATGGCCTGCTGGAATTTAAATTTTCTACCTACTTGCGCAGAGACTCGTCTCTGCAACAACAATTTAGTACCCGAATTGGGTTGTGGTTTCTATGCGCTGCCTTGTAGGAACGACAGAGAAACCAGCAACACACATAGTGGCATTGACGGCCCCTTTTCTTTGCACTGGTTTTCCTATGTCCTCAAAATCTTGCTTCAGAATTTCATACATCAAAACGGGGGACGATGAAAAAATGGGTTTTCGTGCGCACTGTTGTTGTTTTGCTAGTGATTTTTGTTGATTCCTATGGTAAATGAGCTTGATTTCTTGAGATGTTGACTTTGCGTACCAACCTTATCCAGCTTGCTTCAGAATTAAAACGGTAATAAAAGCTCGGAGTGACTTTACCGCTCTGTATCTGTTTATTACTCAATGGGCAGGAGGCAAAGGGCCGATGAAGGGAGTAGGCAGCAACTTACAAAGAGCGAACATTATTTGCTCTTAAGCTGTAATTATGATTATTGTCTTCTGCTGTTACTGCACGCAGCTGTCGCTGCGAAGAGCGAGAAGGGATGAACGACCATTCAATTGAGTCGGATAGGCAAAACTCAGGAACAGGCGGCTCAGATCTGCCAGCTCATTCTTAGCGCCTACGAAGTTTGTCGCATTGTCAGACTAGATTCTTGAAGGTCGAGTGCGAGTCAGGGTGATTCGTTTTAGGGCGTTTAGAAACGATATTGTAGACAGATCCTTTACAATCTCTAAGTGCACTGCCTTTGTAGCGAAGCATATGACAGGCTAATGTAGCATTTCACGGGTGGCCTGTTGCTCACTTCGCTCTTGTAGAAAAATGGTCCATAGTAATCAACGCCAGTGACCATAAAAGGATACGATGTGTCGAGACGATCAGCTGGTAGGTCTGCCATTATGTGCTCTGCCAATCGTGGCTTGGCACGAAAACAGATTGTGCATTTGGCAACACTACTGGAGACTGTTTTCTGGGCCAGTATTGGAGCCGAATCGAAGCCAATACGGCGCGAGGTCCAGCATGTAAGTTCCGTTTATGAAAGTGGATTATGATTACTCGAGTCACAGGATGCTGGCGAGGCAATATAATCGGATGTCGCTCTGAGAAGTCCAACGACGAATTTTTCAGCCGTCCACCGATGAGGAGTAGGCCGAAGTCATCAAGGAATGGCGCGAGAGAGGCCATTAAGCTAGACGGTTTGACAGGCCTTCCTTCCATCAGTGCCTTGTAGTCATCGCCAAGAGTAGCCATTTGCACTGACCGCAGCAACAGATGCCATGATGCACGTTGCTTGCAGTTACTTCAGCTCCTCGGATTCGATTTACAAACTTGTAAATGTAAGCAAAGACGCGTTGCAGCTTGGAGAACGAGTTGACGAACTTGCAGCCAATCGACTGATCAAGTTGCGCTGCAGTTCCGAGTAATACCTTGTGTTGAAGTTCTGGAAAGGATTCGAAAGGTATACAGGAGGCAGGCCACTCTTCCTTTTCTTTGCTGAGAAAACTCGGGCCATGGGCCCATAACGGAGACCTGGAGAGTTCACTGGGCAGCGCTCCTCGTGAAATTATATCCGCAGGGTTTAATTCAGTGGGAATATGATGCTATTCCATGCCAGTGGTGAGCTCTTGGATGGCTGCGCCCCGATTGGCAACGAAAATATTGAATTTGGACGCATCATTGCGAATCCAAGCCAAAACTACAACAGAGTCTGACCAACAGTATTAACGACAGTTAAACACTTTCAGTTGGTATACTTCGCTGAGAAGTTGAGCCAATAATGCAGCTCCGCAGAGTTCCAGCTTTGGTACAGTGATGGTTTTCACGGGCGCCACACGCGACCTGCAACACAGGAGACGTACGCTTGTGTTGCCATGGCATCACAAAATCCGTGAATCTCAACCGTGCTGTCTGATGAGAGTGCACGACGGGGATACTGGAATTGCTGAGTATGCTCAAAATCAGCGCAGAAATTGACCCAGGCTGTGCTTAAGTGTACAGGCAAGCTCTCATCCCAGTCCAGTTTTTCTCTCCAGAGATCCTGCATCAAAATTTTAGATTTTGTTATAACAGGACCAACAAGACCAAGGAGGTCATAAAAACGAGCAATTGACGACAGGATTGATCGTTTTGTCAGTCTTGAGGGTAGCCTCAGTGGAGAAAAAGAAACGAGAAAGAAGGGCTATCTTCGGCATGCCGAAGATCTAATACCCTTGCAGACCCAACCTTTTAATGCCGAGAAAATGGTTAAGGCCGAGTTTGGTCAAGGTATATTGATAAACAAAAATAAAGGCTTTTAATCAAAAACCGATGTAAATAAGATTTAGCAAAAATGAAGGAAGCATAGTGAAATCTTTAAATGCCGTGTTTAATCGCAAAATCATGAAAAACAAAATATTCTCCACACAAAAACTTAATAATATGATATAGTGGTCCGATCTTAATAGGATTTTGCATATATATGAGGAGCATAGTAAAACTAATAAATGCCGAGTTTGGTTAAGATATCTTGAAAAACAAAATGTTTTTTCATACAAAAACTTAATTTTCGATCGATCGTTCCTATGGCAGCTATATGATATAGTGGTCCGATCTTAATAGGATTTTGCATATATATGAGGAGCTTAGTAAAACTAATAAATGCCGAGTTTGGTCAAGATATCTTGACAAACAAAATGTTTTTTCATACAAAAACTTAATTTTCGACCGATCGTTCCTATGGCGGCTATATGACATAGTGGTCCGATCTTAATAGAATTTTGCATATATATGAAGAGCATAGCAAAACTAATAAATGTCGAGTTTGGTCAAGATATCTTGATAAACAAAAGGTTTTTTCATACAAAAACTTAATTTTCGACCGATCGTTCCTATGGCAGCTATATGATATAGTGGTCCGATCTTAATAGGATTTTGCATATATATGAGGAGCTTAGTAAAACTAATAAATGCCGAGTTTGGTCAAGATATCTTGACAAACAAAATGTTTTTTCATACAAAAACTTAATTTTCGACCGATCGTTCCTATGGCAGCTATATGATATAGTGTTCCGATCTTAATAGGATTTTGCATATATATGAGGAGCTTAGTAAAACTAATAAATGCCGAGTTTGGTCAAGATATCTTGACAAACAAAATGTTTTTTCATACAAAAACTTAATTTTCGACCGATCGTTCCTATGGCGGCTATATGATATAGTGGTCCGATCTTAATAGAATTTTGCATATATATGAGGAGCATAGTAAAACTAATAAATGTCGAGTTTGGTCAAGATATCTTGATAAACAAAAGGTTTTTTCATACAAAAACTTAATTTTCGACCGATCGTTCCTATGGCAGCTATATGATATAGTGGTCCGATCTTAATAGGATTTTGCATATATATGAGGAGCTTAGTAAAACTAATAAATGCCGAGTTTGGTCAAGATATCTTGACAAACAAAATGTTTTTTCATACAAAAACTTAATTTTCGACCGATCGTTCCTATGGCGGCTATATGATATAGTGGTCCGATCTTAATAGAATTTTGCATATATATGAGGAGCATAGTAAAACTAATAAATGTCGAGTTTGGTCAAGATATCTTGATAAACAAAAGGTTTTTTCATACAAAAACTTAATTTTCAACCGATCGTTCCTATGGCAGCTATATGATATAGTGGTCCGATCCAGCTGGTTTTGACATATGTGCTGCGTGCAACAGAAATAGGGACTTCTGCAAAGTTTCATTAAGATAGCTTTAAAACTGAGGGACTAGTTCGCATAGAAACAGACAGACGGACAGACGGACATGGCTATATCGACTCGGCTGTTGATGCTGATCAAGAATATATATACTTTATGGGGTCGGAGATGTCTCCTTCTATGCGTTACACATTTCACGACAAAATTATAATACCCTCTGCAAGGGTATAAAAAGAAAACAGTCTGAGGCGGAATCCCAAACGAGGCCTAACGTTTTCGTGATATCGCTGCCATCGTTGAACTTAAGCAGCGATTCTCTATCCTCTTCCGGTATGTTTTGGAGTACAGTTGCGTCGCTAGAACACCACTTTCGCAGCTTAAAGTTGCCCTTGACGAGTAGTCCAGACGTTCGCTTCGATATTTCAACTGCTTCTTGAACACAGCTACCACCAGAGATGAGATCATCCCCGTAGAAGTCACTTTTAACAATGTCAGCGCCAATAGGGAATGCTTTCTGCTCATCCATGGCCTGTTGGTGCATAGCTCGCACTGACAGAATCGATGCTGGTTTTGTGCCGTGATGGTGTCTAATTTATAAATCTGTATATTCTGATGCTGAGAATCACGCCACAGGATACATTGATAATAGCTGTCTGCTGGTTCGACTTGTACGCATAGATACTTTTTGGATATATCGCCTGTGAGGGCAAATGTATGCAAATGTTAGAAAACCAGATCAGTATCGAAAACAGTTTCGTTTGGATGGCAGGTCCTACCAACGATACTGCAGGATCTCTGGAGAGAAAAACTGGACTGGGATGAGAGCTTGCCTGTACACTTAAGCACAGCCTGGGTCAATTTCTGCGCTGATTTTGAGCATACTCAGCAATTCCAGTATCCCCGTCGTGCACTCTCATCAGACAGCACGGTTGAGATTCACGGATTTTGTGATGCCATGGCAACACAAGCGTACGTCTCCTGTGTTGCAAGTCGCTGGAACTCTGCGGAGCTGCATTATTGGCTCAACTTCTCAGCGAAGTATACCAACTGAAAGTGTTTAACTGTCGTTAATACTGTTGGTCAGACTCTGTTGTAGTTTTGGCTTGGATTCGCAATGATGCGTCCAAATTCAATATTTTCGTTGCCAATCGGGGCGCAGCCATCCAAGAGCTCACCACTGGCATGGAATAGCATCATATTCCCACTGAATTAAACCCTGCGGATATAATTTCACGAGGAGCGCTGCCCAGTGAACTCTCCAGGTCTCCGTTATGGGCCCATGGCCCGAGTTTTCTCAGCAAAGAAAAGGAAGAGTGGCCTGCCTCCTGTATACCTTTCGAATCCTTTCCAGAACTTCAACACAAGGTATTACTCGGAACTGCAGCGCAACTTGATCAGTCGATTGGCTGCAAGTTCGTCAACTCGTTCTCCAAGCTGCAACGCGTCTTTGCTTACATTTACAAGTTTGTAAATCGAATCCGAGGAGCTGAAGTAACTGCAAGCAACGTGCATCATGGCACACATCTGTTGCTGCGGACAGTGCAAATGGCTACTCTTGGCGATGACTACAAGGCACTGATGGAAGGAAGGCCTGTCAAACCGTCTAGCTTAATGGCCTCTCTCGCGCCATTCCTTGATGACTTCGGCCTACTCCTCATCGGTGGACGGCTGAAAAATTCGTCGTTGGACTTCTCAGAGCGACATCCGATTATATTGCCTCGCCAGCATCCTGTGACTCGAGTAATCATAATCCACTTTCATAAACGGAACTTACATGCTGGACCTCGCGCCGTATTGGCTTCGATTCGGCTCCAATACTGGCCCTGAAAACAGTCTCCAGTAGTGTTGCCAAATGAACAATCTGTTTTCGTGCCAAGCCATGATTGGCAGAGCACATAATGGCAGACCTACCAGCTGATCGTCTCGACACATCGTATCCTTTTATGGTCACTGGCGTTGATTACTATGGACCATTTTTCTACAAGAGCGAAGTGAGCAACAGGCCACCTGTGAAATGCTACATTAGCCTGTCCATATGCTTCGCTACAAAGGCAGTGCACTTAGAGATTGTAAAGGATCTGTCTACAATATCGTTTCTAAACGCCCTAAAACGAATCACCCTGACTCGCACTCGACCTTCAAGAATCTAGTCTGACAATGCGACAAACTTCGTAGGCGCTAAGAATGAGCTGGCAGATCTGAGCCGCCTGTTCCTGAGTTTTGCCTATCCGACTCAATTGAATGGTCGTTCATCCCTTCTCGCTCTCCGCAGCGACAGCTGCGTGCAGTAACAGCAGAAGACAATAATCATAATTACAGCTTAAGAGCAAATAATGTTGGCTCTTTGTAAGTTGCTGCCTACTCCCTTCATCGGCCCTTTGCCTCCTGCCCATTGAGTAATAAACAGATACAGAGCGGTAAAGTCACTCCGAGCTTTTATTACCGTTTTAATTCTGAAGCAAGCTGGATAAGGTTGGTACGCAAAGTCAACATCTCAAGAAATCAAGCTCATTTACCATAGGAATCAACAAAAATCACTAGCAAAACAACAACAGTGCGCACGAAAACCCATTTTTTCATCGTCCCCCGTTTTGATGTATGAAATTCTGAAGCAAGATTTTGAGGACATAGGAAAACCAGTGCAAAGAAAAGGGGCCGTCAATGCCACTATGTGTGTTGCTGGTTTCTCTGTCGTTCCTACAAGGCAGCGCATAGAAACCACAACCCAATTCGGGTACTAAATTGTTGTTGCAGAGACGAGTCTCTGCGCAAGTAGGTAGAAAATTTAAATTCCAGCAGGCCATGGCATTCAGATCAAAGGGTTACGTGCACGGCGCACCAACATCATATATTATGACGTCACATTTCACAGAATTTTATTTCTTGTGTTGTTTAGTATATAGTTCTACCTTTATTACGTACATTTAAATAATTTATGAATAGGGTCCTTTATAGTAAATAATTGATTGACATATGTAAACATTTTAAATACGAAATAATCGCACGGAATAAGCCTTAGGCTGTGACGCCACATGCGCAACAGAATATTGCAATCTTCTTAAGTTCATAGACTTCAGTTGGCTTATATGCAGATTTGCACCAATATGTGTGAGATGACACTCATACAACAACTATTAGGCGCGCGTGGCAGTGATTCCCTTATTTTTAGAAATGGTATATAATGTTTCAAGAAAAAAATTAATAATAATTGAACCAATAGTTGCACACTAAATACGAAATAATGTTTTTCATAGACATTGGATAAAAATGTGTATATAAGAAGGTTTGCGCTATTTGGTTACATTGCTTATGAATATATAAAATACCCTATTTGAGAGGAAGCTAAGATCATAGGCTATAGCCTCAAACAAAAAGGGATAGCAGAGACAAAATTTGTGGTATGCTTTTTTCATCGTCGAGTCGTTTGTTTTGATTATGGTTGTTGTTCTTATAGAAAATGTTTTGAAATTGTTATTGAATTTTAGGCATCGGCAGAAGTAGCTGCAGACAGCCGGGTGTTGTGTTTGCAATTTGTGTTTGCAACATCGGTATCTTGCACCACGTATTTTGAAAAAGGGCTTTTTATCCAAAAGCCTCCTCTTTATCTGTTTATTAATCTATGGTTCTATTCTTTGCTTGTTCGCACGTGTGTGCATTTGTGTCCGAGTAAAGTGACCTCCTTCATGAAGAAGAAAGAATTTTCAAGAATTTTTATATATGTATGTACATGTACAGTGTACATTGTACACACACACATTCATGCCCGTCTGCTTCGGATTCTGTCTTCACTGCGATTGTTTTCTTAATTGTTCTTAATTGTTTAAGTTTTTGAAACAAACGTGATCGGTCTGTTTTCCTGTGAAAGGACCGCGCCAATGGCGATGTCGGAAGTGTCTGAAGTGAGAACGAACTTTTTTGTATAGTCTGTTTGAGATAGTTCAATTTTTGCAATTAAGTGTGATCAAAAGCTGAGATAGCTTCTTCGTCTAAACATATTTCTATTTTTTTAGACATATGTTTTGAAACCATACTATTAAGTCCCTGTAACAGTTTATTGAGTGGTTTTGCTATAGTCTCATAGTTTTTTACAAACTTTCTGTAATCGCCTGTTAAACAAAGAATGCCTCGTAATTCCGTTAAATTATTGGGAAGTGGGTATTTCATAATCGATTATATTTTTAAGGTCGGTTTAAATAATATTATATGATACTATGTAACCTAAAATTTATATTTATTTTCTAAAGAAAATGTAAATCATCAAAATGTAGTTTCGGATTATCTGAAAAATCTGCAATATCGTTCATATAAATGTGACAAGTTTTTCCGATTTTTTCACGCAATATATTGTCGCAAGCCCAAATGGCAAACGAAGGAATTCGTATTTTCCATTGTTAATGGAATGTTTTTTCGATGTCTTCATATAGTTTATAAGAATCTGATGAGATCCAGATTCTAAATCGATTGTTGAGAAGAGCCGCGCTTTTCCTAGGTTAGACAAGATAACTTAAGGACCAGGCATTTTTATACTTATCGGGGATTGTATCGTTGTTTATTTTTATACCATGAACCCATTAAAAAAGGTTAAAAGGGGTATTATGTTTTTGTACAAAATGTAAATGTATTAAACAGGCAGAAGGAAACATCTCCGACTCCATAAAGTGTATATATTCTTGATGAGCATCAATAGCCGAGTCGATCTTGCCATGACCATCCGTCTGTTTGTCCGTCCGTCCGTATGTATGAACGCAAGGATCTCAGAACCTATAACAGCTAGAGACTTGAAATTTTAGCTGTATGTCCTCCTAGGGCCTACGCAGATCGAGTTTGTTTCCGATATTCGATAACTTGCCCCGTTTAAAATCAATCGATAAAAATCGATATCGACATCCTACTCTCTATCTACTAAAGCAGAAGAGCGAGTAGCGCGAGCTGCATTTGGTGTTGGAATAAGAAGATTCAGGGTATTCCCTAGTCGGGAGCTCCCGACTAGAACCTCTTACTTGTTTGAAATCAATTACTAATCGTTTTTTGGCGTTCCATCTTCATTAAAAGCCTTGTTTCTTACTACCCATGCCGGGGCATTACAAGGACTTCTGCTGGGCCTTATTATGTTTTCGTTTAACATCCTATTTATTTCCTGACCAACAAAATTATTAGCTGATTGAGGATAAAGATATTGCTTAATATAAATTGCATTCTCGTTTACTGTTCTTATCTCTCCTCTAATATCTGTTCTAAAAGGGAGACTTGTTTGAATCTCAAAATGTTTGGTTTGTATTTGTTAAACGACATGTTGCTCAAGGATATTCAAGTTATCCATTTCATTAATGGAATGATTTATTTTGCACAAAGAAGAACTTGTCGTGGAGGATAACGACGTCTGCTCTTTTTGACTTTTTTCTTCTTTTGCTTTTCGTCCTTAAGATTATCGTAATTTGTAATCCCTTGGACACGTGGGCTATCAGCGTCACTTAAAGTAGATGATTCTGTATTGGATACATTAAATAGGTAAAATGATTGACATTTTCCGTTTTGAAAGTTTAAATAAGAGTCAACGTTATAGTCTTCGTTAGAACTTTTTAAATTGCCAACCGTTTCTTGGACATGTTTTACGAAATTAATTTTTTCCACTTTGTTGTTATGAATCAGAGTTCCATTTAATAAGTCGATTACTGCTTTAATCTCCTTCAGTAGATAATAGCCACCTAATAGATCTGCGTCTAGATTTATATTATTATGAAAGTGCGTTATAATACTGTAACCGTTTACAGTTTTTATTCTTTTTTTTTATAACTTATTCTTCTGCATTACCATATATACCCTCTTTTATGTAACAAGCGGTAGCACCGGTGTCAATTAATATTTTAATCTTTTTTCTGAAAATTAAGAGGAAAATGGTCTTCCTCAAGGTTATTAATACTCATGAGCTTGTAAGGTTGCTGAACCGTTTTCTCTGTTGCGCTGAATTATGATTTTGGGGATACGGATAAGGTGTATTTTGTAGTTGTATGGATTTATCTACATCCATGAGCTCCGGTGGAGGTTGAGGAGTCTTGTTGCTTTGCTCAAAATTCTGGTTTTTTCGAACTTGATTGAACCTTAAGTGGTTTTCATACCTTTTATTAGTTTGGTTTGGGGTTTCAGCTTGGTTTGTTACGTTGTTGGGTGTTGGTGAAGTGAAGTGATTGATAGATTGGCCCTATCACTGTAGGCGAAATCCAATCTTGCAAGTTGTAAGGAAGCTACAGACCGGGGTACAACTCTGAGTCTTACCATTACCAGCAATTTACAAGATATTTGCTGGGACGGAGGGTTTAGAGGGGAGAGAAAGTGTTTCAAACAAACTACGCCCCTACTACTTTCATAGCATAGGGAGGAGAGAGCATACACACGGCCGAGATTGCTCGGCCCCCAAACCAAGATTCACACGCACACGGCCGGGATTGCTCACGCGGTCGGTGGGCTGAACCTCTATTCACACATGTAACTTCATTTTTATTCACATTCGCTGACTACGCGCTACCCTATACGATTTCACTAAGCTAAGGCCCTGCCGCACTGTTCGGAGCCCTAGCGCTCCTCTACTCGTTTGGGGTTATTTTTGCCACTTTGTCCTCTTTGACACACGTCTACTCGCTTTGATCGTGATTGCAAAAGTGCCGGCACGCTCACAGGCGAGCCGTGCGTTTGCCTCGGTCGCTCAATTTCGCCGCGATCTTTCGCAACTTCACCTCGAAGCTTTCGCTCTTCGCCGCCGACGGCCGGCGGTAAGATCCAAACTTAATTCAAACTGAGCTCTTTGCCCTTAACTAGCTTCAATACATCGGTACCTTGCCTTAACTGTTCTTATTACTAATACAATGCTTATATACTATATAATGCTTATAGCCTATAATTATAATTATGAACTGCAAGGTGGCTACCTTAGTGGCCTTAGTATTGCTCAAAGTTAAGAACTCTACCGTGATTGGTCAGGGTGTCATTAGCTTCACTTGTTATTTTCTTTATACAAATTAATGCATTTTCAAATGCAGTTTTATATGTTTTGATTATTTGCATTAATAAATGCAGTTGAGTTAACTAAGAGCAGTGATTTCAGGAGCTGTACGCTGCGCTTTATTCATATCCAAACTTAGACTAATAAAATACAATTTTGGTTATAATAAGCAAAGCTAGCCTACGGCGCCGTCGCTGCCACGGAGCCGCCGTCGCTGTCGCAGAGTCGCCGTCGCTGCCCCCAAAAGTGCAGCGTTAGCGCCTCGTGTGTGGTGTCGGATGACCGTCGCGGCCGGCAACATAGTTGCGACATATCCGCCGCCATTATGACTCTGGTCGTTGGCTTCCCCAGAACGCTGAGTCAGCAAATACCAATAGTCACTGGTTAACTACTCCCCCTCTCGAAGACCGACCGTCCTCGATCGCGTTCAAGTTATCCAGTATCTGCGAGATTTTTCGGGAGTTTCGGCGTTTGATCACCAGCTGATGAAGCCAGTAGACCCCAGGTCCCACAGCACAAACTAACAACATTATGCTGAGGGAAATTGCCGATATGTTTACGACTTCGACACTGTCTCTAACCTCCTTGATATTTTTTTTTTTTTTTTTTGTTTGTTTATTGTATTGTATCAAAAATAGCATACATTTTTATTACAACACAGTTGGCTTAGGTGATATTACGCCAAGCCTGGTTGGGTCCTCAGGCTTTATCGTGGACAAACGTCAAAGGCGGCTTTTTGAGTAAGGCTGCATCGTCACGTAGGTAGTCGGGGGACTCTGGGGCGTCTCCTATGTGGTAGGAGGAGGTCCTTGAACGATCTTCTCTTGAGCCTCCTGATTACACACCTCCCAGCGAGGTCTCTTGCTACCCGGCTGCAGTGTCGCTGCAAGCGTTCGCTGTACCGATTGGCGAATGCTCCGACTTGGCTGATATTGTTAAGGTTGTCCTCACTCAGACGATGAGCACCGTGTCGTGACCACTGATGTTTAGTAACGGGGATGCCGCTATTGCCGGGAACCGATTTTTCACGCTCATGCGATTAAAGTATCGCGTGCCATTTACAGTGGCCTGGGACGTGAAAGTGACAAGACTTGTCCCATCTACTTTCATTGAGGCGCAATCGTCATAGCTAAGTATTGTGCTGCGATCGTTTATGATGATAATGCTGTTGTCCACTATGGTGACAGGGTCGAGGTGACTCGGCTGCGTTTGGCAATGAGCCGTGCCTCCTGTTTCTCTCGGACCGCTTGCAGAATGTGGCAGTTGCTGTTTGTGAACAATTTGCTACCGCTAAAATCTGGCCATCGCAATCAGCCACGAAATTGTCGTGAAGTTGAAGTACGGAGCTATTGTGGGCGACTGGAAATATAGTTATCTTCCTGCATTGCTTGCTTATTATAGGGAACTGAATTATGAAAGTTATTACATTGTTCTTATGTTCTACCTTAATATTAGATACTCTCAAAATGTCTGTTATGGGGGTCCCTGTGACTTGGTCAGTGAGAATATTCAGTAAATCAGAGTGATCAATTATTGTTGGAATTAATACATTTATTTTTTCTAAGGTTAAGGTAAGCATAAGGTTCCCTATTTCTGTTATCATCATTCTGCTGCGTGTGCTTAGGGTTTCAAAAAGGTGACCCGTGTCGGCCTGCTTATCTTTTGAGGAATTTAGAATTTTGTTTAGTGTCGGTCAGTTGGTTGATCTTTTCCTGTACCTTGGAATTTATTGAAATCTGCCTATTGCTTGCAGTGACCAGCTGCGTCTGCGTTAGTTCTACTTTATTAAAGTTGTTTGCGTCCCAAGTAGTCGAGGCTTCTTACCTTACGATGGTGCACATCGAGGGCGGACAACATGTCCAGTACGTGTCCAGTGTTGACTTCCAGCAATTCCCTCAAATGGGAATGCGGAAATAGTCCCCTTAGTTTCATAGTTTCTTCAGTCATTGTCTCGTAGTCCGTGAGGTTGGTAATGTGACGTAAGTATCCGTAGCTGTCCTATAGTAAGATATCCCCGTCCATAATTGGTATGTAGTCCGCGTGTGAGTATTCCGTCACCCGTGCCGTTGTCATTGACATGATTGAAAGTATAGTGAACGTAATCCTAAAATGTTAAAACTACTGTTATGAAAACGGTAATGAAAGAATTGAGCTTTAAATTCAACGGAGGTTGTCCTTGTGGACCACCCTCCCCTTAGTGAGGACCGTTGTCCCTATTTTCAATGCACAAGGGCGATAACTTGTTGCCTAGTCTGCGGTTCGTCTAAACCAGGACCTTTTCACCTACTTCAAACTACTACTTTGGTTAACCCCGGCGTTCTGTTGAATTTGAGCCCTTTCTATATGTCCTTAGGCTTTTTCTCAACCACTGAGTGAATGGAATTGTGGCCTGCAGGATGAGGTCGACCGTGTCAACTATACCCCTTTGTAGCTTTCAGCACCTAGCTATTTCCAGGAGAGTGCTGTGAAAACGTCCTACCTGCCGGAGGCGCGTTTACCGCGCTGACGCCGTAATTATTCAATAGCAGAGACCTGAGCTCATTGTCGCAATATACCTGCTTAGCCGAAGGGAAAATATTCGTTAAAACTAGCAGGGGCGCTCTCGTGTCTTCTATCGTTCGAGATGCTATAGGCTGGACCACCGCAAACTTTGAGAATTTGTCTACGCAAGTCAAAAAGAATATTTTGTCTGTGGGAAAAATGTCGATATGTAACATTTCTCCTGTTTTTGAGGGAAGTGAGCTGGCCGAGTTCCTGCTTTTTTTTTTTTTTTTTTTTTTTTTTAACGTGTGTATCGTATTTAGCTTTTGTGCAAATCTTACAGTTAAGGACCACCTCATTAGCCAATTTGGTCATGTTAGGAAAATAGTATTTCGTTATGAACTGTTTCACATTCTGAGCCGCCCTATGGGCTCGATTGTGTCGAACACGTCGGCCACGAACTTTTTGCAATACCAAAACTTCGTAGTCGTAAAGGCTCTTACCAATCAATGCTGGAAACTGGCCAAGATTGGGAGAGTACAGTGAAACGCGTTAACCACTTTCGGGATAATGACGGTCTTTATTGTTTCGATAAGGGCGTGCCTATCGGTGAAATTTATTATGTGGCGAGTTTTTTCGCTGAAAAGTATGAAATTCCTCTTCAGAGGAAAGCGTGCCTCTTCTAATACTATCTGGTTCCGGAAGCAGTTTAGGGGCTTCTCCGTCGAATCGATTGTGTAAGACAGGGACAATTCACTGTGAATTGTAGCCGCGTCAGATTCTGGCTCATCGCGGTTGCCGTTGTGGCGCGACAGTGCGTCAACTACATGATTCTCTTTACCAGGCTTATAGAAAAGCTTGGCCCCTGTTTCATCAATGCGCGCTTTCCAGCGCTTTATTTTTGCATTGGGATTACTTTCGGATAACGAGAACGTAAGAGGCTGGTGAAAGTGTCGTAGTTTGCCTAATGCCCAAACGATAGCAAGCAACTCTCGCCAATGCAGTAGGCTGAGGCGTCTGTAGTCAAGTCGAATGGTTTTTTATAGTCCGGGTACATCAGTATGACGCCTTCCGACGCTAATATGTTCCTAAGCCTCTGGAACGCGTTGCGCTGAGCATCGTTGAATTGTATAGGAACCTTTCTAGATCTGTACTTGCTAATGGATCCGTTTTCCCCTTTTAGGATGTCAGAGATTGGTTTCGCTATTGCTGCAAAATCTTTGATAAAACAGCGGTAATAACTTGCCAATCCCAAAAAGGATCTTACTTCAAACACCGTAGTCGGCTCAGCGTATTCCCGAATGGCTTTTACCTTTTCTGGATCTGATTTTGCACCATCTTTACTCACTATAAAGCCGAGATACTCGACGCTTTCTTTAAAAAACTGTGACTTCTCGTGTGCCACACGCATGTTTGCGTTTAAAAGGCTCAATACCCAGTCGACATGCCCGACATGGTCCGACTCGTTTACCGATAACACGATGACGTCGTCCACATAAACGTAGTAAGATTTTCCAATTTTCTCCCGCAGAACGTCATCTATGGTCCTCTGAAAAGTGCTCGCTGTATTCTTCAAACCAAAGGGAAGTCGACAAAATTCGTACTTTCCACCATTGATCAAAAGGCCGTCTTCTCACGGTCTTGCTCTGCCAGAATAGTCTGGTGATAGCCTGATTTCAGGTCGAGCGTCGTGAAGGAGTTGGCTTTACCAAGATTAGCCAGTGTCATTGCGATACTTGGCATTGGGTATTTGTCGGCAACAGTCCTGAGGTTAAGTTTCCTAAAGCCTATCACCAGACGTTTATTTTTATTACCTAACTCATCTGTGCCTTTCTTATCGACCACCCACAACGGATTGTTGTATGGTGATTTCGACTTCCTGATAATGACATTTTTAAGAAGTTCGTTGACTTCCCCAATGACAAAATCCTCTACACCCCTAGGGTAGGGGTATAGAGGACACCACACTTTCGTCGGTCGTACGGATTGTGGCCACAACAGCCGTGTTGTAAGGCTGCGCCTCGTTAGAGTTCGCGAAAGCCTTGCTGTTTCGGTGAAGTACTCGCAGGAAATCTGCCTTCACCGCAGGTAGTGCCTCGACCTCTTTGTTTTTCGTGTGGTTTACGTTCGCACACTTGTGGTACTGCAACCCTTCCGAAGTCGCACCAAATTTTAACATACCTTTTTGTAGGCATAAAAAGGGGACTCGACAGGGACGAAGCCTTTAAGGCGTTTTTGCGGCCTGATGTAGTTTTTTGCTGCACCCGTGTCGATTAAAAATTTCATATCTATCCCCGCTATTCTCAGTCGAATGAACGGTAGCAGGGACCTTCCCCTAAAAAAAGGGCGCTAACGCTATCATTGTCCTGGCTGTGTTCGTCTGATGCCTCTTGTGCCGCGTCGGCATACCCTGCGCCCTCAGCCTCGCTTGCCAGGATGTGGTCTACCCATTGCCTCCTTTGGCCCGTCGCGCGGTATGAACCGGCAAGGCGTTTATTTCCCTGACCTTGGCTGGCGTTAAACTTAGCCGAGCCTTGGGAAATCGAAAACTTTGTGGGCTGTCTAAACCTGGAAGAAGAAGGGACGACTTCCATGGGAACTGGGGCATTATCGGCCCAGCTCTATTCTGGGCTCTATCTGTGGATTGGCCGTTATGCTTCTTGAAATGAGGATTCTTGCCCTGGCTACCCTGAGAGAATTGCTTTTTTCTCTCGTTGCTATTGTTGCTGGCGCCCTTGTGGGCGCTGCTCTGGACGAACTCGCTCTTCTTGTCCCCTAGCGAAGCTTGTCGCGAAGGCATATGTTTCGTGATTAGCCTCGACCTCCTGGGCTAACGCTAGTGCCGTCGGAAGATCCGAAGGGTGAGCCGAAAACAACACATCGGTTAGACTGCGTTTTAGTGCAGAGATGAATACGCGAAGTGCGTCACCCCTGAATTTTTCACACATGCCCGCCGCCAAATTGCTGTCATACGTCATATGGGCTTTGTTCCTGAGTAACGTGAGTTTTTTCGTTACCTCGTCGTAGTACTGTAGAATGGACAAGCCTCCCTGCCTAAGCGTACCCATTTCCTGTTCAATCACATGGATAGGCCGCTTGTCACTATAAGTAAAGTCCATCCTCGCTATGATGGCCTCAAAATTTAACGGCGTGTTAAAAGAGCCGAGAACCGCGTCTGCCGGGCCGCTCACTTAATGATTACGGTAGCTTGGTAATGACGTGAACTTCCGTTGTATTTTTTGAAAATTTTATAGGCAGCAAGCGCGGCCTGCCTCCTGGACACGTAAGTGTCTTGAGTCGCATGGAATTCATTAAGACATTTTACCACCCCGTCTATGATTTCAACTTACCTATAAACCTTCACTTCTGGCACTGAATGTTGTGTGTTTCTTAACTTGTTTGACACCTGCGCAATCTGTTGTTGAAGCTCCTGCCTGAGCGCAGCTTCCCTATTCACGAATTCTTGCGATTTTGCTGCGAGTGCGCTCTGCACTGCGGCATCAATTATCATGCGCAACTGCTCAGGATCCATGGCTAAATCTGTGTTTGTGTCTGGTTCAGTTGGAATAGCACACCTTGATATCTGTAATGTATCAAATCCTCCTATTAAACGAGCAAAAATACTATCGTCGCTGTCGTAGTGTCCCTGATCGTGTACGTCGGAGTCACAGTCACTCATTCGCACCTAAACAAAATTCTATGCAAAACCGTTCACAGAGTGATTTAAGATTTTTCTAACTGAAAATTCCCAAAATATGTTTCCTTTTGCTTACTTTTGTGGCAAATTAGGTTTAACGAAACTGGTGTAGTTTATAAAAGTGTTTTTATTATATATTTCTTTATATTTTTCTTCTGAAACTCTGTTATATGATATGTTTCATGCAGCGAACTAGCGCATCGGCTTGAAACTATATCCAATATGTTTATTCTCGCGTCACAAGTCACTTACATGATTCTGTTGAGACTATGGTTAATCTAGTACACTACGATGAACTCCCTCGCTGCCGTCACAAAAGGTATTCTTCGTGGAGTGTCGTATTGTGGCTTTAATTTTGCGCGTATTTCCTCTTGTAGGTTTATTACTCAAGTTACTTGTTGCCGCGAATTTTTTACTTTCCCCTTTTTTTATTTGTTAATATTGCTTTTTATTTGAGTTTCGCGTTTTTTAGATATTAAAAAATTGTCCCACTTGCGGGCTTGTACGCTGGACGTCAATTGATTATTTGCATTAATAAATGCAGTTGAGTTAACTAAGAGCAGTGATTTCCGGAGCGGTACGCTGCGCTTTATTCATATCCAAACTTAGACTAATGAAATACAATTTTGGTTATAATAAGCAAAGCTAGCCTACGTCGCCGTCGCTGCCACGGAGCCGCCGTCGCTGTCGCAGAGTCGCCGTCGCTGCCCCCAAAAGTGCAGCGTTAGCGCCTCGTGTTTGGTGTCGGATGAGCGTCGCGGCCGGCAACATAGTTGCGACATATCCGCCGCGATCATGACTCTGGTCATTGGATTCCCCAGAACACTGGGGAATAGTCAGTGGTTAACTTACATACGCATGGCGCAGCAAGCTGCTTCGCGCCAGCTAACATATGCAATATAACGGCTTGAAAATTCTGGTATAGACTTGATGACATCGAATGATTAATCGAAACGAATTAAGTCATTAACTTCAGTTATTTTAAATTTTTGTTCATTATTGGTGGAGAGAGTAATTTGCACTTCAATTCTGCAATTTGCTCTTGGAGTGCTCTAGTCTGAGTTGCTATCAACTAAGCTACCACATCAGCTGTCAAGTTATTGTTAGCAATATTTAAATTTTGATAACCAGCAATTAAAATTTCTAATTGATTATCCAGTTTTTAACAATTATTTTACTAACAAATGTTCTGGTATATAAAATTTACTTCTTATTATTACAATTTAAATTTACTTTATATAATCAAAATATCATAGAATAAAAATAAAAAAAATTTCTGATGGCTCACGTTAAAGTTCTTTCTTTTTCGGTGATTATAAAGTCGTCCAAGTCTTCCTTCCTTCCTTCTGGTTTTAGGGTGAAGCTATCCTTCCTTTCTTCTTGTTTTAGGGTCTTCTTTTTAGGTTGTTCTCGTTCGGAGATCTTGGGTTGATGCATTTTTCATAATTGGTCACATACGAAATGTTTTTATTTAACGATATTTTCATATATCGAAATTTTCGTTTCACTTTTAAGTATCTTTTATGTTTGAAGATTTTTTATAATTGGTCACAAACAAATGTTTTTATTTAAAGGCGTTTGAGATTGTTGAACATTTTGGTTAACTTTCCTTATTTATGGAATTACTTTGCGTTTCCGTTTATTGGAACTTTTTTATATTCTTTCGTGTTTTTTTGAAACAGGATATTTCCGTCTGTTGGAAATTTTTAATGCTTCTTTTAGGGACACACGGTATTTACTTTCATAGAAAATTAGTTAATGCTCTTATTGATAACTTTTGTGGATTTGTGTATCGGTACTTTGCTCACTCTCGAATCCCTAAAGATGATTTTTCTTCTAATTATCCTTTTCTTGTGTTATCAATCGCGAGCACCGCGTTGGGCGCCAATTAACCAATTTGTAGCGACAAATTGGAAAAAAAAATATTTTTATTGCGGGGGTCTAGAAGCTTCCGATTTATTTGAATCGAAAATTAGAACTAAAGTACAATCATGAATTTATGCTGCAAGTTAGCTATGTTTATGATAAAGGTTATTTTCGTAAAGCTCAAAAGCTCGCTGTGAAGTGTTATGCTAAAGCTTCTTTTCTTAAGTTTCAAAAGTTCGCGGGCGCAGCTTTCGTAATCAATAGCTAAATGCTATGCTTATGTTATGCATTGCGCATCAGGATCTGGATCTTTACGTTAAGTATTTGCCCTGTTATGTTTATATAAGAGACGGGAGTCTGGATCTTTATATTAAAAAACCGCAGCTGCGCGTTAAGCGGCTGATTGATATGGGTCTAATAAGGGTGAAGGAATGTTGTTTATAATTTCAATAAAAATTGTCGTGCAGGCTGGGTGATAACTTGCACACATACACTAACATATATACACACAAAAAGAATTATAATTTCGATTGCATCGTATGCTGTTCTCTGTGTATATGCTGCTATTTAAGTTCAGATTTATCGTTAAGTACCAGCTCTTGGTGTAGTTGCAGGTATACAGTGAGTGGAAACATTTCGCTTCGTCGGTCGCAGGTCGCAAGTTCAATTCCTACAGGGAGAATATTTTTTGTTGTAATTTTTTATATATTTAATAATGCTAGTTGGATCCCTTCACCCTTTATATAAGTTAACAACAAATAAATTCATACAGTCCCAATAAGAAGCATTGCAACACCTCATAAGAAATGCAGCAAAATGCTGACATGGTGTCTGTGTCATTTCCTCCACGCGCCGATTGGCAACCGCTGAAAATTCCAAGAAGAATTGCCCAACGGGCCAACAATATCAGCAACGACGCCGCTGCCACTAAACCACAGGTTACTAGGGCTAGAATTGATTTAAGTTTATTCAGTTGAATCAGTTGACATCAATAAAAGGAAGACTTGCTTCCCCAAAAAAATATATTTTTTTCATCGTTTAATAAACCTTGGAATTAACTGGCGCCCGAGCAGGGACCGGCTCGTGTTACAAAAGAACAAAACGCTTCTACGTGCGCGTTAGTCGGTTATACGCGAAAACAAAACTAGTGCAACTCTCGTTAATTATATTTAACGACTGGTGAAATTCGCGAAAGGCAATTAAAACTTAATTGATTATTTGCCCAGCGGTGGACAATACATCTTGTAAGGCCCGCCCGCAGGATACTCTCAACGAAGACTGGTCGCAGGATCCCCAGTAGATACCCAAAGGCTTCAAAAAGGATGAAATCCGGACCGGCAGGGGAGGTTGCCATATCAGGAATAGTACTGTATGTTAGAAATGAAGTGAAAAACAAAGAAACTTCAACATACAAACTGGAGAAGAACAGACCGAGACAGAAACACTGACAGCTATGTTACCATGGAATGTAAGATAGGGAGCGGAAAGTTACTCAAAATATTAATAGATACAGGATCAAACAGGAATTATGTCCAACCCGAATTCGTGTCCGAGCCCTTCGAAGCCGTCACAGTCGGCGGAAGCATTTAAATTACACACCACAAGTTCGCTAATCTTTTTAATAGAAATTGTATCAAAATAAAATTCTTTCTCTTACCCAACTTAAAATCATTTGACGCCATATTAGGTAACGATAGTCTTAAAGAATAAGATGCTGTCATACAAAGCAGCAAAAATCTACTAATAATCAAGAATAATATTTGCATACCCATTAAGCAGAAAAGAATCAAGGCAGTAAACACGGTAATACCACGGACAGACCACATGACAAACGAACAAAAAAATAGTCTAAATCAACTTGTTAAAATGCACTTAAGTCTCTTTGCCAATCCGGACGAAAAATTGAATTATGCAACTAACGTAAGAGCAGAAATCAGAACCAAAACCGATTCCCCAATATATTTGAAATTTTACCAATTTTCAATGTCTTTAAAAGACGAAGTTCACAACCAAATTAAGGAACTTTTAGAGGACGGAAAAATCCGACCCTCCCGATCCCCATATAATTCACCTGTGTGGATTGCTCCCAAAAAATTAGATGCCTCCGGGCAAAAGAAATATCGCATGGTCGCATGTACCGCAGCTAAATACCCAATACCAGAAATCAACGAGGTATTGGCACAGCTAGGTAATAATAAAGTATTCTCAGTCTTAGATTTGAAAAGTGGATTTCACCAAATCCCCCTCAAAGAATCAGACATAGAAAAAACAGCCTTCTCCGTTAACAACGGAAAATACGAGTTTACATGACTCCCCTTCGGACTGCAGAATGTGCCCGCAATCTTCCAGAGAGCCCTTGACGATATCCTCCGCGAGCATATTGGAAAAATATGCTTCATTTATATTGACGATATCATTATCTTTAGCAAGGATGATGAATCGCATACGCGTTACCTTGGCGCCATATTCAGAACTCTTCAGGAAGCCAACATGAAATGTCAGTTGGACAAATGTGAGTTCTTTAAAAGCAGAGTAGAGTTCCTGGGATTTATCATCTCAGATAAAGGTATTGAAACCAATCCTAACAAGATAGAGACAATAGGAAAGTACCCACTTCCAAAAACCCTCAAAGATTTAAGATCTTTTATTGGCCTTGCCAGCTATTATACGAGATTTATAAAACACTTCGCTAAGTTGACAAAGCAAGGATGATGAATCGCATACGCGTTACCTTGGCGCCATATTCAGAACTCTACAGGAAGCCAACATGAAATGTCAGTTGGACAAATGTGAGTTCTTTAAAAGCAGAGTAGAGTTCCTGGGATTTATCATCTCAGACAAAGGTATTGAAACCAATCCTAACAAGATAGAGACAATAGGAAAGTATCCACTTCCAAACACCCTCAAAGATTTAAGATCTTTTATTGGCCTTGCCAGCTATTATACGAGATTTATAAAACACTTCGCTAAGTTGACAAAGCCCCTTACCTCTCTTTTAAGAGGGAAAGATGGACGTGTGTCCAAAAATCAATCAGCTAAAAAGCTCATTAATCTCAACGAAGAATCAATCGAAGCATTTAATAAAATTAAAAACGCCATGGTTTCAAACGAGGAAATACTCCATTACCCAGACTTCAGCAAAGAATTTCATCTGACAACAGATGCATCAAACTTTACTATTGGCACTGTTATATCCCAGAACAAGCGACCCATTTGTTTTCTCTCTAGAACTCTCTCTAAAACAGAAGAGAACTACGCCACCAATGAAAGGGAAATGTTGGCAATAATTTGGGCCCTAAAAGCTCTCAAAAATTACCTTTACGGTAAAGCAAGAGTAAAGATATATACTGACCATTAACCCTTAACCCACTCTCTCAGCAGTTGGAACGGCAACGCAAAAATAACAAGTAAGAGGTTCTAGTCTGAAGCTTCCGACTGGGGAATGCCCTGAACTTTCTTTGATGTGAAAGCGGGGAGCTGGCGATAGGTCTAAAATGAAAGATACTTGACATATGTATATATAATATTCTAGAAGCAACATATCATGTTTGGTGACTCTAGCTATTATTATTTACCCAATTTGCTCAAAAAACAGGATGTCGAAATCGATCTGCGTAGGAACTAGAAGAACCTACAGCCAAAATTTCATGTCTCTAGCTCTTATAGGTTCTGTGATCCTTGCGTTCATACATACGGACGGACGGACGGACAGGCAGACGGATATGGCTAGATCGACTCGGCTATTGATGCTGATCAAGAATATATATACTTTATGGGGTCGGAGATGTTTCCTTCTGCCGCCTGTTAAATACATTAACATTTTGCACAAATACAACATACCCTTTTTACCCATTTTTAATGGGTTCAGGGTATAAAAAGGTGGAAAGCTTACCTGGAAGAGTTCGACTATGAACTCCTCTATAAGCCAGGTAGGGATAATATTGTAGCCGATGCGCTATCACGAATCCCTGTTATCAATAATATTGGATCAGTAGCCTCCACCCAGCACAGTGCTGACAGTTCAAGTCACAATTTAATACCAAGCATAGCCCCAAAAAATGTGTTTAAAAACCAGATATTTCTCAGCAAAGCTAATAAATCAGATTACAAGTTTCACATCCCATTCCCAACATTCCACAGACATACAATAACTCGACCAAACTTCTCAGAACACGACCTTACGCAAATATTGAAAGCTCATCTAAATCCATCTGTAATTAACGGAATAATAACTTCAGAAGAAATAATAAACCAAATTCAACAGATATATACCCAACACTTTAGTAACTTCAAGATTAGATTCACACAGTCTCAACTAAAAGATTTAACAAATGAAACAGACCAAGATGAGAAGATATTCGATACACACAACAGAGCCCACCGCAACGCACTAGAAATCAAAATGCAATTGTCCGAAACTTTCTTTTTCCCAAAAATGAAACAACGAATAACAGAATTAGTCAAACAGTGTCAAGTTTGTAAAGAAGAAAAATACGATAGACATCCTACTAACCCAAAACTCAAAGAAACATCAATCCTCGAATATCCAGGACATACAATCTATATTGACATATACACGACAGAAAAGAACTTAGTACTAACAGCAGTAGATCAATTTTCAATTAGCCCAGGGACGAATAATCAAATCTAGAGCAATAGAAGTCATTTAAAAACCACTTCATGAAATCTTATTTTTTTTTGGCGTACCTAAAGCCGTTGTAATAGATAACGAAAAATCCCTTAACTCAGCCTCAGTTACTTTTATGATGCAGTACCAATTAGGTATAGAAGTTTATAAAACACCACCCTACAAAAGCGCAGTGAATGGTCAGGTAGAAAGATTTCATTCAACACTATCAGATATTATGAGATGTATTAAAAGAAAACAAGAACACAGAACATTTGAAGAACTTCTTAACAAATCAATATACGACTACAACTACATTATACACTCGACAACTAACAAGAGACCATTAGACATATTTTTCGGCAGAAACATGACGACAGACCCAGATCAATACGATAAAGCTAGGAAAGAGAACATTGACAGACTCAAACAGAAACAATCGACTGACATGCAGAATCATAACAGAAAACGCAACGACTTACGCACCTATACACCAGGTCAAGAAATATTCGTCAAAGTTAATACCAGATAAGGTACCAAACTAGCACCCAGATACAAAAAGGAAATAGTTAAAAAAAATTGGAACCCAGCCGTACAAACAACAACTAACAAGATAATCCATAAAAGCAACATAAACAAGTAAGAGGTTCTAGTCGAGAGCTCCCGACTAGGGAATACCCTGAACCCCTTTTGAGGTGGTAGCGAGGAGGTGGCGATATGTATAAAATGAAAGATACTTGACATATATATAATATTCTAGAAGCAACATATCATGTTTGGTGACTCTAGCTCTAATTATTTATCCAATTCGCTCAAAAAAAAGGATGTCGATATCGATTTTTATCGATTGCTTAGAAACGGAGTAAGTTATCGATTATCGGAAACAAACTCGATCTGTGCACGCCGTAAAAGCCCCTACATCTAAAATTTCAAGTGTCTAGCTCTTATAGGTTCTGAGATCCTTGCGTTCATACATACGGAGGGACGGACGGACGGGCAGACTGATGGACGGACGGACGGACAGACCGACGGACATGGCTAGATCGACTCGGCTATTGATGCTGATCAAGAATATATACACTTTATGGGGTCGGAGATGCTTCCTTCTGCCTGTTACATACATTTGCATTTTGCACAAATACAATATACCCTTTTTACCCATTTTTAATGGGTTTAGGGTATAAAAATAAATAAAAATTACAGATTACTATAAATGATGACAACAAAAGCAACCGAAGGACACATGGAAATCAATCACCATTTTAAAAGGAATAGGGACGTTACAGACATCGACAGCCCGAATCGTACAAGTCATAGAGTTAGAACAGATCAAAAATGCATTAGATAATCTCCTATTTTACACCGAACAAGTAAGAGGTTCTAGTCGGGAGCTCCCGACTAGGGAATACCCTGAACCCCTTTTGAGGTGGTAGCGGGAAGGTGGCGATATGTATAAAATGAAAGATACTTGACATATATATAATATTCTAGAAGCAACATATCATGTTTGGTGACTCTACCTCTAATTATTTACCTAATTTGCTCAAAAAACAGGATGTCGATATCGATGTTTATCGATTGCTTGAAAACGGAGTAAGTTATCGATTATCAGAAACAAACTCGATCTGCGCAGGCCCTAGGAGCACCTACATCTAAAATTTCAAGTCTCTAGCTCTTATAGGTTCTGAGATCCTTGCGTTCATACATACGGACGGACAGACAGACGGATATGGCTAGATCAACTCGGCTATAGATGCTGATCAAGAATATATATACTTTATGGAGTCGGAGATGCTTCCTTCTGCCGCCTGTTAAATATATTTGCATTTTGCACAAATACAATATACCCTTTTTACCCATTTTTAATGGGTTCAGGGTATAAAAATATGCAAAAACTTCAGACGCACTCTATAGCCAAAAGTGTCGGCTTCATAACTATGTTCACAGTTGCCATCCTTCTTACCTGTGTATTACACGTATTGAAGAGAAAAAAAAGAAAAATATAATATTGCAACTGAACAATGAACAAGAGAGCCGCAGGAAAGAACCAACGCATATCCAAATACAAAATACAGACGCCAACAACCTCAGGTTCAACAACATACCTTTCTTCTGATGACCGCTTGAGGACAAGCTTTAATCAAAGGGGGAAGAGTTAACAACAAATAAATTCATACAGTCCCAATAAGAAGCATTGCAACACCTCATAAGAAGTGCAGCAAAATGCTGACTTGGTGTCTATGCCATTTCCACCACGCGCCGATTGGCAACCGCTGAAGAATTGCCCAACGGGCCAACAACATCAGCAGCGACGCCGCAGGTTACTAGGGCTAGAATTGATTTAAGTTTATTCAGTTGCAAATTGACATCAATAAAAGGAAGACTTGCTTCCCCAAGTAAATATATTTTTTTCATCGTTTAATAAACCTTGGAATTAACTTATATACTCATAAGTCAACAAAATGCATTGTTACGGCTAAAGGCTAAGCAAGCAAGCGAGTAGCCTGGGCTATTTCTGATTAGTATTTCTGTAGGTATGAGTATGCATGTATCACCCCAGCGGACAAAACTGTCGTAAATTATATCGCAAGCTGGTGAAATGCGAGACTTTACACTACAAACCGCTCGCAAACGCATTGGTAAACGATAGCAATATGAATCATATGTCGTTCAGTTTGTGGCAGTCAATATTTCATTTACGACTGTCGCAAGAAATACGGCTAGCGAGCCTTTTTTTATATGTTTTCCGAGCCTTTTATGATATTTCTAACAAGTCTAATAAATTATTTTCTGATATACGATTTTGTAGGTAAGCAATATTAAAAAAGTCTCTTAAAAGATATCGCAAAAGGCTCGCATAAAATATGATGTTTGATGTTGTTTTTTTTTTTTAAATATTCATTATTAATTTAAATCCATATTCTTGGTAATCTTATAATTATAAAAAGGTTAATAAATAAATAAAACAGTTTAATTTAAAACTTTTAATGAAAGAAATAAATTATACTTTAATTTTTTTGGGAACACCTTTCCTAAGCTCTCATCTCTTTCCTGTGCGTATTGAAATATTGAATAATATTCTGAAAGGGAATAATAAAATAAAATAATAAACACTTGTTAATTACTTACCTCTCTCAACATAATTCCAATTTTTAATATTCACTTTAAATATTCACTTGGATCAAAAGCTCTTTTTCAAAAATTCTGAAGCCAGATACCGAGATTGCAAACACAACGCCGGGCTGTCTGCAGCTACTTCTGCCGTTGCTCAAAAAATCAAAGACAACTTCAGACCATTTTTCATAAGAACCAACAACAACAAGTGAGAGGTTCTAGTCGGGAGCTCCCGACTAGGGTATACCATGAACCCTCTTTGAGGTGGTAGCGGGGAGGTGGCGATATGTATAAAATGAAAGATACTTGACATATATATAATATTCTAGAAGCAACATATCATGTTTGGTGACTGTAGCTCTTATTATTTACCCAGTTCGATAAAAAAAACAGAATGTCGATATCGATGTTTATCGATTGCTTGGAAACGGAGTAAGTTATCGATTATCGGAAACAAACTCGATCTGCGCAGGCACTAGGAGCACATACATCTAAAATTTTAGCTCTCTAGCTCTTATAGGTTCTGAGATCCTTGCGTTTATAAACACGGACAGGCGGACGGACGGACGGACGGAAGGACAGACGGACATGCCTAGATCGACTCGGCTATTGATGCTGATCAAAAATATATATAGTTTATGGGGTCGGAGATGCTTCCTTCTGCCTGTTACATACATTTGCATTTTGCACAAATACAATATACCCTTTTTACCCATTTTCAATGGGTTCAGGGTATAAAAATAATCAAAACGGCTCGACAATGAAAAAAGCACACCACAAATTCTGTCTCTGCTATCCCTTTTTGTTTGAGGCTACAGCCTACGATCTTAGCTTCTGTACTCTTCTAACTTATTGTTGTGGTTTCTAAGCACTGCTATGCGGACAATTCGCAAAGTCATTTCGTCTTCTTCTTCACTCGATTTCAACTTGCAAGCAGCTCGGCTGATTTTTAAAAATTTTCATTTTTTGACCAGCAAGGCACCCTTTGTGAAAATACTTATGATACTTTAACTATTCATAAGCAACGTAACCAAATAGCGCAAACCTTCTTGTATGTCTATGACAAACATTATTTCGTATTTAGTGTGGCTTTTTGCGTGCGATCATTTCGTATATAAAATGATTACATATGTCAACCAATTATTTACTATAAAGGACCCTATTCATAAATTATTTAAATGTACGTAATAAAGGTAGAACTATATACTAAACACCACAAGAAATAAAATTCTGTGAAATGTGACGTCATAATATATGATGTTGGTGCGCCGTGCACGTAACCCTTTGATCTGAATGCCATGGCCTGCTGGAATTTAAATTTTCTACCTACTTGCGCAGAGACTCGTCTCTGCAACAACAATTTAGTACCCAAATTGAGTTTTGGTTTCTATGCGCTGCCTTGTAGGAACGACAGAGAAACCAGCAACACACACAGTGGCATTGACGGCCCCTTTTCTTTGCACTGGTTTTCCTTTGTCCTCAAAATCTTGCTTCTGAATTTCATAGATCAAAACGGGAGACGAAGAAAAAATGGGTCTTCGTGCTGTTGTTGTTTTGCTAGTGATTTGTTGTTGCTTCCTATGGTAAATGAGCTTGATTTCTTGAGTTTGATTTTGCGTTTGCGGACCTATCTTATCCAGCTTGCTTCAGAATTAAAACGGCAATAAAAGCTCGGAGTGACTTTTCCGCTCTGTATCTGTTTATTACTCAATGGTTCAGTATGATGCCGCATCTCGCTTAGAACAACGTCGCTGCCGCGGATGCCTTTTCATAATATATGTATGATAGTTGTTAATTCCAACAACATATTTGTGTATGCATGTGCAAAGTGTGCCTCGCGCTCACTCATTGCTTTGCGCACTTGTGTGCATCTCATTCTCCCTGTATAGCTTCTCAAAAATTCCGAGATCTACAAACATACATATGATTGGGTTGTGTGAATTTGCGCACAAGTAGATCACGCCGTTTGTTGCAAGCAAGAGACACACATGCAAATGCTCTATCAAGTATTTCTTCGTCCAGTCACGCATAATGAGAAGAATTTGATTTATATTTATTTATTGACAACATAAATGACCTAAATGAAATACTTATATTTTATATCTTAATTTTGTTGCTTACTGTGGGGACCTTGTTCTTGTGTAAAGTTGCTATTTTTCATGCTTGTTGCTGTTAAGGGTATGTGTGGCATGTATGCATGAAAGTTGTTGGGGCCGGCGAAGCACGCACACTTACACACTTTTCTATATCTGTCAAGTCGCAAAAATTGAACATTTTCAATTTTTGGTCTTAAATTAGACGGTTACGACTTTATTTTTTTTTTTTTTTAAGCAAAATAGGTCCCCACAGTAAACAACAAAATAAGAATATCTCTGTATATAAAACTGTTTGTCCTGACTGACTGACTGATTGGTGATCAACGCACAGCCCAAACCGTAAGAGCTAGGAAGCTGAAATGTTTCCTGTAGTTACATTATGTGATGTTATGTATGTGCACGTTACGACGGGGTTTCGGGAAATTCTACCCGCAAGTATGGAAAAATCGCGAAAGACCTTTGTTTGAAACTTTTTTGTTTGTTATCCGTTCGACCTTAAACTCAATTTCAAAGATCTTTGTTCAAATTCATTTCAGGGGTGTTTCACACTTTTCCCAAAATGTAGTCCTCCTTGGTGGAAATGAGGGTCAAAGATTCGGTGGATTACGTTTCGAGCTCAAATGCATTTCAAAGGATCTATATGAAAAATCATTTGAGTCATGTTTCACATTTTTCGCAGAATCAAAGCATCCTCGGTAATAAATGCGATTCTAAGCCTTCTCTTTTGGTGAAGTTTTAAGTTTTGTTCGATTTGCTTCAAACTTGTTTTCAAAGCTCTATATAAGAAATTAATGAATACGTGTCTCAGCGATTTGGGAAATATCACCCGCAACAGTGGTAAATTGGCGAAAAAAATTGGTATGAAAACTTTTTGTTTACCATCCGATCCGCCTCAATCACATATTCAAAGATCTTTGTGCAAATTCATCTGATGGGTAATTCACAATTTTCGGAAAATCCATCTCCCTTGGTTGAATTGGGGGTCAAAGATTTGGTGGGTGGCGTTTCGCCCTCAAATTTATTTCCATGGATCTACATAAGAAATCATTTGAGACGTGTTTCACATTTTTACCAAAATAAAAGCTTTCACGGTGGAAAGTGCAATTCAACAGTTTTTTTGGGGAAGTTTTAAGCTTTGTCCGATTTGTTCCCAACTTATTTTCAAAGCTCTACATAGGAACTTAAAGAATACCTTTATCAGCGATTTGGGAAATAACATCCGCAATAGTGGTAAATTAGCGGAAAACGTTTGTATGCAAGTTGTTTGTTTACCGTCCGATCAGTGTCCAAATAATTTTAAAAGTTTTTTGGCTGTATCCGCTAGTAATATATAAACATTTCATTAAGGTCATTTAATTCCGTTCTGCCTCTTGAAATGAGGGTTCTTGCCCCGTCCACCCTGAGGAAATTGTTTTATTTCCTGTTGCTGCTGTTGCTGGCGCCCTTGTGGCCGTGGCTCTGGACGACTTCTTCCTTCTTGCCTCTAGCAAAACTTGCCGTAAGAGCATATCTCTTGTGATAAGCCTCGACGTCCTGGGCTAGTGCCTGCGCCGTCGTTAAATCGGGAGGGTGAGCCGCAAACAACGTGTTGGTGAAACTGCGTTAAAGTCCAGAGACCAATACGCGGAGCGCGTCACCCCTGAATTTTTCACACATGCCCGTTGCCAAAGTCATATCATAAGTCATATAGGCCTTGTTTGTGAGTAACGTGAGTTTGTTTTCAACCTCATCGTAGTACTATAGGATAGACATGCAGCACTGCCTAAGCGTGCCCATTTCCTGCTCGATCACATGGATAGGCCGCATAGGCCGAACCGATCCTCTAATTTTATTTCAAATTATTGAGATGTGTTGGTAGTGACGGGAGCTTCCGACGTATTTTCTGAAAAGTCTATAGGCGCCATGCGCGGCCTGCCTCCAAGATACGTAAGTGTTTTGAGTCCCGTGGAACTCAGCAAGGCACTTTACCGCGTCAAGGGGCTCGTTGCATTCAAGCCGATCTACATGACTTTCCTCCTCACCCGCCGGATCGTCCATCTCGTCGGCTGCCGTTAGGGTCGCCATCCTAGGCGACATTGACGGGGGTTGTGGAGGTGGGGGACAGAGGCTCTCCCGCGTACTGTGGCGAGTTACATGCGAACGGGGCCTCCACGAACATGGTCGTCACCGCGATGGCCATCAGCATAACCATGCCGTCTAGTCGCTCCAAAGTGTTAGTCCGCCGGGTGTACAGGGTGCGGCGGCTCCTCCTGCTGCGCTCGTCCGTAATAATCGCGCCCATGGTCTATCTGTAAATTCAACTTATTCGTTAACTTAACCACTACTTAGTCGTAAATACCCTATCCGCACAGTGCGGCATACATTCTATGAAGCCTATTCTATCTACATCACCAGTATTAGTCTAATCTACATTGAGTACTAGTGTTATAATCGGCGACGGGCGTCGCTCTCACTCTTCATCTACTCCTGGGCATCCATGGGTCCTTGCTTCTCTCGTCATCAGTCATTTCCTGGTAGAAAGGCTTCAACTGCGAGATATTGGCCACCCTCTTCTTTAGTTCGCCTGGGTTCACAAGACGCACAATGTTAGGCGACACGAGCTTGGTAACCCGATAGGGGCCATCCAATTTGGGTGTCAATATTAAGGCAAGGCCCTCAGTGGCGTTGGACAGTTGATGCTGCCTTAGGCCTTTGAAGCTGGCTTCACATTGCTGTGGACAATATTGAAAATTTCCGGGGTCGAACGCACTAGTTGCAGACCCCGGAGTCACCTCATCGTACAGAACTGAAACCTGTCGGGTCCGATTCACTAGTGTTGACCGCCAGCGATATCTCAGGCAAGAGCTCGGACCACGAACTCTGATGGTCTTCGCCAAGCTGCGCTATCATGGTCTTCACGGTCCTGTTAGTCCTCTCGGTAGGATTCTCTTGCGGGCAGTACGGGGCGGTGTACTGGACCTCTACATCCATGGACCCCAAAAAAGACTTGAAGCTTCGACTCTTAAACTGTACCCCGTTGTCGCACACAAACTTATTGGGCACCCCAAACTTATTTAAAATCCTTTCCTGAAACGCTGTCTGTAAGAGCGCTGCCGTAACCCTCCTGAGTGGGACCGGTTCTACTCACATCGAGAAAGCATCATGGAACACCAGTAACATTGTGTTGCCAATTTTCGACCGTGGAAGTTCGCTTTTGAATCCAGGGAATGTAGTCCTCGTCGCCATCTGGTGGCCCAAATGCCATACAGCTGCCTATTTTCTTCTATGTAGTCCGGAAACTTGGTTGGCGTTCGTCGCACGCACTCGCGACCCATTTGTAGGGGGACTCGACCACCGCTGCCTGCTGACATGTCGCTAGAGGATGCCTTGATAGTGCATCAGCCACGTCGTTGAGCTTCTCTCGTCGGTAGTGGACATCGAACTGGAACTATTGCAACTCGACCACACGATTGCCAGGCAGTCTTTCTCGATGGCGGAATAGTTCACCTCAGCTTTCAGCAACTTCCGACTCGCGTGCGCTATCCCGTCCTTCTATCATCTGCGTCAGCGTCAGAATTTGGCGGAAAGGTCCGGACAAGCCAACACTAGGACAGTCGTCAAGCTACCCTTCAATTGACGCAATGCCTCCTCCTGTTTCTCACCCCATGACCATTTCCACCCTTTCTATAGGAGCGCCGTTAGCGTCTGTAAAGCTGTTGCGAAATTGGAAACGAAACGCCCGTACCAAGAACGCATCCCGAGACACTGCCGGTACTCATTACAATTAATCGGGGCCTTAAGGTTAAGTATCACCTCCACCTTCTCTGGATCAGTATGTATCTCTTCCCCGCAAATAACATGTCCCAACTACATCCCCGTCTGCATGGCCGGACTCTTCGGATAGTATCTTTACTTCATTGGCTTGCCAGCCTTGTGTACCGAGATATGCGAGACCCACTGCAGACCGTCGAAATGAGTGCCGACTCCAGCTTGAGCTCCATGATTACTCCACTCTGGCAGCTGCTCCCGATCCCCTGCATCTGGGTGAATCCTATTCATTGCTCCCACTTCTTCCGTACCCTGGCACATTTCCGCCTCCATGACCAACGTAGACCTGTTGATGCTACTCAAGAACCAACGAGCAGCCCGGTCGCAGAATACCTCGCTGATTGCCCTAGGCATGCGATCAAGGGCAATGCCATATGTGATGGCCCGTTCCTCGAGAACCTCCAGGAATCAAAGGGTATCGGATCGACCCCACGTCTAACCTCCGACTAAGGATATGGCCCGGGAGCATAAGGAAGTCTACTCGATTCAGCAAGGGTCCGCCCTATCTCTGCTTCGATCGCTGTTGCTCGGCGTTCTAAATTCTCTTTTGACGTCATGAGCCACCCCAACACCCGTGATGGCTGAGCTAGGGGTCGGAATCTGTGGACGTTCCTACAGTTGTGAGCTCCTTAGGTCTGGTTCCAATTTCGGGTGGGGAGTTTTTAGGATAGCGGTTCTAATGTTTTGGTATACTGACACTCTAGCTCGGCAAGCCGAACCAAAATTTCAGTGGACTGGCTGCCGTCCTGCACATAGGAAGATATGTGCACCTCACCTTTTCTGCTCCAGAGGTTATTTTATTCATTCGTTTGTTTTGTAGGCATTATAAAAAAAATTTTTCCGTTTCATTACTTTAAATATATGTACAGTATAATTTGCTTAGCTGCCTTGATACTTAGCTGCATCGGTTAGATAGCTGCCTTAATTTTCTTTTCGCTGCAATAAGAGCTTATTTTTTATGAAATTAATTACGTTAAGCGCATCTAACTTAACAGCCTTTTGCACTTAAGCGCCTCCTTTCGGCAGTAATTTTTTGCCAATTTCTATGAATATCATGAAGGTTAACTGCGCCGTCTATGATCAGATGATTTGATTTTTTATTTGTTTTTCTTATGTATACAATAAACTGTACTGAAGTTGAATGAAATGTAATTTAAATATATGAGGTTAATAAAACCAAAATTAATTAATTTAACTGTTAAATAGAATTCAGTGCAACTTAAAAACAATTGAGGCTACTATGAAATCGATTCACTTTTAGGAAAAAAAAAAATTAAATTAACTGCCCTTTTAGGATAGCTGGTTCTAATGTCTGTGCAAAGTACTCTAGGCAGCTAAGCAAATTATACTGAATATATATTTTCCTTGTCGTCCTTTAATTTATACTAGTTTATTCACCTATCTTTTTGTTTCTTATTGTCTCATTCTTCACTTCGTTTTCCATGCCTCCAGTCCATCAAAAAGAGTACACCCGTTGTTACTGTTTCTGTCGACTGTCGACCGTTTGGCGCGCGCGCTGTACTTGTGCGGGTGATTCAGCGCACATTTTCGTCTCCTTACTCTTTGTCCACTAACACATGGTATAGAATGTATGGTATGCCCGACTGTCTTATTATTGGGAAACGTTTGTATGAAACTATTCGGTTTAGCAGCTAATAAATTGAATTAGTATTATGTTTGCATAACATTTCAGTTACATCTTGCCCTGCGAGGCAAGCAATGTCACTGTTTTGTTTTTGTTTGGCGCTTCTCGCATAGCTCAATATTAGCTGCTGTTAACTTTTCAGCGCTTTGCGCTCATCGTAGTTTCTGTTATCGCGCTCTTTTATCTTTGCACTTTGTCTTAAGCGGCTAGCGCATCAATGCTAGCGACGCCGCAACTCACTTTTGTCTCGTACGTTCGCTATATCGGATCTCTTATCGATCGCTTCGCTAAAAATTGTACATTTTCGCATATTGTTATCTTCTCGCTATTAAGTGCTAATAAAATAGCTTGTTAGCCCAACAGAAACTTTTTTGTTTACCATCCGATCGACCGCAAACTCATTTTCAAAAATCTTTGTTCAAATTAATTTGAAAGGTGTCTCGCACTTTTTGGAAAATCCATCCCGCCTTGGTGGAAATGGGAGTCAAAGATTTGATGGGTGACGTTTAGCGCTCAAATTCATATCCAAGGATCTATATGAAAAATCATTTGGGACGTTTTCGGTGGAAAATGCAATTCTAAGATTTTTTTGATGAAGTTTTAAGTTTTGTCCGAATTGCTTCAAACTTATTTTCAAAGCTCTACATAAGATTTGGGAAATTCCACCCACACTGACGTGTCGCAGAATCCAAGCTTCCTCGGTAGAAATGCGATTCAAAGTTTTTTGGGCGAAATTTCAAGTTTTGTTCGATTTGCATGAAACATATTTTCAAAGCTCTACATAAAAAAGCTTAATGAATACGTGTTTCAGAAGTTTAGAAAGTTTTTTTCGTCGAACAGCACACTCTGCATTTAAACTTCCATTTAATTTAATAAATTCAGAGTTACCTCAATGTTCTATTTAAAAGCAATCTAATTTTGGAAAGGTACTCAAAGATTGCAGCCTCATTGTTTGGGATGGCACCATGGCTCATAAAGGTGGCTTTGAAGCTCTGAATAGAACACCAAAGGATTTACGAAATAATGACGTCCTTATGGAAGGCACAACCGTTCTTTTAGCTGGAGACTTTTGTCAAACACTTCATGTAATACCTAGGGGAAATTGAGCTGGTTGTTACTAGTTTCGGCAGCAATTAAAAACCGCTCTTATATGCATACATATGTACGAGCAAGTGTCATGCGGTAAATTGCGGTAAAGCGGAGTCTTCGTACATAGGCATATATACACCTACATACAGACGCGTTGGCTCTCGCTATCTGCATTTTACCTGTGATTTTGATTCAACTAACTGTTGCGCGCGCAATAAGTCAACGGTCAACGAACTTTCGTGTGCAGTCTTAATTCGGTTTTTTTCCTTTGTTTCGTTTTCTTCGGTTGCCATGGAAAGTTCTAGTGCTGAATCGCTGGCCCAGCCTACAAGCAGGGTGTCATTTTTAAAGCGCAAGGTATGAGCAGTTGCAGGCGCTTCAATCTAGCTTCAACCAAACGCCCCTTGCCAATAATGATGAAATTGCATTGTCGGTGCTGCTCAAGCGGATTAAAAAAATGGAATCTGCATTCGAAGACGCTCAAAACAAACTGGAAAAACTAGACTTTGACGAAATCGGCAGTGAGTTACGCGAGGCTTTTGATGAGCTTTCAGTAACTTTGGAGACTTCGGTGCGGTTTGAAATCTCTAAGCGCAGTAGAGCATTGCCGTCCAGCTCCACATTTGTAAATGAGCCTATTGCTGCTCCGTCAATGACTAGATCCAGAGCGTTACCGACCTTACCGCCAATCAAATTGCCAACGTGTTCTGGAGGTTATACGGATTCGTCAGATTTCTTTTCAATGTTCACAACTTTAATCGAAAATCATCCCGAACTCACAAACATTGAAAAAATTCAGCATTTGCGGCTCTGCTTGAAGGACTCTGCGCTGGATACCATGCGGTCATTGGAAATATCAGAGGCTAATTATTCCATATCATTAAATTTATTACAAAAACGATTTGATAACCGTCGATTAGTATTTCAGGCACACATCGTTGAACTGCTGGGGCTCAAGAAGGTAGAGAATGGCTCCGCTGTCATGCTGCGTGAATTGTCGGATAAGTTTAATGCCCATATTCGTGCTCTCACCAGTTTGGGTAGCAAGGAGCAAATTGCTGGTTACATCCTTGTTCAGGTGCTACTGCAAAAACTGGATCCTGCTAAGCAGGCGAAGTGGGAAGAGAAGCTGGAGGAGCCCGCCTTTGCAAATTTAATTCCATCATGGGCACAAATTGCCACATTTTTGGAGCAACGCTGCAGAACCCTAGAGAGTGTGGATTATGCTATGGCAACTTATACGCCGAGCTCTCAGGTGGGCAAGAACATAAAGACTAACCCCAGTAGGACATCACTCATTGCTACTAACTCAATGGCGTACTTTGTAATGGTAAAGAGCATAATACATGGCAATTCCCAAGATTTGGCAATTTGTCTCCAGAGATGCGTCTCAAGGAAGCAAAGCAATTATCTTTATGCCTCAACTGCCTTAAAAACATCTTTTACGAACATGCAATTCCGGAACTTGTCGCACATGTGGCTCCAAGCACCATACGCTTCTGCATTTAGACGTTTTACCTTCGATTCCTCACTCTGTCACTCCTACTGCAGCTTCTTCAGCCTCCGCCTCTATCTCTCTTGTTGCCCACAACCTCAGCAGCGATGCTGTGTTCCTGGCCACTGCTATTGTACTAGTTAAAAATCGGTCTGGGACTCTAGTTCCGTGTCGTGCTGTATTGGATGGTGGGTCACAGCTGCATTTAATTACATCCCGATTCGCTCAACAGCTTCAGTTGAAGAAAAGTCCATCTTCAACAGCAGTTGCTGGTCTGGGAAACGCTCCTTTCGCTACTGATGTATGCACTGTGACCGTCAATCTACAATCTCAAACGACAGAGTACTCTGCAATCATCACAGCCATCGTAGCTTCCACTATAGTACATCGCCAGCCAAGCATCGCCCTTAATACAACTAATTGGAATGTGCCTGGAAATATTCGCCTCGCTGATCCTTGCTACAAGCCGCAACGAGTTGACTTATTAATCGGAGCTGGTCTTTTCTACGAGCTAATGTGTGTCGGGCAAATAAAACTGCTACCGGGATTGCCTCTTCTGCAGAAGACACGCTTTGGATGGATAGTAGCAGGTGGCGGTTCCCAGCAAGGCGGTACCTCTCTTTTGGCAAATCGTGTATCGTCTGATGCCCGCACTGAGTCTGATGGCCGAACCGATGAGTTCAACGATTTTGGGAAAGTTTTCCAGTTTGCTAAAGCAACAAAGGAAGAACTTGACTGCGAGAAGCATTTTGTGAAGAATTTTCAAAGGTTGCCAACAGAAGCATATCCCGTGCGACTCCCTCTCAAACTCACTCTGGATCAATTAGGTGAATCTTATCAACAGGCATTTCGCAGATTTATATCGCTTGAGAGAAAGTTGCATCGTCTTCCCCACCTTAAATCCCAGTATTGCGCGTTCATTCAAGAGTATATGGAACTCGGACATATGACTCTTGTCCCTCCAGAGTCGTTACGTTTATGCAAATATTTTCTCCCTCATCATTGCGTGCTGAAGGAACAAAGCACGAGCACCAAACTTCGTGTCGTGTTTGATTTTGTTTACTATGCTGGAAACTGTTTTGCTGCCACCAATCGGCCAATATTGCAGACGAATTGCTCCCAACAAAGCTCGTGGTCCAGCATGGAGATTCCGCTCATGAAAGTGAGTGACAATGGCGATGGTAACTGGATGTTGTCTAGGCAGTATAATAGAATGACGGGCCTCATAAGGAAGGGTTGACTTTTCGAGGCGCCCACCAACTCCAGGAATACCAAATTCATCCTGAAAGGGCAATAATGATGAGAGTTTGCTGGAACGAGCGACTACGCCCTTTGATTGCACGTTCTTTACATCATCCCAAAGAGAACACTTTTGAACGCTACGTAAAAGTATGAATGATCCACAACGTTTGTCGGAGATCAAAAGTCCAGGGCGCCAAATACGATGGATAAACTTGTGCACATAGGCAAATACTCGTTGAATAGCAGAAAATAAATTCACATATTTGCACCTTAATATGGCATCATCTGCAGGATCTGTGATGAGCAACACTCTTTTGCGTAACTCCAGTATTGGTTTTTCAAGAAGACAAGTCGCAGGCCAGCAGCTTTGTGGACCAGTCAAAAATTCAGGACCACATGACTGTATAAGCTCGTCGGGAGTGGCCCCTCTGTAGAGAATGTCAGCTGGATTACTGGCTGTTGGAACATAATGCCACTGGAAGTCCGCTGTGAGCTCCTGGATGGTAGCGATCTGATTTGCAACGAATACGTTGAACTTCGTCGATTCATCTCGGATCCATGATAGACATATTGATGAATCTGACCAGCAATGGAATGTACCGGTAAATAATTTCATTTCAGCTACTTCCTGTATCAATTGGGCTAACAAAAGTGCGCCACAAAGCTCGAGTTTTGGTACCGTAAGAGTTTTAAGTGGAGCCACTCGTGATTTAGAGCAAAATAGGCGTGAACTCGAATCATGTCCCTTTGAAACCACATAAATGCAAGCTCCGTACGCGATAATGCTGGCGTCACAGAAACCTTGAACCTCTACATCGCACATTGTATTGCAAACCAACCGGGGGAAGGTTGATAATTGGACATTGCTGAAAGTTTGGCAAAGTTCCTGCCAGGCAGTATTTAGAGAAGTTGGAAGACTCTCTCTGGATCGTAAAAACGAGCTATAGTGGACAGAACAGATCTCTTGCAAGGCTTAAGTTTCTGATTGGCAGGCGTGAGAGAAAACATTAATTTATCAGTTGAAGGATCCCACGCAAGGCCCAAAGTTTTGGTAATGTCGCTTCCATCGCTAAATTTTAAAAACGAGTCCTTATCCTTGTCAGGAACGCAATTTAGCACCTTTAGAGAGGATGCCCTCTTGGGCCGAGGCACCGCCAGATATAAGGTCATCTACATAGAAATCTCGTCGAAGAAGTTTGGCACCAATTGGAAATGAATGTTGCTCGTCGACTGCCAATTGCTGCAATGCTCGGACAGCAAGAAAGGAAGCTGGTTTTGTGCCATACGTAACTGTGTCCAACTTGAAGACACTTATTTCCGAATCAGTAGAATTTCGCCACAAGATGCATTGTAGGTAGTTATCTGGACCGTAACTCTGACACAGCGATCCATCTTGCCAATGTCTCCAGTAAGGACAAAATGTAAAACAGCTTTGGTTGTATGACGGGCCCAGCCATCAACACTTTATTCAGTGAACATCCAGTGCTGGGGACAGCTGAACCATGCATCAGATGTTTCCGGAACAAGCCCGCTTGATGGAGCACGAAATGGCTAATCTTTCAAAGGAGCGATTTGTTGAAACTCGAGCGTTTGATAAATCAAAGCTCCTATAAAATGCTACATCAGCGCATTTATTTGCTTCGCCACGAAAGCCATTCATTTGGAGTTGGTTAAGGGTCTATCTACGCGTACATTTCTCAATGCTCTAAATCGCTTAATATGTACTCGTGGCAAGCCACGCCAGATTTGGTCTGACAATGCCACCAACTTTTTCGGCGCCAAAAACGAGCTGTTGGAGCTAAAAAATCTCTTCCTCAGTAGCTGTCATCAAGAGGCTGTGCTCCAGTTTTGTTTGGCGGACACAATTGACAGGCGCTTCATTCCACTGCGCTCCCCTCACTTTGGTGGCCTTTGGGAGGCGGCGGTAAGAACTGCAAAACATCACTTCTATCGGTTTGTGGGATCAACCGTTCTGGGATTCGAAGAGCTTCGTACCCTTGTGTGCCACATAACGGCAGTCATTAATTCTAGACCACTGATTCCCATTTCAGAAGATCCAGAAGACTTTGATGTTCTTACCCCAGCTCATTTTTTGGTTGGTCGCCCACAATCCACGTTCACAGAACCAGATGAGACACGGCTCAATTTTACAGCTGGCAGCGAGTGTCCTACATGCACCAAGTCTTTTGGTCTCGCTGGCGAGAAGAATATTTAAATCTTCTGCAGCAGCGTTCCAAATGGCGGACTCCCAAGCCTAGTGTGGCTCTCAACGACATCGTTCTTGTCAAAGACGAGAACTTACCTCCTTTGAAATGGCCACTAGCTAGAGTGGTTGAATTGGTCAAAGGAACTGATGACATCACACGCGTTGCAGCACTGAAGACAGCTAATGTTTTGTTTTTGTTTTGCGCTTCTCGCATAGCTCAATATTATTTGCTGTTAACTATCCAGCGCTTATCGCTTTGCGCTCATCGTAGTTTCTGTTATCGCGCACTTTTACCTTTGCACTTTGTCTTAAGCGGCTAGCGCATCAATGCTAGCGACGCCGCAACTCACTTTTGTCTCGTACGTTCGCTATATCGGATCTCTTATCGATCGCTTCGCTAAAAATTGTACATTTTCGCATATTGCTATCTTCTCGCTATTAAGTGCTATAAAAAAGCTTGTTAGGCCAACATTTTGGTGACCCCGACGTGATTTCTTTTTATTTAACATTATATTGTTGCATAAAATTATTTAAATTAAAATTGAACTGGTTGTTAATAGTTTCGGCAGCAATTAAAAACTGCTCTTATATGCATACATATGTACGAGCAAGTGTCATGCGGTAAATTGCGGTAAAGCGGAGTCTTCGTACATAGGCATATATACACCTACATACAGACGCGTTGGCTATCTCGCTATCTGCATTTTGCCTGTGATTTTGATTCGACTAACTGTTGCGCGCGCTTAAGAGCACAGTGCTGACAATAAGTCAACGGTCAACGAACTTTCGTGTGCAGTCTTAATTCGGTTTTTTTCCTTTGTTTCGTTTTCTTCGGTTGCCATGGAAAGTTCTAGTGCTGAATCGCTGGCCCAGCCTACAAGCAGGGTGTCATTTTTAAAGCGCAAGGTATGAGCAGTTGCAGGCGCTTCAATCTAGCCTCAACCAAACGCCCCTTGCCAATAATGATGAAATTGCATTGTCGGTGCTGCTCAAGCGGATTAAAAAAATGGAATCTGCATTCGAAGACGCTCAAAACAAACTGGAAGAACTAGACTTTGACGAAATCGGCAGTGAGTTACGCGAGGCTTTTGATGAGCTTTCAGTAACTTTGGAGACTTCGGTGCGGTTTGAAATCTCTAAGCGCAGTAGAGCATTGCCGTCCAGCTCCACATTTGTAAATGAGCCTATTGCTGCTCCGTCAATGAGCGTTACCGACCTTACCGCCAATCAAATTGCCAACGTTTTCTGGAGGTTATACGGAGTGGTCAGATTTCTTTTCAATGTTCACAACTTTAATCGAAAATCATCCCGAACTCACAAACATTGAAAAAATTCAGCATTTGCGGCTCTGCTTGAAGGACTCTGCGCTGGATACCATGCGGTCATTGGAAATATCAGAGGCTAATTATTCCATATCATTAAATTTATTACAAAAACGATTTGATAACCGTCGATTAGTATTTCAGGCACACATCGTTGAACTGCTGGGGCTCAAGAAGGTAGAGAATGGCTCCGCTGTCATGCTGCGTGAATTGTCGGATAAGTTTAATGCCCATATTCGTGCTCTCACCAGTTTGGGTAGCAAGGAGCAAATTGCTGGTTACATCCTTGTTCAGGTGCTACTGCAAAAACTGGATCCTGCTAAGCAGGCGAAGTGGGAAGAGAAGCTGGAGGAGCCCGCCTTTGCAAATTTAATTCCATCATGGGCACAAATTGCCACATTTTTGGAGCAACGCTGCAGAACCCTAGAGAGTGTGGATTATGCTATGGCAACTTATACGCCGAGCTCTCAGGTGGGCAAGAACATAAAGACTAACCCCAGTAGGACATCACTCATTGCTACTAACTCAATGGCGTACTTTGTAATGGTAAAGAGCATAATATATGGCAATTCCCAAGATTTGGCAATTTGTCTCCAGAGATGCGTCTCAAGGAAGCAAAGCAATTATCTTTATGCCTCAACTGCCTTAAAAACATCTTTTACGAACATGCAATTCCGGAACTTGTCGCACATGTGGCTCCAAGCACCATACGCTTCTGCATTTAGACGTTTTACCTTCGATTCCTCACTCTGTCACTCCTACTGCAGCTTCTTCAGCCTCCGCCTCTATCTCTCTTGTTGCCCACAACCTCAGCAGCGATGCTGTGTTCCTGGCCACTGCTATTGTACTAGTTAAAAATCGGTCTGGGACTCTAGTTCCGTGTCGTGCTGTATTGGATGGTGGGTCACAGCTGCATTTAATTACATCCCGATTCGCTCAACAGCTTCAGTTGACGAAAAGTCCATCTTCAACGGCAGTTGCTGGCCTGGGAAACGCTCCTTTCGCTTCTGATGGATGCACTGTGGCCGTCAATCTACAATCTCAAACGTCAGAGTACTCTGCAATCATCACAGCCATCGTAGCTTCCACTATAGTAGATCGCCAGCCAAGCATCGCCCTTAATACAACTAATTGGAATGTGCCTGGAAATATTCGCCTCGCTGATCCTTGCTTTTACAAGCCGCAGCGAGTTGACTTATTAATCGGAGCTGGTCTTTTCTACGAGCTAATGTGTGTCGGGCAAATAAAACTGCTACCGGGATTGCCTCTTCTGCAGAAGACACGCTTTGGATGGATAGTTGCAGGTGGCGGTTCCCAGCAAGGCGGTACCTCTCTTTTGGCAAATCGTGTATCGTCTGATGCCCGCACTGAGTCTGATGGCCGAACCGATGAGTTAATTCAACGATTTTGGGAAAGTTTTCCAGAGCCTGTTGCTAAAGCAACAAATGAAGAGCTTGACTGCGAGGAGCACTTTGTGAAGAATTTCCAAAGGTTGCCAACAGAAGCATATCCCGTGCGACTCCCTCTCAAACTCACTCTGGATCAATTAGGTGAATCTTATCAACAGGCATTTCGCAGATTTATATCGCTTGAGAGAAAGTTGCATCGTCATCCCAACCTTAAATCCCAGTGTCGCGTGCCAAACGAAGGCGGAGTTGCAATTTGAACACTGCAAGGTTTACGCCTGGCCCCTAGCCATGTTACTCCGATGTTAATAGAGACAGCGTAATGCAAAACGTGCTAGTGCAAGTGTTTTATTCTGAACGGATTATATAGGTTAGAACTTAAATATATATTCCCTCAGAGTCTTACCGCAGTCTTCCCTCCTACGGCCTTCTAACTCACGACAATAATGAGCTTAACATTTAAGTGATGGCGGCAACAAGCCAAATACAATGTGCCCGTACATTCACAGGGCAAAATACATACTTTCAGAATATACTTAATACTAAACAATCGATAACTTAATTCGTCCCGCAACATCCCCGCCCCCGTGAAGGCCCTGCTTCACTCACATCCAATATGGCTAGTTTAGCCACGGGACGAGTCATCAGTCGCACTCGATTGCCGTCCGCCACGCGTACGCTGGCGCGTCGAGGTACTCCATCTGGTCCAGGGTAGAGCTCCTCCACTATGCCCCTTCGCCACTCCCTGCGTGGCACGGCTGGGTCGCATATAAACACCACATCACCATGGCGTATCGGCTCAACGCGCGCACACCATTTCACGCGTCGCACAAGTGTAGGCAGGTACTCCAATACCCACCGCTTCCAAAAACGATCTCGTAATAGCCGCGCTATGCGCCACTGCTTCCTTGTGGCGCATCTCTCGTCCGGCTGCTCGTGAATAGTGGGTGTGCCAGGCAGATTGGCTACTCCCTTGAATAGATCGTTCGGTGTTAGGGGGGCTTCCTGATCCACAGATACTGGCAAGTGAGTAAGCGGGCGCGAATTTACAACATTCTCGGCCTCAATCAGAAAACTCTCCAACACGTGTTGCTTCGGTGCCACCTCCTTTACTGTGTGGCGGAGCACTCTTTTGACACACTGCACCATCCTTTCCCAGGCTCCTCCTTCAGCTGGGTTCGCTGGGCAGTTAAAAACCCATTCAATGCCTCTAGAAGATAGCTCACCCTGAATCTTCTCCGGCTCGAATACATCTATGAGCCTTTTGGCTTCTCTATTGGCCCCAACAAAATTCTTTCCGTTGTCACTGCGCAACCTCAGTACAGGCCCGCGACGGCAAAGAAAGTTCCTGATCACGATTATGCAGGAATCAGTTGACAGGTCATGTGCCAACTCCAAATGTATGGCCCTTGTTGTCAGACACGTAAACAAGGCAACCCATCTCTTTTCCTTTCGACGTCCGATGGTCACAAGAAGTGGTCCAAAGTAGTCCAGACCTGTAAACTTAAATGGCCATCCATTGGCCTCCAGTCTGTCCTCTGGCAAAGGACCCATTATAGGTGGCGCTGGCTGCGCTCTATGTAGCTTGCACACACTACATCCAGATATTACTGTACGCAACACTCGACGCAGCTTTGTTATCCAAAATCTGGTCCTGATGTCGCCCATCGTTGCATCCACGTTTTGATGCTTCATTTTCACATGGTAGTGATACACAATCAGTTCCGTCAGTGCGTGCCGGTGTGACAAGATTATTGGCCTTCTCGCACTATGCGGTATACACAGTGCGGCATCGATCCTGCCATACGCACGCAAGACTCCATTGTCATCCAAGTAGGGCGCCAGCCCTCTTATTTCGCTTCGATGACCGACTGATTCTTCATTGTACGAGGCTCGAACCTCGTCAGGGAATGCTTCGCATTGCACTCGCCGTATCAGCAAGTTCTCAGCGTCCTCACATTCCGTAGCGGTGAGGCCGAATCTCTCAAGCTCAGTCCTATGTCCACGGCACCAGCGCGTGAACCTTAGAACCCAAGCCGTCGTCCTCACCAGCCGACTGTAGCTAGAGAATCTCTGAAATGAAATGAAAAAGTTATTTGCTGCAACTAGGGCAAATTCACTCGGCATCTCTTCTTCATCATCGCAGGATTTGTGTTCGGTGCCCGGTTCGGGCTGCGGCCAGCTGCTTTCCGGCTGCCGCAAAAATGTTGGCCCGTCTAACGATCGTGACCGTTGGCTGAGGTCTACGTGGCAGTGCGGCCTCGTTGCGTCGTCTGCTGCATTTTCAGCAGTAGGTACCCATCTCCATTGGGAAACCTTTGTTGACTCCAAAATTTCTCCCACTCGATTTCCGACGAACTGCTTATATCGACGGTGGGTGCTGCCTATCCAACGCAGCACTGTCTTTGAGTCAGTCCATAGTATGGCATCGCTGATCGCTATACTGTGCTCCTTTTTGACAGTGTCCATCAGCCTCGTTCCTAACACAGCAGCTTGCAATTCCAGTCGTGGAATTGACATCGTTTTCATTGGGGCACATTTCGTCTTGGCACATACGAAGCATACTCGCACGTCGTTGTTGTCGTAGGTTACCCTTAAGTAAGCCACAGCTGCGAATGCTGACTGGCTAGCGTCGACAAAAACGTGCAGTTGTATTGCCCGCACGGGTATTGGGCCAAAGTAATGGCGCGAGCTTCGAAATCCTTCCACATTGTTCATATCCTGAAGCCATTTACTAAAGGCGCGGGCGATCTCATCTGGTAAGGGTTCATCCCATTGCACATTTCGTCGCCAGATCTCACGCATAAGTAACTTTCCAGTTATCATGAGACAGCTAAGAAATCCCAAAGGATCAAATGTTGACATGATCAAGCTCAAGAATTCCCTCTTCGTAGGTACTCGCTCCAAATTTAGCACACATCGGGGTACTTTGTGGTACTTCATGTTGAATTTGAAATCGTCCGTGGCTGGCTGCCAACACATGCCCAGAATCTTTTCTTCAGCTTCGCCCCATCCGATGCTCCTAGCAGCCCCGTGTTGGCCCAGGGCGTCGGCTACGGTTGGTGAACTAGAAGTAAACTGGCACAATTCAAAACCAGCATTTGCATGTATTTCTCTTATTCTTGTTGATATGGCGATGGCGTCACCTTCACTATCAAAACTATCCACATAGTCGTCCACATAATGACATTCAAGAATAGCTTTAACCGCGCGAGGGTCTGAATCCTGATACTGCAGGGCATTCAAGGTCTTCACATAGTGCGCGGTGCTTGGCGAGCATGCTGCTCCAAATGTCATTACCCTCATCTCATAAACATCAGGCTCCCGGCGATCATCGCCGTTTCGCCACAAGAATCGCTGGGCGCATCTATCCTGCGGTCGAATCAACACCTGATGGAACATCTCTCTGATGTCTCCACAAACGCCAACCGCACCTTCCCGGAAATGGAAGAGAACAGCTGGCAGTGACTTGTAGTGCTGCGGCCCCTTGGATAATGCCGAATTCAATGAAATGTCACCGACCTTTGCTGCCGCGTCGAACACCAGTCTTATCTTACCGGGCTTATTTGGATTTTCAACTCCAAAATGCGGCAGATACCAAAGTTTGTCGCTGTTGGCTAAAGCGACCTCATGATGCTTCAAGCGTCGAGCATATCCTTTATGAACATAATCGTCCATAATTTTCATATAGGCTCGTTTAAACTGATCGTTACGCTTCATCTTTCTCTCAATGTTGACCAATCTTTTGTATGCCATATCGTAGCTTCGTGGCAACTCAACATTATCACGGTTCCATAATAAACCTGTCTGGTAACGTTCCCCTATTTTCACCGTGGTGTCTTCGAGTATCTTTTGTGCTCGTGCATCGTCGCTGGCTGCGACTGGTGACGTAAGCTTCACACCGAAGTTCTCGATATCAAAATAGTCGTTTACCATCTTTTGGATTGCATCCTCCTGCGACACTGCTAGGAGGCATGACTTTGTTGACGTTGCCGTCGGCTGACCTCTTACCGGCCCAAAAACCACCCATCCAAGTTCGGTGGCTGCGGCATATGGTCCCTGTGGTGCAAACCTTCTTGTTTGCATTGGCAGTCCAAGATGCGCATGGTCAAGTCCAATCAGAAGTTTTGGTACCGCCCCGCGATACGGTTTCATTGGAAGTCGTGCACCGTTGTCCAACATTTGTACATCACGTCGATGCAGACTCTGCATCGGTAAGCTCAGGTTGGACACGGCGTACACATTTCGCAGCATATAACGTTTGCGTTTGTCCGCTCCACTAATTTCCATGCTTACCACTGTGGTCGGCTCTCTGGTTGCTCTTCCACCAAACCACTGTATATTTAGTTGCCTGCGTTCCCCTTTGACATCTAGGTCGCGCAGTAGCTCGTCGTCTATCATAGTTACGGACGAGCCCTCGTCTAGGAGCGCATACGTATCGATCCGCTTATTGACCCCGTGCAATGTCACTGGCAATATGCGGAATAGTAGGCGTTCTCCATCCGAATCGACACAACTTAAATTCCTTTGTTGCGTCAATTGAGCATCCACTGGCTGCGGTGCTCTTGTGTGCGGATCCGCTGGCTGCGGCATCCGTCCAGTATTCATCACTCTATCACCTGCTGGCTGCGGTGCATTGTGACTCATAGCATCATGATCATGTAAAAGGCGATGATGCCTCTTCCGGCATCCATTGACTTGACATTCGTTTGCCCTTTTGCAGACTCTTGCCATGTGGCCATCTCGTAGGCACGAGAAACAAAGCCGGTGCCTTTTAACAAACGTCCACCTTTTCAGCGGAGAGGCTAAGTTAAACTCGTTGCAGTCCCTGACTGCGTGTTGTCCATTACAGATTGGACACTGTTTGGTGCGACCTCGGTGTCGCACTTCATTATTCTGGTCAATGCTGGCATGCAGGACTCTACGCTTCTGCTCCTTACCATCGACGTCCACAATCGTACATACCAAATTGGCGTAGTCCGTTAACCACGCGCTTAAATGTACGACAGTCGGGAAAGGCCTAATCGTAGCTGCATGTCTGGCCCACTCCACCCTCTTGCTTGGTGGTAGCTTAGCGACCAAATCCTCCATCAGTGTAGGATTCGCTAAATGCTGTTCTCCGTTAGCTGATTGTAGAAAGGCGGCAAGGTTACTCACTCGTGTAGCAAATGGCACGATTTTCGCTATGCTGTGCTCTTGAATTGGCTGCACCTCTCGAATACTAATTAGCTGGCTGCGTATTAGTTGTTCTGGGCGGCCGTATCTACAACGTAATTGTTCCATCACGTTGTTCACATTCCTGGGATGTATGAGCAACGACTTCACAGTATCACGTGCTTCGCCTTTGAGTGCCTTCAACAATCGCTGGTTATTCTCCAGATTCGTACAGTTGTACGCCAAAGTTGTTTCCGTAAACGCGCAGAGGAATATAGGCCAATCCTCAGGTTGGCCTCCAAACTCAGGTAGATCTGGTAATTTTCGTAGCAGGCATACATCGTTCCTGGGTGTCGCCCATGCGAAGTTCCCAGTTGCCTGCGTTGGCTCCAAAATGATCACTGGTTGGTTCTCTTGTGCCGGAGTGTAGCTGGGCGTTGACTGCGCAATGCCTGCAGAACAGTATGGCGTCGAGCGGCTTGATGTTGTAGAACAGTTATCCATAACTGTAGCTCGTTCTACCGTTTGCAACTGTGGTCCCAAATTTCCACTCAATGAAGTAGGCAATGCCTCACTCAAAGATGGCGATCTGCTCGAAATGGCAGTTCCACTCAAAATTGCAGTTTCACTCAAACTAACACTTGAATTTGGGACTCCACTCATAATTGCAGTTTCACTCAAACTTCCACTCGACGATGGCTCTCCACTCAAAAATGGCGGCAGGATAGCGGTACGACCCACGCCAGCATCACTCAATTTAACGGGATCAGTAACTGTACTCACATGTGCTTGACCAGTTTTTGACCTCTGCAACTCGTGCTCTAGCGCAGCGACTCTCTTTATCAAATCCATGACTTGAGCACTTGAGAGTTGCGTGCTTGGGCTTGGCGCTCCTGTCAATATGCTGGCTCGTGCACTCACTCCTGCGGCCACAGTGCCGGCAGGTTGTACACTTGTGCCCACATCCACGGTGCTGGGGCTTTGTGGCGCGCTCACAGCGGGAACTTGCATTTGTGATACAGTGCTCACCATTCTACTTGTCCGCTTCGGCTGCGCCTCACTCGCCGGGGTAGTTATCTCCTGGCCATCATTCAGGCGTGGGCTTTTCCTGGGAGACCGTTGTGTCATCCTGTTCAGCTCGGAGATGACTTCTACTATATTTGACGCTGGCTGCGTACCAATGGTAACTCTATAACTGGGGTGGAGGCCCTGCCTGTGCTGTGTCTATCTACACGCACTGTAACTCCAAAGTTACACCACGTCTTGTCTCCAGTGCAAGTCGCCCTTGCAGTTTCTTACAATAAGAACTGCGAATAAAAGATCATGTCGCGTGCCAAACGAAGGCGGAGTTGCAATTTGAACACTGCAAGGTTTACGCCTGGCCCCTAGCCATGTTACTCCGATGTTAATAGAGACAGCGTAATGCAAAACGTGCTAGTGCAAGTGTTTTATTCTGAACGGATTATATAGGTTAGAACTTAAATATATATTCCCTCAGAGTCTTACCGCAGTCTTCCCTCCTACGGCCTTCTAACTCACGACAATAATGAGCTTAACATTTAAGTGATGGCGGCAACAAGCCAAATACAATGTGCCCGTACATTCACAGGGCAAAATACATACTTTCAGAATATACTTAATACTAAACAATCGATAACTTAATTCGTCCCGCAACACCCAGTATTGCGCGTTCATTCAAGAGTATATGAAGGTCGGACATATGACTCCTGTCCCTCCAGAGTCGTTACGTTTATGCAAATATTTTCGCATCATTGCGTGCTGAAGGAACATAGCACGAGCACCAAGCTTCGTGTCGTGTTTGATTTTGTTTAATATGCTGGAAACTGTTTTGCGGCCACCAATCGGCCAATATTGCAGACGAATTGCTCCCAACAAAGCTCGTGGTCCAGCATGGAGATTCCGCTCATGAAAGTGAGTGACAATGGCGATGGTAACTGGATGTTGTCTAGGCAGTACAATAGGATGACGGGCCTCATAAGGATTGGTTGACTTTTCGAGGCGCCCACCAACTCCAGGAATACCAAATTCATCCTGAAAGGGCAAAAGAAAGTGTCGGAGATCAAAAGTCCAGGGCGCCGAATACGATGGATAAACTTTTGCACATAGGCAAATACTCGTTGAATAGCAGAAAAGCAATTCACATATTTGCACATAATATGGCATAATCTGCAGGATCTGTGATGAGCAACACTCTTTTGCGTAACTCCAGTATTGGTTTTTAAAGAAGGCAAACAAAAGTGCGCCACAAAGCTCGAGTTTTGTTACCGTAAGAGTTTTAAGTTGAGACACTCGTGATTTCGAGCAAAATAGGCGTGAACTCGAGTGATGTCCCTTTGAAACCACATAAATGCAAGCTCCGTACGTGATAATGCTGGCGTCACAGAAACCTTGAACCTCTACATCGCACATTGTATTGCAAACCAACCGGGGGAAGGTTGATAATTGGACATTGCTGAAAGTTTGGCAAAGTTCCTGCCAGGCAGTATTTAGAGAAGTTGGAAGACTCTCTCTGGATCGTAAAAACGAGCTATAGTGGACAGAACAGATCTCTTGCAAGGCTTAAGTTTCTGATTGGCAGGCGTGAGAGAAAACATTAATTTATCAGTTGAAGGATCCCACGCAAGGCCCAAAGTTTTTGTAATGTCGCTTCCATCGATAAATTTTAAAAACGAGTCCTTATCCTTGTCAGGAACGCCATTTAGCACCTTTAGAGAGGATGCTTGATTTAATACGTCGATCGCCTCTTGGACCGAGGCACCGCCAGATATAAGGTCATCTACATAGAAATCTCGTCGAAGAATTTTGGCACCAATTGGAAATGAATGTTGCTGGACCGTAACTCTGACACAGCGATACATCTTGCCAATGTCTCCAGTAAGGGCACGTTAATCGCATCAAAATGTTAAACAGCTTTGGTTGTATGACGGGCCCAGCCATCAACACTTTATTCAGCGAACATCCAGTGCTGGGGACAGCTGAACCATGCATCAGATGTTTCCGGAACAAGCCCGCTTGATGGAGCACGAAATGGCTAATCTTTCAAAGGAGCGATTTGTTGAAACTCGAGCATTTGATAAAACAAAGCTCCTATAAAATGCTACATCAGCGCATTTATTTGCTTCGCCACGAAAGCCATTCCTTTGGAGTTGGTTAAGGATCTATCTACGCGTACATTTCTCAATGCTCTAAATCGCTTAATATGCACTCGTGGCAAGCCACGCCAGATTTGGTCTGACAATGCCACCAACTTTGTCGGCGCCAAAAACGAGCTGTTGGCCAATATTGCAGACGAATTGCTCCCAACAAACCTCGTGGTCCAGCATGGAGATTCCGCTCATGAAAGTGAGTGACAATGGCGATGGTAACTGGATGTTGTCTAGGCAGTATAATAGAATGACGGGCCTCATAAGCAAGGGTTGACTTTTCGAGGCGCCCACCAACTCGAAGAATACGAAATTCATCCTGAAAGGGCAAAAGAAAGGGTCGGAGATCAAAAGTCCAGGGCGCCGAATACGATGGATAAACTTTTGCACATAGGCAAATACTCGTTGAATAGCAGAAAAGAAATTCACATATTTGCACACAATATGGCATAATCTGCAGGATCTGTGATGAGCAACACTCTTTTGCGTAACTCCAGTATTGGTTTTTAAAGAAGGCAAACAAAAGAGCGCCACAAAGCTCGAGTTTTGGTACCGTAAGAGTTTTAAGTTGAGCCACTCGTGATTTCGAGCAAAATAGGCGTGAACTCGAGTGATGTCCCTTTGAAACCACATAAATGCAAGCTCCGTACGTGATAATGCTGGCGTCACAGAAACCTTGAACCTCTACATCGCACATTGTATTGCAAACCAACCGGGGGAAGGTTGATAATTGGACATTGCTGAAAGTTTGGCAAAGTTCCTGCCAGGCAGTATTTAGAGAAGTTGGAAGACTCTCTCTGGATCGTAAAAACGAGCTATAGTGGACAGAACAGATCTCTTGCAAGGCTTAAGTTTCTGATTGGCAGGCGTGAGAGAAAACATTAATTTATCAGTTGAAGGATCCCACGCAAGGCCCAAAGTTTTGGTAATGTCGCTTCCATCGCTAAATTTTAAAAACGAGTCCTTATCCTTGTCAGGAACGCAATTTAGCACCTTTAGAGAGGATGCCCTCTTGGGCCGAGGCACCGCCAGATATAAGGTCATCTACATAGAAATCTCGTCGAAGAAGTTTGGCACCAATTGGAAATGAATGTTGCTCGTCGACTGCCAATTGCTGCAATGCTCGGACAGCAAGAAAGGAAGCTGGTTTTGTGCCATACGTAACTGTGTCCAACTTGAAGACACTTTTTTCCGAATCAGTAGAATTTCGCCACAAGATGCATTGTAGGTAGTTATCTGGACCGTAACTCTGACACAGCGATACATCTTGCCAATGTCTCCAGTAAGGACAAAATGTAAAACAGCTTTGGTTGTATGACGGGCCCAGCCATCAACACTTTATTCAGTGAACATCCAGTGCTGGGGACAGCTGAACCATGCATCAGATGTTTCCGGAACAAGCCCGCTTGATGGAGCACGAAATGGCTAATCTTTCAAAGGAGCGATTTGTTGAAACTCGAGCGTTTGATAAATCAAAGCTCCTATAAAATGCTACATCAGCGCATTTATTTGCTTCGCCACGAAAGCCATTCATTTGGAGTTGGTTAAGGGTCTATCTACGCGTACATTTCTCAATGCTCTAAATCGCTTAATATGTACTCGTGGCAAGCCACGCCAGATTTGGTCTGACAATGCCACCAACTTTGTCGGCGCCAAAAACGAGCTGTTGGAGCTAAAAAATCTCTTCCTCAGTAGCTGTCATCAAGAGGCTGTGCTCCAGTTTTGTTTGGCGGACACAATTGACAGGCGCTTCATTCCACTGCGCTCCCCTCACTTTGGTGGCCTTTGGGAGGCGGCGGTAAGAACTGCAAAACATCACTTCTATCGGTTTGTGGGATCAACCGTTCTGGGATTCGAAGAGCTTCGTACCCTTGTGTGCCACATAACGGCAGTCATTAATTCTAGACCACTGATTCCCATTTCAGAAGATCCAGAAGACTTTGATGTTCTTACCCCAGCTCATTTTTTGGTTGGTCGCCCACAATCCACGTTCACAGAACCAGATGAGACACGGCTCAATTTTACAGCTGGCAGCGAGTGTCCTACATGCACCAAGTCTTTTGGTCTCGCTGGCGAGAAGAATATTTAAATCTTCTGCAGCAGCGTTCCAAATGGCGGACTCCCAAGCCTAGTGTGGCTCTCAACGACATCGTTCTTGTCAAAGACGAGAACTTACCTCCTTTGAAATGGCCACTAGCTAGAGTGGTTGAATTGGTCAAAGGAACTGATGACATCACACGCGTTGCAGCACTGAAGACAGCTAATGTTTTGTTTTTGTTTTGCGCTTCTCGCATAGCTCAATATTATTTGCTGTTAACTATCCAGCGCTTATCGCTTTGCGCTCATCGTAGTTTCTGTTATCGCGCACTTTTACCTTTGCACTTTGTCTTAAGCGGCTAGCGCATCAATGCTAGCGACGCCGCAACTCACTTTTGTCTCGTACGTTCGCTATATCGGATCTCTTATCGATCGCTTCGCTAAAAATTGTACATTTTCGCATATTGCTATCTTCTCGCTATTAAGTGCTATAAAAAAGCTTGTTAGGCCAACATTTTGGTGACCCCGACGTGATTTCTTTTTATTTAACATTATATTGTTGCATAAAATTATTTAAATTAAAATTGAACTGGTTGTTAATAGTTTCGGCAGCAATTAAAAACCGCTCTTATATGCATACATATGTACGAGCAAGTGTCATGCGGTAAATTGCGGTAAAGCGGAGTCTTCGTACATAGGCATATATACACCTACATACAGACGCGTTGGCTATCTCGCTATCTGCATTTTGCCTGTGATTTTGATTCGACTAACTGTTGCGCGCGCTTAAGAGCACAGTGCTGACAATAAGTCAACGGTCAACGAACTTTCGTGTGCAGTCTTAATTCGGTTTTTTTCCTTTGTTTCGTTTTCTTCGGTTGCCATGGAAAGTTCTAGTGCTGAATCGCTGGCCCAGCCTACAAGCAGTGTGTCATTTTTAAAGGGCAAGGTATGAGCAGTTGCAGGCGCTTCAATCTAGCCTCAACCAAACGCCCCTTGCCAATAATGATGAAATTGCATTGTCGGTGCTGCTCAAGCGGATTAAAAAAATGGAATCTGCATTCGAAGACGCTCAAAACAAACTGGAAGAACTAGACTTTGACGAAATCGGCAGTGAGTTACGCGAGGCTTTTGATGAGCTTTCAGTAACTTTGGAGACTTCGGTGCGGTTTGAAATCTCTAAGCGCAGTAGAGCATTGCCGTCCAGCTCCACATTTGTAAATGAGCCTATTGCTGCTCCGTCAATGAGCGTTACCGACCTTACCGCCAATCAAATTGCCAACGTTTTCTGGAGGTTATACGGAGTGGTCAGATTTCTTTTCAATGTTCACAACTTTAATCGAAAATCATCCCGAACTCACAAACATTGAAAAAATTCAGCATTTGCGGCTCTGCTTGAAGGACTCTGCGCTGGATACCATGCGGTCATTGGAAATATCAGAGGCTAATTATTCCATATCATTAAATTTATTACAAAAACGATTTGATAACCGTCGATTAGTATTTCAGGCACACATCGTTGAACAGCTGGGGCTCAAGAAGGTAGAGAATGGCTCCGCTGTCATGCTGCGTGAATTGTCGGATAAGTTTAATGCCCATATTCGTGCTCTCACCAGTTTGGGTAGCAAGGAGCAAATTGCTGGTTACATCCTTGTTCAGGTGCTACTGCAAAAACTGGATCCTGCTAAGCAGGCGAAGTGGGAAGAGAAGCTGGAGGAGCCCGCCTTTGCAAATTTAATTCCATCATGGGCACAAATTGCCACATTTTTGGAGCAACGCTGCAGAACCCTAGAGAGTGTGGATTATGCTATGGCAACTTATACGCCGAGCTCTCAGGTGGGCAAGAACATAAAGACTAACCCCAGTAGGACATCACTCATTGCTACTAACTCAATGGCGTACTTTGTAATGGTAAAGAGCATAATACATGGCAATTCCCAAGATTTGGCAATTTGTCTCCAGAGATGCGTCTCAAGGAAGCAAAGCGATTATCTTTATGCCTCAACTGCCTTAAAAAGGGGACATCTTTTACGAACATGCAATTCCGGAACTTGTCGCACATGTGGCTCCAAGCACCATACGCTTCTGCATTTAGACGTTTTACCTTCGATTCCTCACTCTGTCACTCCTACTGCAGCTTCTTCAGCCCCCGCCTCTATCTCTCTTGTTGCCCACAACCTCAGCAGCGATGCTGTGTTCCTGGCCACTGCTATTGTACTAGTTAAAAATCGGTCTGGGACTCTAGTTCCGTGTCGTGCTGTATTGGATGGTGGGTCACAGCTGCATTTAATTACATCCCGATTCGCTCAACAGCTTCAGTTGACGAAAAGTCCATCTTCAACGGCAGTTGCTGGCCTGGGAAACGCTCCTTTCGCTACTGATGTATGCACTGTGACCGTCAATCTACAATCTCAAACGACAGAGTACTCTGCAATCATCACAGCCATCGTAGCTTCCACTATAGTAGATCGCCAGCCAAGCATCGCCCTTAATACAACTAATTGGAATGTGCCTGGAAATATTCGCCTCGCTGATCCTTGCTTTTACAAGCCGCAACGAGTTGACTTATTAATCGGAGCTGGTCTTTTCTACGAGCTAATGTGTGTCGGGATTGCCTCTTCTGCAGAAGACACGCTTTGGATGGATAGTAGCAGGTGGCGGTTCCCAGCAAGGCGGTACCTCTCTTTTGGCAAATCGTGTATCGTCTGATGCCCGCACTGAGTCTGATGGCCGAACCGATGAGTTCAACGATTTTGGGAAAGTTTTCCAGTTTGCTAAAGCAACAAAGGAAGAACTTGACTGCGAGAAGCATTTTGTGAAGAATTTTCAAAGGTTGCCAACAGAAGCATATCCCGTGCGACTCCCTCTCAAACTCACTCTGGATCAATTAGGTGAATCTTATCAACAGGCATTTCGCAGATTTATATCGCTTGAGAGAAAGTTGCATCGTCTTCCCCACCTTAAATCCCAGTATTGCGCGTTCATTCAAGAGTATATGGAACTCGGACATATGACTCTTGTCCCTCCAGAGTCGTTACGTTTATGCAAATATTTTCGCATCATTGCGTGCTGAAGGAACATAGCACGAGCACCAAGCTTCGTGTCGTGTTTGATTTTGTTTAATATGCTGGAAACTGTTTTGCGGCCACCAATCGGCCAATATTGCAGACGAATTGCTCCCAACAAAGCTCGTGGTCCAGCATGGAGATTCCGCTCATGAAAGTGAGTGACAATGGCGATGGTAACTGGATGTTGTCTAGGCAGTATAATAGGATGACGGGCCTCATAAGGATTGGTTGACTTTTCGAGGCGCCCACCAACTCCAGGAATACCAAATTCATCCTGAAAGGGCAAAAGAAAGTGTCGGAGATCAAAAGTCCAGGGCGCCGAATACGATGGATAAACTTTTGCACATAGGCAAATACTCGTTGAATAGCAGAAAAGCAATTCACATATTTGCACATAATATGGCATAATCTGCAGGATCTGTGATGAGCAACACTCTTTTGCGTAACTCCAGTATTGGTTTTTAAAGAAGGCAAACAAAAGTGCGCCACAAAGCTCGAGTTTTGTTACCGTAAGAGTTTTAAGTTGAGCCACTCGTGATTTCGAGCAAAATAGGCGTGAATTCGAGTGATGTCCCTTTGAAACCACATAAATGCAAGCTCCGTACGTGATAATGCTGGCGTCACAGAAACCTTGAACCTCTACATCGCACATTGTATTGCAAACCAACCGGGGGAAGGTTGATAATTGGACATTGCTGAAAGTTTGGCAAAGTTCCTGCCAGGCAGTATTTAGAGAAGTTGGAAGACTCTCTCTGGATCGTAAAAACGAGCTATAGTGGACAGAACAGATCTCTTGCAAGGCTTAAGTTTCTGATTGGCAGGCGTGAGAGAAAACATTAATTTATCAGTTGAAGGATCCCACGCAAGGCCCAAAGTTTTGGTAATGTCGCTTCCATCGCTAAATTTTAAAAACGAGTCCTTATCCTTGTCAGGAACGCAATTTAGCACCTTTAGAGAGGATGCCCTCTTGGGCCGAGGCACCGCCAGATATAAGGTCATCTACATAGAAATCTCGTCGAAGAAGTTTGGCACCAATTGGAAATGAATGTTGCTCGTCGACTGCCAATTGCTGCAATGCTCGGACAGCAAGAAAGGAAGCTGGTTTTGTGCCATCCGTAACTGTGTCCAACTTGAAGACACTTTTTCCGAATCAGTAGAATTTCGCCACAAGATGCATTGTAGGTAGTTATCTGGACCGTAACTCTGACACAGCGATACATCTTGCCAATGTCTCCAGTAAGGACAAAATGTAAAACAGCTTTGGTTGTATGACGGGCCCAGCCATCAACACTTTATTCAGTGAACATCCAGTGCTGGGGACAGCTGAACCATGCATCAGATGTTTCCGGAACAAGCCCGCTTGATGGAGCACGAAATGGCTAATCTTTCAAAGGAGCGACTTGTTGAAACTCGAGCATTTGATAAAACAAAGCTCCTATAAAATGCTACATCAGCGCATTTATTTGCTTCGCCACGAAAGCCATTCCTTTGGAGTTGGTTAAGGATCTATCTACGCGTACATTTCTCAATGCTCTAAATCGCTTAATATGCACTCGTGGCAAGCCACGCCAGATTTGGTCTGACAATGCCACCAACTTTGTCGGCGCCAAAAACGAGCTGTTGGCCAATATTGCAGACGAATTGCTCCCAACAAACCTCGTGGTCCAGCATGGAGATTCCGCTCATGAAAGTGAGTGACAATGGCGATGGTAACTGGATGTTGTCTAGGCAGTATAATAGAATGACGGGCCTCATAAGCAAGGGTTGACTTTTCGAGGCGCCCACCAACTCGAAGAATACGAAATTCATCCTGAAAGGGCAAAAGAAAGGGTCGGAGATCAAAAGTCCAGGGCGCCGAATACGATGGATAAACTTTTGCACATAGGCAAATACTCGTTGAATAGCAGAAAAGAAATTCACATATTTGCACACAATATGGCATAATCTGCAGGATCTGTGATGAGCAACACTCTTTTGCGTAACTCCAGTATTGGTTTTTAAAGAAGGCAAACAAAAGAGCGCCACAAAGCTCGAGTTTTGGTACCGTAAGAGTTTTAAGTTGAGCCACTCGTGATTTCGAGCAAAATAGGCGTGAACTCGAGTGATGTCCCTTTGAAACCACATAAATGCAAGCTCTGTACGTGATAATGCTGGCGTCACAGAAACCTTGAACCTCTACATCGCACATTGTATTGCAAACCAACCGGGGGAAGGTTGATAATTGGACATTGCTGAAAGTTTGGCAAAGTTCCTGCCAGGCAGTATTTAGAGAAGTTGGAAGACTCTCTCTGGATCGTAAAAACGAGCTATAGTGGACAGAACAGATCTCTTGCAAGGCTTAAGTTTCTGATTGGCAGGCGTGAGAGAAAACATTAATTTATCAGTTGAAGGATCCCACGCAAGGCCCAAAGTTTTTGTAATGTCGCTTCCATCGATAAATTTTAAAAACGAGTCCTTATCCTTGTCAGGAACGCCATTTAGCACCTTTAGAGAGGATGCTTGATTTAATACGTCGATCGCCTCTTGGACCGAGGCACCGCCAGATATAAGGTCATCTACATAGAAATCTCGTCGAAAGAATTTTGGCACCAATTGAAAATGAATGTTGCTGGACCGTAACTCTGACACAGCGATACATCTTGCCAATGTCTCCAGTAAGGGCACGTTAATCGCATCAAAATGTTAAACAGCTTTGGTTGTATGACGGGCCCAGCCATCAACACTTTATTCAGCGAACATCCAGTGCTGGGGACAGCTGAACCATGCATCAGATGTTTCCGGAACAAGCCCGCTTGATGGAGCACGAAATGGCTAATCTTTCAAAGGAGCGATTTGTTGAAACTCGAGCATTTGATAAAACAAAGCTCCTATAAAATGCTACATCAGCGCATTTATTTGCTTCGCCACGAAAGCCATTCCTTTGGAGTTGGTTAAGGATCTATCTACGCGTACATTTCTCAATGCTCTAAATCGCTTAATATGCACTCGTGGCAAGCCACGCCAGATTTGGTCTGACAATGCCACCAACTTTGTCGGCGCCAAAAACGAGCTGTTGGCCAATATTGCAGACGAATTGCTCCCAACAAACCTCGTGGTCCAGCATGGAGATTCCGCTCATGAAAGTGAGTGACAATGGCGATGGTAACTGGATGTTGTCTAGGCAGTATAATAGAATGACGGGCCTCATAAGCAAGGGTTGACTTTTCGAGGCGCCCACCAACTCGAAGAATACGAAATTCATCCTGAAAGGGCAAAAGAAAGGGTCGGAGATCAAAAGTCCAGGGCGCCGAATACGATGGATAAACTTTTGCACATAGGCAAATACTCGTTGAATAGCAGAAAAGAAATTCACATATTTGCACACAATATGGCATAATCTGCAGGATCTGTGATGAGCAACACTCTTTTGCGTAACTCCAGTATTGGTTTTTAAAGAAGGCAAACAAAAGAGCGCCACAAAGCTCGAGTTTTGGTACCGTAAGAGTTTTAAGTTGAGCCACTCGTGATTTCGAGCAAAATAGGCGTGAACTCGAGTGATGTCCCTTTGAAACCACATAAATGCAAGCTCCGTACGTGATAATGCTGGCGTCACAGAAACCTTGAACCTCTACATCGCACATTGTATTGCAAACCAACCGGGGGAAGGTTGATAATTGGACATTGCTGAAAGTTTGGCAAAGTTCCTGCCAGGCAGTATTTAGAGAAGTTGGAAGACTCTCTCTGGATCGTAAAAACGAGCTATAGTGGACAGAACAGATCTCTTGCAAGGCTTAAGTTTCTGATTGGCAGGCGTGAGAGAAAACATTAATTTATCAGTTGAAGGATCCCACGCAAGGCCCAAAGTTTTGGTAATGTCGCTTCCATCGCTAAATTTTAAAAACGAGTCCTTATCCTTGTCAGGAACGCAATTTAGCACCTTTAGAGAGGATGCCCTCTTGGGCCGAGGCACCGCCAGATATAAGGTCATCTACATAGAAATCTCGTCGAAGAAGTTTGGCACCAATTGGAAATGAATGTTGCTCGTCGACTGCCAATTGCTGCAATGCTCGGACAGCAAGAAAGGAAGCTGGTTTTGTGCCATACGTAACTGTGTCCAACTTGAAGACACTTTTTTCCGAATCAGTAGAATTTCGCCACAAGATGCATTGTAGGTAGTTATCTGGACCGTAACTCTGACACAGCGATACATCTTGCCAATGTCTCCAGTAAGGACAAAATGTAAAACAGCTTTGGTTGTATGACGGGCCCAGCCATCAACACTTTATTCAGTGAACATCCAGTGCTGGGGACAGCTGAACCATGCATCAGATGTTTCCGGAACAAGCCCGCTTGATGGAGCACGAAATGGCTAATCTTTCAAAGGAGCGATTTGTTGAAACTCGAGCGTTTGATAAATCAAAGCTCCTATAAAATGCTACATCAGCGCATTTATTTGCTTCGCCACGAAAGCCATTCATTTGGAGTTGGTTAAGGGTCTATCTACGCGTACATTTCTCAATGCTCTAAATCGCTTAATATGTACTCGTGGCAAGCCACGCCAGATTTGGTCTGACAATGCCACCAACTTTGTCGGCGCCAAAAACGAGCTGTTGGAGCTAAAAAATCTCTTCCTCAGTAGCTGTCATCAAGAGGCTGTGCTCCAGTTTTGTTTGGCGGACACAATTGACAGGCGCTTCATTCCACTGCGCTCCCCTCACTTTGGTGGCCTTTGGGAGGCGGCGGTAAGAACTGCAAAACATCACTTCTATCGGTTTGTGGGATCAACCGTTCTGGGATTCGAAGAGCTTCGTACCCTTGTGTGCCACATAACGGCAGTCATTAATTCTAGACCACTGATTCCCATTTCAGAAGATCCAGAAGACTTTGATGTTCTTACCCCAGCTCATTTTTTGGTTGGTCGCCCACAATCCACGTTCACAGAACCAGATGAGACACGGCTCAATTTTACAGCTGGCAGCGAGTGTCCTACATGCACCAAGTCTTTTGGTCTCGCTGGCGAGAAGAATATTTAAATCTTCTGCAGCAGCGTTCCAAATGGCGGACTCCCAAGCCTAGTGTGGCTCTCAACGACATCGTTCTTGTCAAAGACGAGAACTTACCTCCTTTGAAATGGCCACTAGCTAGAGTGGTTGAATTGGTCAAAGGAACTGATGACATCACACGCGTTGCAGCACTGAAGACAGCTAATGTTTTGTTTTTGTTTTGCGCTTCTCGCATAGCTCAATATTATTTGCTGTTAACTATCCAGCGCTTATCGCTTTGCGCTCATCGTAGTTTCTGTTATCGCGCACTTTTACCTTTGCACTTTGTCTTAAGCGGCTAGCGCATCAATGCTAGCGACGCCGCAACTCACTTTTGTCTCGTACGTTCGCTATATCGGATCTCTTATCGATCGCTTCGCTAAAAATTGTACATTTTCGCATATTGCTATCTTCTCGCTATTAAGTGCTATAAAAAAGCTTGTTAGGCCAACATTTTGGTGACCCCGACGTGATTTCTTTTTATTTAACATTATATTGTTGCATAAAATTATTTAAATTAAAATTGAACTGGTTGTTAATAGTTTCGGCAGCAATTAAAAACCGCTCTTATATGCATACATATGTACGAGCAAGTGTCATGCGGTAAATTGCGGTAAAGCGGAGTCTTCGTACATAGGCATATATACACCTACATACAGACGCGTTGGCTATCTCGCTATCTGCATTTTGCCTGTGATTTTGATTCGACTAACTGTTGCGCGCGCTTAAGAGCACAGTGCTGACAATAAGTCAACGGTCAACGAACTTTCGTGTGCAGTCTTAATTCGGTTTTTTTCCTTTGTTTCGTTTTCTTCGGTTGCCATGGAAAGTTCTAGTGCTGAATCGCTGGCCCAGCCTACAAGCAGGGTGTCATTTTTAAAGGGCAAGGTATGAGCAGTTGCAGGCGCTTCAATCTAGCCTCAACCAAACGCCCCTTGCCAATAATGATGAAATTGCATTGTCGGTGCTGCTCAAGCGGATTAAAAAAATGGAATCTGCATTCGAAGACGCTCAAAACAAACTGGAAGAACTAGACTTTGACGAAATCGGCAGTGAGTTACGCGAGGCTTTTGATGAGCTTTCAGTAACTTTGGAGACTTCGGTGCGGTTTGAAATCTCTAAGCGCAGTAGAGCATTGCCGTCCAGCTCCACATTTGTAAATGAGCCTATTGCTGCTCCGTCAATGAGCGTTACCGACCTTACCGCCAATCAAATTGCCAACGTTTTCTGGAGGTTATACGGAGTGGTCAGATTTCTTTTCAATGTTCACAACTTTAATCGAAAATCATCCCGAACTCACAAACATTGAAAAAATTCAGCATTTGCGGCTCTGCTTGAAGGACTCTGCGCTGGATACCATGCGGTCATTGGAAATATCAGAGGCTAATTATTCCATATCATTAAATTTATTACAAAAACGATTTGATAACCGTCGATTAGTATTTCAGGCACACATCGTTGAACTGCTGGGGCTCAAGAAGGTAGAGAATGGCTCCGCTGTCATGCTGCGTGAATTGTCGGATAAGTTTAATGCCCATATTCGTGCTCTCACCAGTTTGGGTAGCAAGGAGCAAATTGCTGGTTACATCCTTGTTCAGGTGCTACTGCAAAAACTGGATCCTGCTAAGCAGGCGAAGTGGGAAGAGAAGCTGGAGGAGCCCGCCTTTGCAAATTTAATTCCATCATGGGCACAAATTGCCACATTTTTGGAGCAACGCTGCAGAACCCTAGAGAGTGTGGATTATGCTATGGCAACTTATACGCCGAGCTCTCAGGTGGGCAAGAACATAAAGACTAACCCCAGTAGGACATCACTCATTGCTACTAACTCAATGGCGTACTTTGTAATGGTAAAGAGCATAATACATGGCAATTCCCAAGATTTGGCAATTTGTCTCCAGAGATGCGTCTCAAGGAAGCAAAGCAATTATCTTTATGCCTCAACTGCCTTAAAAGGACATCTTTTACGAACATGCAATTCCGGAACTTGTCGCACATGTGGCTCCAAGCACCATACGCTTCTGCATTTAGACGTTTTACCTTCGATTCCTCACTCTGTCACTCCTACTGCAGCTTCTTCAGCCTCCGCCTCTATCTCTCTTGTTGCCCACAACCTCAGCAGCGATGCTGTGTTCCTGGCCACTGCTATTGTACTAGTTAAAAATCGGTCTGGGACTCTAGTTCCGTGTCGTGCTGTATTGGATGGTGGGTCACAGCTGCATTTAATTACATCCCGATTCGCTCAACAGCTTCAGTTGACGAAAAGTCCATCTTCAACGGCAGTTGCTGGCCTGGGAAACGCTCCTTTCGCTTCTGATGGATGCACTGTGGCCGTCAATCTACAATCTCAAACGTCAGAGTACTCTGCAATCATCACAGCCATCGTAGCTTCCACTATAGTAGATCGCCAGCCAAGCATCGCCCTTAATACAACTAATTGGAATGTGCCTGGAAATATTCGCCTCGCTGATCCTTGCTTTTACAAGCCGCAGCGAGTTGACTTATTAATCGGAGCTGGTCTTTTCTACGAGCTAATGTGTGTCGGGCAAATAAAACTGCTACCGGGATTGCCTCTTCTGCAGAAGACACGCTTTGGATGGATAGTTGCAGGTGGCGGTTCCCAGCAAGGCGGTACCTCTCTTTTGGCAAATCGTGTATCGTCTGATGCCCGCACTGAGTCTGATGGCCGAACCGATGAGTTAATTCAACGATTTTGGGAAAGTTTTCCAGAGCCTGTTGCTAAAGCAACAAATGAAGAGCTTGACTGCGAGGAGCACTTTGTGAAGAATTTCCAAAGGTTGCCAACAGAAGCATATCCCGTGCGACTCCCTCTCAAACTCACTCTGGATCAATTAGGTGAATCTTATCAACAGGCATTTCGCAGATTTATATCGCTTGAGAGAAAGTTGCATCGTCTTCCCCACCTTAAATCCCAGTATTGCGCGTTCATTCAAGAGTATATGGAACTCGGACATATGACTCTTGTCCCTCCAGAGTCGTTACGTTTATGCAAATATTTTCGCATCATTGCGTGCTGAAGGAACATAGCACGAGCACCAAGCTTCGTGTCGTGTTTGATTTTGTTTAATATGCTGGAAACTGTTTTGCGGCCACCAATCGGCCAATATTGCAGACGAATTGCTCCCAACAAAGCTCGTGGTCCAGCATGGAGATTCCGCTCATGAAAGTGAGTGACAATGGCGATGGTAACTGGATGTTGTCTAGGCAGTATAATAGGATGACGGGCCTCATAAGGATTGGTTGACTTTTCGAGGCGCCCACCAACTCCAGGAATACCAAATTCATCCTGAAAGGGCAAAAGAAAGTGTCGGAGATCAAAAGTCCAGGGCGCCGAATACGATGGATAAACTTTTGCACATAGGGAAATACTCGTTGAATAGCAGAAAAGCAATTCACATATTTGCACATAATATGGCATAATCTGCAGGATCTGTGATGAGCAACACTCTTTTGCGTAACTCCAGTATTGGTTTTTAAAGAAGGCAAACAAAAGTGCGCCACAAAGCTCGAGTTTTGTTACCGTAAGAGTTTTAAGTTGAGCCACTCGTGATTTCGAGCAAAATAGGCGTGAACTCGAGTGATGTCCCTTTGAAACCACATAAATGCAAGCTCCGTACGTGATAATGCTGGCGTCACAGAAACCTTGAACCTCTACATCGCACATTGTATTGCAAACCAACCGGGGGAAGGTTGATAATTGGACATTGCTGAAAGTTTGGCAAAGTTCCTGCCAGGCAGTATTTAGAGAAGTTGGAAGACTCTCTCTGGATCGTAAAAACGAGCTATAGTGGACAGAACAGATCTCTTGCAAGGCTTAAGTTTCTGATTGGCAGGCGTGAGAGAAAACATTAATTTATCAGTTGAAGGATCCCACGCAAGGCCCAAAGTTTTGGTAATGTCGCTTCCATCGCTAAATTTTAAAAACGAGTCCTTATCCTTGTCAGGAACGCAATTTAGCACCTTTAGAGAGGATGCCCTCTTGGGCCGAGGCACCGCCAGATATAAGGTCATCTACATAGAAATCTCGTCGAAGAAGTTTGGCACCAATTGGAAATGAATGTTGCTCGTCGACTGCCAATTGCTGCAATGCTCGGACAGCAAGAAAGGAAGCTGGTTTTGTGCCATACGTAACTGTGTCCAACTTGAAGACACTTATTTCCGAATCAGTAGAATTTCGCCACAAGATGCATTGTAGGTAGTTATCTGGACCGTAACTCTGACACAGCGATACATCTTGCCAATGTCTCCAGTAAGGACAAAATGTAAAACAGCTTTGGTTGTATGACGGGCCCAGCCATCAACACTTTATTCAGTGAACATCCAGTGCTGGGGACAGCTGAACCATGCATCAGATGTTTCCGGAACAAGCCCGCTTGATGGAGCACGAAATGGCTAATCTTTCAAAGGAGCGATTTGTTGAAACTCGAGCGTTTGATAAATCAAAGCTCCTATAAAATGCTACATCAGCGCATTTATTTGCTTCGCCACGAAAGCCATTCATTTGGAGTTGGTTAAGGGTCTATCTACGCGTACATTTCTCAATGCTCTAAATCGCTTAATATGTACTCGTGGCAAGCCACGCCAGATTTGGTCTGACAATGCCACCAACTTTGTCGGCGCCAAAAACGAGCTGTTGGAGCTAAAAAATCTCTTCCTCAGTAGCTGTCATCAAGAGGCTGTGCTCCAGTTTTGTTTGGCGGACACAATTGACAGGCGCTTCATTCCACTGCGCTCCCCTCACTTTGGTGGCCTTTGGGAGGCGGCGGTAAGAACTGCAAAACATCACTTCTATCGGTTTGTGGGATCAACCGTTCTGGGATTCGAAGAGCTTCGTACCCTTGTGTGCCACATAACGGCAGTCATTAATTCTAGACCACTGATTCCCATTTCAGAAGATCCAGAAGACTTTGATGTTCTTACCCCAGCTCATTTTTTGGTTGGTCGCCCACAATCCACGTTCACAGAACCAGATGAGACACGGCTCAATTTTACAGCTGGCAGCGAGTGTCCTACATGCACCAAGTCTTTTGGTCTCGCTGGCGAGAAGAATATTTAAATCTTCTGCAGCAGCGTTCCAAATGGCGGACTCCCAAGCCTAGTGTGGCTCTCAACGACATCGTTCTTGTCAAAGACGAGAACTTACCTCCTTTGAAATGGCCACTAGCTAGAGTGGTTGAATTGGTCAAAGGAACTGATGACATCACACGCGTTGCAGCACTGAAGACAGCTAATGTTTTGTTTTTGTTTTGCGCTTCTCGCATAGCTCAATATTATTTGCTGTTAACTATCCAGCGCTTATCGCTTTGCGCTCATCGTAGTTTCTGTTATCGCGCACTTTTACCTTTGCACTTTGTCTTAAGCGGCTAGCGCATCAATGCTAGCGACGCCGCAACTCACTTTTGTCTCGTACGTTCGCTATATCGGATCTCTTATCGATCGCTTCGCTAAAAATTGTACATTTTCGCATATTGCTATCTTCTCGCTATTAAGTGCTATAAAAAAGCTTGTTAGGCCAACATTTTGGTGACCCCGACGTGATTTCTTTTTATTTAACATTATATTGTTGCATAAAATTATTTAAATTAAAATTGAACTGGTTGTTAATAGTTTCGGCAGCAATTAAAAACCGCTCTTATATGCATACATATGTACGAGCAAGTGTCATGCGGTAAATTGCGGTAAAGCGGAGTCTTCGTACATAGGCATATATACACCTACATACAGACGCGTTGGCTATCTCGCTATCTGCATTTTGCCTGTGATTTTGATTCGACTAACTGTTGCGCGCGCTTAAGAGCACAGTGCTGACAATAAGTCAACGGTCAACGAACTTTCGTGTGCAGTCTTAATTCGGTTTTTTTCCTTTGTTTCGTTTTCTTCGGTTGCCATGGAAAGTTCTAGTGCTGAATCGCTGGCCCAGCCTACAAGCAGGGTGTCATTTTTAAAGGGCAAGGTATGAGCAGTTGCAGGCGCTTCAATCTAGCCTCAACCAAACGCCCCTTGCCAATAATGATGAAATTGCATTGTCGGTGCTGCTCAAGCGGATTAAAAAAATGGAATCTGCATTCGAAGACGCTCAAAACAAACTGGAAGAACTAGACTTTGACGAAATCGGCAGTGAGTTACGCGAGGCTTTTGATGAGCTTTCAGTAACTTTGGAGACTTCGGTGCGGTTTGAAATCTCTAAGCGCAGTAGAGCATTGCCGTCCAGCTCCACATTTGTAAATGAGCCTATTGCTGCTCCGTCAATGAGCGTTACCGACCTTACCGCCAATCAAATTGCCAACGTTTTCTGGAGGTTATACGGAGTGGTCAGATTTCTTTTCAATGTTCACAACTTTAATCGAAAATCATCCCGAACTCACAAACATTGAAAAAATTCAGCATTTGCGGCTCTCTACCATGCGGTCATTGGAAATATCAGAGGCTAATTATTCCATATCATTAAATTTATTACAAAAACGATTTGATAACCGTCGATTAGTATTTCAGGCACACATCGTTGAACAGCTGGGGCTCAAGAAGGTAGAGAATGGCTCCGCTGTCATGCTGCGTGAATTGTCGGATAAGTTTAATGCCCATATTCGTGCTCTCACCAGTTTGGGTAGCAAGGAGCAAATTGCTGGTTACATCCTTGTTCAGGTGCTACTGCAAAAACTGGATCCTGCTAAGCAGGCGAAGTGGGAAGAGAAGCTGGAGGAGCCCGCCTTTGCAAATTTAATTCCATCATGGGCACAAATTGCCACATTTTTGGAGCAACGCTGCAGAACCCTAGAGAGTGTGGATTATGCTATGGCAACTTATACGCCGAGCTCTCAGGTGGGCAAGAACATAAAGACTAACCCCAGTAGGACATCACTCATTGCTACTAACTCAATGGCGTACTTTGTAATGGTAAAGAGCATAATACATGGCAATTCCCAAGATTTGGCAATTTGTCTCCAGAGATGCGTCTCAAGGAAGCAAAGCGATTATCTTTATGCCTCAACTGCCTTAAAAGGGGACATCTTTTACGAACATGCAATTCCGGAACTTGTCGCACATGTGGCTCCAAGCACCATACGCTTCTGCATTTAGACGTTTTACCTTCGATTCCTCACTCTGTCACTCCTACTGCAGCTTCTTCAGCCCCCGCCTCTATCTCTCTTGTTGCCCACAACCTCAGCAGCGATGCTGTGTTCCTGGCCACTGCTATTGTACTAGTTAAAAATCGGTCTGGGACTCTAGTTCCGTGTCGTGCTGTATTGGATGGTGGGTCACAGCTGCATTTAATTACATCCCGATTCGCTCAACAGCTTCAGTTGAAGAAAAGTCCATCTTCAACAGCAGTTGCTGGCCTGGGAAACGCTCCTTTCGCTACTGATGTATGCACTGTGACCGTCAATCTACAATCTCAAACGACAGAGTACTCTGCAATCATCACAGCCATCGTAGCTTCCACTATAGTAGATCGCCAGCCAAGCATCGCCCTTAATACAACTAATTGGAATGTGCCTGGAAATATTCGCCTCGCTGATCCTTGCTTTTACAAGCCGCAACGAGTTGACTTATTAATCGGAGCTGGTCTTTTCTACGAGCTAATGTGTGTCGGGCAAATAAAACTGCTACCGGGATTGCCTCTTCTGCAGAAGACACGCTTTGGATGGATAGTAGCAGGTGGCGGTTCCCAGCAAGGCGGTACCTCTCTTTTGGCAAATCGTGTATCGTCTGATGCCCGCACTGAGTCTGATGGCCGAACCGATGAGTTCAACGATTTTGGGAAAGTTTTCCAGTTTGCTAAAGCAACAAAGGAAGAACTTGACTGCGAGAAGCATTTTGTGAAGAATTTTCAAAGGTTGCCAACAGAAGCATATCCCGTGCGACTCCCTCTCAAACTCACTCTGGATCAATTAGGTGAATCTTATCAACAGGCATTTCGCAGATTTATATCGCTTGAGAGAAAGTTGCATCGTCTTCCCCACCTTAAATCCCAGTATTGCGCGTTCATTCAAGAGTATATGGAACTCGGACATATGACTCTTGTCCCTCCAGAGTCGTTACGTTTATGCAAATATTTTCTCCCTCATCATTGCGTGCTGAAGGAACAAAGCACGAGCACCAAACTTCGTGTCGTGTTTGATTTTGTTTACTATGCTGGAAACTGTTTTGCTGCCACCAATCGGCCAATATTGCAGACGAATTGCTCCCAACAAAGCTCGTGGTCCAGCATGGAGATTCCGCTCATGAAAGTGAGTGACAATGGCGATGGTAACTGGATGTTGTCTAGGCAGTATAATAGGATGACGGGCCTCATAAGGAAGGGTTGACTTTTCGAGGCGCCCACCAACTCCAGGAATACCAAATTTATCCTGAAAGGGCAATAATGATAAGATTTTGCTGGAACGAGCGACTACGCCCTTTGATTGCACGTTCTTTACATCATCCCAAAGAGAACACTTTTGAACGTTACGTAAAAGTATGAATGATCCAAAACGTTTGTCGGAGATCAAAAGTCCAGGGCGCCAAATACGATGGATAAACTTGTGCACATAGGCAAATACTCGTTGAATAGCAGAAAATAAATTCACATATTTGCACCTTAATATGGCATCATCTGCAGGATCTGTGATGAGCAACACTCTTTTGCGTAACTCCAGTATTGGTTTTTCAAGAAGACAAGTCGCAGCTTTGTGGACCAGTCAAAAATTCAGGACCACATGACTGTATAAGCTCGTCGGGAGTGGCCCCTCTGTAGAGAATGTCAGCTGGATTACTGGCTGTTGGAACATAATGCCACTGGAAGTCCGCTGTGAGCTCCTGGATGGTAGCGATCTGATTTGCAACGAATACGTTGAACTTCGTCGATTCATCTCGGATCCATGATAGACATATTGATGAATCTGACCAGCAATGGAATGTACCGGTAAATAATTTCATTTCAGCTACTTCCTGTATCAATTGGGCTAACAAAAGTGCGCCACAAAGCTCGAGTTTTGGTACCGTAAGAGTTTTAAGTGGAGCCACTCGTGATTTAGAGCAAAATAGGCGTGAACTCGAATCATGTCCCTTTGAAACCACATAAATGCAAGCTCCGTACGCGATAATGCTGACGTCACAGAAACCTTGAACCTCTACATTGCACATTGTATTGCAAACCAACCGGGGGAAGGTTGATAATTGGACATTGCTGAAAGTTTGGCAAAGCTCCTGCCAGGCAGTATTTAGAGAAGTTGGAAGACTCTCTCTGGATCGTAAAAACGAGCTATAGTGGACAGAACAGATCTCTTGCAAGGCTTAAGTTTCTGATTGGCAGGCGTGAGAGAAAACATTAATTTATCAGTTGAAGGATCCCACGCAAGGCCCAAAGTTTTGGTAATGTCGCTTCCATCGCTAAATTTTAAAAACGAGTCCTTATCCTTGTCAGGAACGCAATTTAGCACCTTTAGAGAGGATGCCCTTTGCTTGATTTAATACGTCGATCGCCTCTTGGACCGAGGCACCGCCAGATATAAGGTCATAAGAAATCTCGTCGAAGAATTTTGGCACCAATTGGAAATGAATGTTGCTCGTCGACTGCCAATTGCTGCATTGCTCGGACAGCAAGAAAGGAAGCTGGTTTTGTGCCATACGTAACTGTGTCCAACTTGAAGACACTTATTTCCGAATCAGTAGAATTTCGCCACAAGATGCATTGTAGGTAGTTATCTGGACCGTAACTCTGACACAGCGATACATCTTGCCAATGTCTCCAGTAAGGGCACGTTAATCGCATCAAAATGTTAAACAGCTTTGGTTGTATGACGGGCCCAGCCATCAACACTTTATTCAGCGAACATCCAGTGCTGGGGACAGCTGAACCATGCATCAGATGTTTCCGGAACAAGCCCGCTTGATGGAGCACGAAATGGCTAATCTTTCAAAGGAGCGATTTGTTGAAACTCGAGCGTTTGATAAAACAAAGCTCCTATAAAATGCTACATCAGCGCATTTATTTGCTTCGCCACGAAAGCCATTCATTTGGAGTTGGTTAAGGGTCTATCTACGCGTACATTTCTCAATGCTCTAAATCGCTTAATATGCACTCGTGGCAAGCCACGCCAGATTTGGTCTGACAATGCCACCAACTTTGTCGGCGCCAAAAACGAGCTATTGGAGCTAAAAAATCTCTTCCTCAGTAGCTGTCATCAAGAGGATGTGCTCCAGTTTTGTTTGGCGGACACAATTGACAGGCGCTTCATTCCACTGCGCTCCCCTCACTTTGGTGGCCTTTGGGAGGCGGCGGTAAGAACTGCAAAACATCACTTCTATCGGTTTGTGGAATCAACCGTTCTGGGATTCGAAGAGCTTCGTACCCTTGTGTGCCACATAACGGCAGTCATTAATTCTAGACCACTGATTCCCATTTCAGAAGATCCAGAAGATTTTGATGTTCATACCCCAGCTCATTTTTTGGTTGGTCGCCCACAATCCACGTTCATAGAACCAGATGAGACACGGCTCAATTTTACAGCTGGCAGCGAGTGTCGTACATGCACCAAGTCTTTTGGTCTCGCTGGCGAGAAGAATATTTAAATCTTCTGCAACAGCGTTCCAAATGGCGGACTCCCAAGCCTGGTGTGGCTCTCAACGACATCGTTCTTGTCAAAGACGAGAACTTACCTCCTTTGAAATGGCCACTAGCTAGAGTGGTTGAATTGGTCAAAGGAACTGATGACATCACACGCGTTGCAGCTCTGAAGACAGCTAATGGAATCATAAAGCGAGCAACTAATAAGCTGTGTCTGGTTCCCCTTAACGATCCTGTTGAAGCTCAATCGTTCAACGGGGGGAGCATGTTCGGTTTAGCAGCTAATAAATTGAATTAGTATTATGTTTGCATAACATTTCAGTTACATCTTGCCCGCCAGGCAAGCAATGTCACTGTTTTGTTTGTGTTTGGCGCTTCTCGCATAGCTCAATATTATTTGCTGTTAACTATCCAGCGCTTATAGCTTTGCGCTCATCGTAGTTTCTGTTATCGCGCTTTTTTACCTTTGCACTTTGACATAAGCGGCTAGCGCATCAATGCTAGCGATGCCGCAAGTCAATTTTGTCTCGTACGATCGCTATATCGGATCTCTTATCGATCGCTTCGCTAAAAATTGTACATTTTCGCATATTGTTATCTTCTCGCTATTAAGTGCTAATAAAATAGCTTGTTAGCCCAACAGAAACTTTTTTGTTTACCATCCGATCGACCTCAAACTCATTTTCAAAAATCTTTGTTCAAATTCATTTGCGAGGTGTTTCGCACTTTTTGGAAAATCCATTCCTCCTTGGTGGAAATGGGAGTCAAATATTTGGTGGGTGACGTTTCGCGCTCAAATTCATATCCAAGGATCTATATGAAAAATCATTTGAGACGTTTTCGGTGAAAAGTGCAATTCTAAGATTTTTTTGATGAAGTTTTAAGTTTTGTCCGAATTGCTTCAAACTTGTTTTCAAAGCTCTACATATGAACTTAAAGAACACGTGCTTCAGCGATTTGGGAAATTCCACCCGTCAGTGTGGGAATTTTGTTTACCACCCGATCGGGCCTCAAACTCATTTAAATTAATTTGAGAGGTGTTTCACACTTTTCGAAAGACGCATTCTTCCTTGGTGGAAACGGGATCAAAGATTTGGTGGGGGACGTTTCGTGTTCAAATTTATTTCCAAAGGTCTAGAAGAAGAAACACTAGAGACATGTCTCACGCCTTTCGCAGAATCCAAGCTTCCTCGGTAGAAATGCGATTCAAAGTTTTTTGGGGGAAATTTTAAGTTTTGTTCGTTTGAATACGTGTTTCAGAAGTTTAGAAAGTTTTTTTCGTCGAACAGCACACTCTGCATTTAAACTTCCATTTAATTTAATAAATTCAGAGTTACCTCAATGTTCTATTTAAAAGCAATCTAATTTTGGAAAGGTACTCAAAGATTGCAGCCTCATTGTTTGGGATGAGTGCACCATGGCTCATAAAGGTGGCTTTGAAGCTCTGAATAGAACTCCAAAGGATTTGAGAGATAATGACGTCCTTATGGAAGGCACAACCGTTCTTTTAGCTGGAGACTTTCGTCAAACACTTCCTGTAATACAAGAGCTGATGAAATAAAGTCATGCCTTAAATCCTCAGTTTTTTGGCCTTAAATTCAACAATGTCCACATCTGTGGCGGGCGATACCCGCAAGTAAAACTATAAAACTAGAAATCTCGTGACTCTACATAACCAGCTTAAATTATAAACTTAACGGCTCCTTGCCGTGAATCAGGACTGTAGGGCTGATCCAGGTAGCCACCTCACAATATCCAATGCAAGAAGTTCTTATCATCCTTCTTCTTTTCTTGTCGCGATCTCTTGGGATTAACACTTAACATTGGGCGAACACGATTACATAGGCGCGAACCGCACATAAGCGTGGTGGGTGCAACGTAGATTAGTTTGGAAGGCTTGGTAGGCGAAGAAGACGCGTATTACATTTCTATATGTAAACAAACGAAAACAAATACTGCACTCTACTTTTCAATTAATATGGTCGTCCACAATCGAATATTTATAGTTCCATGAGGCATTCAATGTATTTAGCATTGTTTTCCACAACAAATTAATGCACACTCGTTTCATAATTTAAATTTCTGTTTATATACCGATATATTTACAAGCCGCTACATTTATTACAATTAAATTAGATGTTAAAATAGTTGCTTATTTGCTTATTTTAAAAAGAAATGATAGTACTTCCAAAATGTTAAGCAAAGATCCACCAATGAAGAGTCCAATTACACCTCCAACCTCCAAGTCAAAAATTTTGCAATCGAAAGATTAAATAATTTAATATGTGAAAATATTGTAAGCAGTATGGAAAAACAAGGTATTTAAATTTCATCAAATAATATAAGAACTGTTAGACAAGATTACGGATAAATTGACATTAAAACCAAGACTCTTCACCAAACAAAACAGAAGCACTTAAAATTCTAAAAGAATTGAACTCGTTGCACTGACGTATTAAATTCACAATTGAATTAGAACAAGAAAGCAATCTTCGGCACACCGAAGATCTAATACCCTTGCAGACCCAACCTTTTAATGCCGAGAAAATGGTTAATGCCGAGTTTGGTCAAGGTAACTTAATAAACAAAAAGGCTTTAAATCAAAAACCTAGTTTTAGACCGATCGTTCCTATGGCAGCTATATGATATAGTAGTCCAATGTAAATAGGATTTTGCAAAAATGAAGGGAGCATAGTAAAATCTTTATATGCCGTGTTTAATCGAAATATCTTGAAAAACCAAAAAATTTTCCATACAAAAACTTAATTTTCGACCGATCGTTCCTATGGCAGCTATATGATATAGTGGGCTGATCTCAATAGAATATATGAGGAGCATAATAAAACTTAATAATGGCGAGTTTGGTCAAGATATCTCGATAACTACAATTTTATTTCATACAACAACTGAATTTTCGACTGATCGTTCCTATGTCAGCTATATGATATAGTGGTCTAATCTTAATAGGATTTTGCATATATATGAGGAGCATAATAAAACTAATAAACGCCGAGTTTAATTCAAGATATCTTGATAAACAAAACCTTTTTTCATACATCGACTGAATTTTCGACCGATCGTCCCTATGGCAGCTATAAGATATAGTCGTCGGATCCAGCTTGATATCACATATGTGCTGCGTGCAGCAGAAAGAGAGACTCCTGCAAAGTTTCATAAAGTTAGCTTTAAAACTGCGAGACTAGTTCGCATAGAATCAGACAGACAGACAGCTATATCGACTCGGCTGTTGATACTGATCAAGAATATATATACTTTATGGGGTCGGAGATGTCTCCTTCTATGCGTTACACATTTCATGACAAAATTTTAATACCGTCTGCTTGGGAGAGAAGTTGCATACAGGGTATTTTTAATCGGGCAAACCCTAGCAGAATTTTCAACGACAACGGGTGTGCTTAATAAAACGGAGTGAAAAATAGGAACAGACAAGTGCAAAACAACAAACAGAAAGAACAACGAGTGAATTAATTTTTTTTTGTGTGAAGTGAACGCAAGAAAAATATATAAGAAATGATAACAAGAAATATCTTTGAAAAGTAAAATAATAAGAAACAAGGGCAAAGACAACGACCAAAGTGAGGGATGTTCAAGATTTAAAAGAACAGTGTGGGTTTTTTGTATTATTATTTTTTTTTTGGTTCAAGTTTGTGAAACAGACCGGAAAAAACACAAAACAAAGGAAGAAAAAAAGATATATATATTTATATATATATATTTTTTTTCTTCCTTTGTTTTTTATATATCTATATATTTTTTATATATATATATAATACAAAAAACCCATATATATATATATATATATATATATATAAGACTGCAGAAAAGACACGAACAAGAGTGAGTTACATAAATCTATGAAACGAGAACGATCCACCCGCCGAACACAAAACCTTGCGAGAGTGCACAAAAGAGAGAAGTCGGAGCGGACACCTAAAGTGAGTGGTAAAAACTCAAAATGGAGTCAGGTGAATGCCAGAATCCAGGTGTAGGCGTACGCTGGATCCACCAGCGGCGCAAGGAAGAACTGGTAGCGATCGCCCAGGAGTTCGGGCTGGCAAGGAAGGGAGCGTGGAGGAGTTGCGAAAGCGGCTATCCACTTTCGTACAGGATGGCGGCCATACATCCGAAATTTGGGCTTGGCTTGCCGAGTTGGAATCTCAGTTTGCCAAAACGTGGGACCCGCCATCCTGGGGGGCCTCACCCGACGTGGGCGGACGGCCGAAAAAAAAAAAATAAACAAAATAAAAAAAATCTTTATTCAACAAACTTCCACAACCCTCATATGTCCGGGTTCTGGGTTTAGGGGAGATCAGGAGGGTAAAAAAAAACCAACAAAAAAGAGGGGGGGGGGGCAAAACGGGGGGAAGAGTGGTGTTTTGTATATTTCTCTTATCTTTTTTCTTCTTTGGTCCCCTTCTTTTCCCCCTTTTTTCCCCCCTACGTCCCACTTTTGTGCCTAAGTTGTGAGGTGGGGTTTTTTTTTTTTTTTTTTTTTTTTGCCTTCTGGGGGGGGGGTGGTTCTGTTGGTTTTGTTTTTTTTTTTTTTTTTTTGCTTGGTTTTTTTTTTTTTTTTTTGGTTTTTTTTGTTGGGCCTGGTGTTTTTTTTTTATTTTTTTTTTTTTTTTTTTTTTTTTTTCTTCCCCCTCCTTTTTTTTAGGGGGCGGAGAACCCCCCCCCCCCCCCCCGGGGGGGGGGGGGGGGAATTAAAAAATATTTTTTTTTTTTTTTTTTTTTTTTTTCATTTTTTTTTTGGCGGGGCGGGGGTTTTGCTCCTTTTATTTTGGGCCCCCCCCCCCATTATTTTTTTTTTTGGGAAGGAAGTTTTTTCCACCCTGTCCCAGCTGACCCAGCTTGCTGTGGACGAGACGGTGATGAGACAGAGAGCGGAATACTCGGGAAGCAGGTCAGAGAGTCAGATAGTCACGAGTTCGAGTAGCGCCAAGTGGGACACCTTAACCCGTTCCGGTCTACTCCCATCGGATCCGGAGTGACCGATGGGGATACACAAGTCTCCGCCCCACCGGCAACGGCCCCTGCGGAACTCGCCCACCAAATGATGAGCCAAGAGGTCGGGACCGGGTATGATCGATGACGAGCATTCCGAAGGTGCGCACGGGAGGGGCACTTCGCCAGGGAATGTCCCAACGCACCCGTCTTGTTCTGTTGGATTTGTGGGAACCGGGGCAAGAATGGCCACGGGCAACGGCGCCGCCCTAGCCAGGATCGGGTCGGCGCCGACACACACGGGACCAGGCAATAGGACCCTCGCTGAAAGTGGATTGAGGCCGAATCGTCGCTATGGTGGAAATTGGCGGGCGAGCGATGTCTGCGACAATCGATACTGGAGCCACTCGCAGCTTCATGAGTGAAGACTGCGTACGCAAGTGGACGATTCGGGGAAGAGTGGAAGACGTACAGACGCGCAGGGAAGGTGATCAGCATGCCGATGCTCATCATGCCCTCGATGTTAGACCACGTCATCCTGCAACCAACGTTCCTCCCAGGTCATGGAAGGGGAGCACCGGCTCGGCAACGGATTGGGGAAAATCGGAAGAGAGAACTGAAGGAAGGCCTCCCAGGTCAGGAAGCGGCAGCACCTGCTCGGCAACAGAGTAGAGAGAAGTCAAAAGAAAGCCTTGCGCGTCAGGGAACCCGAGAGCACTTGCTCGGCACCTAATGGAAAAGGACAAGGAGAAAGAAGCGAGGAAGGAGTCTCACTCGGATTTGGACCGAGAGCTTGAAGAGCCCAAGAGGCGGCGCGTAGAGCTGCAAAGGCAGATCTACGCTGATCATGGCACAGCGGAAATGTGCCAGAGAACAGAGGGATTTGGAGCAATGGCTAGAGTCCATACGGACGCACGGGATGAGGAGCAACTGCCAGAGTGGAGTGATCATAGAGCTCTATCTGGAGTTGGAGTCCAGAGCGAGCCCAGCATCGAAGAGGTAGATTGGCCAGCGGATCTGGATCCGGAACTTAGGGAAGTCCTGGTGTTGGAACTGGCACTCTTCAAGGGGATGCAGAGATATTATCCGAAGAATCCGGCCATGCAGAGCTAATCCAGGCAGGTGCCATCAAGCCGTCGCGTCGTCCGCACATCGCTCCAATCGTCTTAGTCAAGAAGAAGACTGACGAGTGCCGCATGTGCATCGACTACCAGCAACTCAATGCGCATTCAATTCCGGATGCTTAACCTGCCCCTTGGATTAATCACATCCTTCAGCGGTCGCGTCACGCCCGGTTCATCTCCACTCTAGATTTGAAGCACGGGTACTGGCAGATACCGAAGGCAGCCGATAGTAGAGAATGCACGGCATTCCCAGTCCCAGGAAGAGGTCTTTTCCAATGGCGGGTGATGCCATTTTGATTGCATTCAGTGCGACCCTTCAGCTAGCCTTGGAGACGGTAATAGGCCCGGAGATGGAGCCTCATGCGTTCATCTATCTAGACGATATCGTGGTAATAGGGGCAACGAAAGAGCAATATGTAGAGAACTTGAAAGAGGTATTCCGCCTGTTGAATGCTGCCAATCTCAGGCTGAATAGGAAGAAGTGCAGTTTCTTCAAGGAGAGGTTGGTCTATCTGGGACCGATCCAGAGAAGGTGGAGGTGGTATGTAACCTGTGGGCCCCGACAAACTGTAAGGAGTTAGGGCAGTGTCTTGGGATGGCATCATGGTACAGTCGCTTTGCTCCCAACTTCGCGAAGCAGGTGCAGCCGCTCACATCGCTCTTAAAGAAGGGGCGGAAATGGGCATGGGATCAAGAACAGGAGGAGGCATTGCGTCAATTGAAGGATAGCTTGACGACTGCCCCTGTCTCGGCGTAGTGCTGACGCAGATGATAGAAGGGCTGGAGCGGGCTTTAGCGTACGCGAGCCGGAAGTTGCAGAAAGCCGCGGTGAACTATTCCGCCACCGAGAAAGAGTGGCCTGACAATAGTATGGTCGATCCAGAAGTTGCGTTGCTACATAGAGGGGTACCGGTTCGACGTGATAACGGATCATGTGGCACTTAAGTGGCTCAATTCGATCGAGAGCCCTTCAGGAAGAAATGGCATTGGAACTGTAACAACTCCAATTTGACGTTCACTACCGACGAAGGAAGCTCAACGTCCTGGCCGACGTACTATCCAGACATCCTCTAGAGTCCTGTTAGCAAGCAGTGGTGGTCGAGTCACCCTGCAAATGGGTCGAAGAGCCAGCCAAGTTCCCGGACTACATGGAAGAGAATGGGCAGTTATATAGGCATATGGGCCACCGGACGGACGACAAGGACTACATTCCCTGGAAGCTATGCGTGGCCAGAGGTCAACGGCAGAGGGTATTGCGGGAATGTCATGATGCTCCCACGGCCGGGCATTAAGGCGTGAGGAAAACGGTATCGAATTTAGCCCGGAGGTACTACTGGCCGGGTATGTTCCGCGACGCCGCCAAGTACATGAGATGCTGCGAAGTCTGCCATAAGTTCAAGAGCGAACAACTCAGACCGGCGGGTCGCATGCTGACGAGACAGGTAGCAGAGCCGATGGCGGTACTCTGCGCGGACTTCGTCGGACCCCTTCCACGTTCGAAACATGGCAACACAATGTTACTGGTGTTCCATGGTGCCTTTTCGAAGTGGGTGGAATTGGTCCCAGGAGGGCCTACAATTTACAAGCCGGAGCTTCAAGGTTTTTCTGGAATCCCTGGGTGTAGAGATCCAGTATACCGCCCTGTACTGTCCCCAAGAGCATCCTACCGAGAGGACAAACAGGACCGTGAAGACTATGATAGCTCAAGTTATCGAGGGCCATCAGAGTTCATGGGACGAGCTTTTGCCCGAGATATCGCTAGTGGTCAACACCAGTGTGTCGGACTCTACGATTTCCTGATGCAGGGCAAGGAGCCGCGATTGCCTGCTGCTTTATACGATCAGGTGACTCCTCCGTTTGACTCTAGGACGAAGGCGGATAGGCTAAAAGAAATATTCGTTAGCGTCCACAGCAATCTCCAGCGCGCATCAAAGGATCAGGGCAGGTGCTACAACCTGCGGAGACGAGAGTGGCGGCCTTCATTGGACGCGTTGGTCTTACTACGGCAGCACCAATTATCCAACGAAGCTGATGGACCCTATCGGGTCGTGAAGTTCAAATCCCCAAACATCGTGCGCCTAGCGAAATCAGGCGAACGAAGGAAGAGGGTGGCCAATATTTCGCAGCTGAAGCCATTCCACCAGAAGATGACTGATGACGAGGCAGAGGAACCGGGACCCATAGACGCCTACGAGCAGGCGTAATCATTGTACTAAAATTAGATTAGAATAACACTAGTAGCGTTATCAGAATAGGCTTAGTAGAATGAGAGCCGCACTGTGAAAATAGGGTATTAACAACTCATTTATGAATAAGTTAACGAATAAGTTGAATTTACAGATGGACCCAGAAATCATTTCAATGTCGTCCGATGACGACGCCAGCAGCGGGAATACCGAGCCTTTCCCCGGACCCGGCGCCGAAGGCCGCCAGCACGACTCCCGCCAGGGTCGCGATTTTTGTAGAAGACGACAGCAGGAGGAGCCGCCTCGCCAATTCCTTCACACCCTGTACACCCGACGGACCAATATAATGGATCGTTTGGACGGAATGGTCATGCTAATGGCCGTCGAGGTGACGACCATGTTCGTCGAGGCTCCGTTTTCGCGGAATTCGCCACCGTACGCGGAAGAGCCCCCGTCTCCCCAGTTGGTATCCCCCTCGCCAATGTCGCCTGGAATGAAAGTCCCAACAGCAACCGGCGAGGTCGACGATCCAGCGAACGAGGAGGAACTCCTACCACTCGAAACGGATGAGCATCCACGCACGCCATCAATGCAAAAATCCGGATCGATGGAGTCGGCAGAAACGGGCATTCTCTCGTCGGCGCCGCAAATCGAGTCGTCACCGTCGGGGGTAGCGTACGACACCCCAGTAGCCGGCACGGATCCGACCAGCTCTGCCGCAGCTCGGACCCCGTCGAGGAAAGGGACCAGCCGGCGCCGGAGCCCAAGGTGGCCTGCGAACCAGTAACGGAGAGTGAGTCTGAGGAACCGTTATTCCGCCGCCGCCTCGCCACGCACCTTTTGAAGGTGGACCCGAATAGCCAATTTCCTCGGAAAACTCTACTCTACCTGCCAAAGATCCCCGAGGGGGGTAGTGGACCCCGATCTGGCGTCTCGAAACGTGGAGGAGCGAGCACGGAAGAAGGCCTTGGTGGAAAACGCCGGCGGAGCCGCCACCATCGACAAACGGCCACCCGGGACAAGCGCCAACGGAGCGGGAATCGAAGACAACCCAGCGTCGAGGGAACGTCTATACCGGTTCCCAAGAAGCCTCGTACAGGACCCGAGACGTCAGAAAAACCGCCGGATTAAGCCAATCCACTGTAAGAACTTGAAAACATGAATACTGGTTTTAAAAATCCTTGTTTTTCACTTATTGTAATAAAGGCCTATATAGATGAGGAACCAATCATATATTTTTGCATACAATCAATGTCGTTTTTTATACGTCTTTTTCTGGAACCAATTTATCGTGTAAAAACAGAAATAGGTGTGTAGTGACATAGGATCTACTATATATTAATATTATACATTAACTTATCCATATAAGCCTTGGGAGTGCCATAATCATATAAGAATACATAAATAAGAAGCATAAACGTATAGAAATCCCATTTAACGATTCTGTCCATTCAAATATAAACATCCGCTGGATATCTTTTCACAGTCAGAAAATAAGTTACCGCAACTCAAATGTAGGCTAAAGAGATATGACCAAATATACAACTCAAGCTCGATCGAGACCATTGAGTAATAAATAGGAGATGAAAAGTCACTCTGAGCTTTTCTTACCGTTTTAAAACTCAAGCAAGATACATTAGGTTGTTCTAGGAAGTAACAACCAATCAATTGCAAGACAACAACAGTGCGCTTGAAACACCATATTTTTTCGTCATCTGTTTTGATAGCTTAAATGCTGCAACAAGATTTCGAGGACTTGGGAAAGTGAGTGAGTGCAAAGAAAAGGGACAAATAATGCCACTGTGCTTCTTGCTGATTTCTTTGTCGTTCCTTCAAGGAAGGAATTACAGCAACACAATTTGGGTTCTTGTAAACCCGAGACCTAGCGCAACTTTGTAGAAAATATGGATGCCAGCATGCCACCCAAAAATGAAAAATTATAAAAACTGCCGGGCTGCTTGCAAGGTAAAACCGAGTGCAGAAGGCAAAGACATGACTTTGTGACTTGCGAATTATAGGCATAGCAGTGCTTAGAAACAACAAACATTAGAAGAGTGCAGAAGCTTAGATCATAGACTGTAGCCCCAAACCAAAAAGAGATAGGACTGAATTTGTTGTGCCATTGCCTTCATTGCCGAATCGCTTGTTATGATTATTGGTTGTTGTTGTTTATAATATAAAATGTTTTGAAGTTGTCTTTGAATTTTGGGCAACGGAAGAAGTAGCTGTATACAGCCGGGTTTTGTGTTTGCAATTTTTATTTGCAGCCTCGGTATCTTTCATGAAATATTTTGATCCAAAAGCCCACTGTATTCTTATTTCTCTATGGATCGAGACCTTATGCTCATAGAGAGTTTACGCTAAGAGAAAAAGCTTTTATTTTAGCTTCCAAAAAGCTTTTAACCGAGGTTTGTTAAGCGATAGCCTTGTTCTAATATTTGAGACTCATTTGGGAATTCAATGAGAATATATTTTTTTTAAGTACTTCCGTAGTTTTGTTCAGTTTAAATTCAATTATATTTTTTAGAAAATCTGAATTACGCGACTTTTCAATTGGCACAACCGGTACAATCTGTAGTGAGCAAGCGAAATCACTTGAGGACAGTAGTATTTGAGATCTTCAAGGTGTGTAGCTGTTGTAATTGTAGGCCGGTGCTAGTTCACTAATACGGATTCACTAAAAAACAATACGTACGAACGTATAAGTGCTGTGTTGACCATTAAAGAACAATTAAGTTCCAGGTCGAAGTGTATTTTAAATACATAAACAGTGCTGTGTGAACCATCGAAGGATATTATACGAAACCTTAAGCATCTCCTATAAAAGTTGATCCTTTGGACAACCTAGTATACTTAGTAGCGAAATGATCACTACAAATTTAGTGATTGCATCTGGGCATTGCATATCCTTTGAACCCTGCAATCAGTGACCATTAAAAACACAACAACCATCAAAATACGTAAGATGTTCTAGTCGGGAGCTCCCGACTAGGGAATACCCTGAACCCTCTTATTCCAACACCAAATGCAGCTCGCGATACGCGCTCGTTTGAAGTAATAAAGATAAATTAAAAATAAAGTTGGCAGGGGTCGAACTCGCAACTGACCGCATTACTTGTTGCCGACTGTACTCAGCAGCCCACAAGCCAAAAAATAAAAAAAAAAGCTTCCTTGGTAGGGCTCGAACTCGGGACAGACCGCACCGCTTGCCACTGCCTCTACTCAACAGGCACATCAATAATTGAGTTTTGCTGAGAAAAAAACGAATTAAAATAGCAGCACTGAAAACAATACATTACAATACAATTGCAATGCTGTTGATAGAATTCAAAGCAGACGCGCATGAATGTGTGTGTGTGTACATGTAAACCGATATTCTTGGAATTTGCTCATGCCGCTTCTAACACGTGGGAAATCAAAACATGTAACATAACGAAACATTTGTCAACCGATCTTAATGAAATTTTCTACAGTATATCCTATTGTACCATAAAATATTTGTGTATTCTCAATAAGTAAATTGCATTGAATTTGTAGCTTAAATTGGTGGGCAATATAAGTTGGGTTATTAACATGATTTATAGCTTTGCGGTAGTAGCGGAGAGGTGGTATAGGTATAAAAAAAATATACTTGATATATACATACTATTCTAGAGTAAACATATCAAGTTTGGTGACTCTAGCTCTTATTATTTACCCAATTTGCTAAAAAAATTTATATTATAATTTAAGCGATATTTATCGATTGCTTGGAAATGGAGTAAGTTATCGATTATCGGAAACAAAACCGATCTGCGCATGGACTAGGAGAACCTACAGCTGATCAAGAATATATATATACTTTATGGGGTCGGTGATGCTCCCTTCTGCCTGTTACATACATTTGCACATATACATTATACCCTTTGTTGCGCTATTGCGCTTTTTCAATAGCTTGCACAAATAGAAGCAATGAAATTTATTTTATATTTTGTGTTCCAATTTGTTTGTATGTTTATTATGACTTCAGAGAAGCAGGCAGACCCGAATTGGTCTGTGCTTATAATTTAAGTTTATGAAATTAACAAAACCTTTATAAGGGCAAGCGCACCCGAATTGGTACGTGCCGATTACAGAGAAGCGACAATTGATTTTTATAATTTTAAGTAATACAAGTGGCCGATGTGTACCAAATGCACGAAGCGAACGAACTTAACTAACTCGACGCGCAGCAGCGAGGCCTTCGCATAAGTTAATGCTAGGGCAATAAATTGATCTTAACAGCGAAGAGCGCCAGCTTAATGTAATTGTAATTTTAAGAGCGAAATTTAGGCAATTGCTTCGCAGAGCAAGTGTTTTAAGATAAGATTAAGATGCTGCTCTTATCAGTTACTAGGTCGCTCCAGCTGTTTTGGCTGCGTAGCCAGACATTCTTCCCCCCTTGAAAGGCATGTGCTTTCAAAGGATTCCCTGATGGGCAATAGGCGCAGCTTGTTTGCAGCCTTCCTCATTTCTCCTGTTGCGGTTCGCAAAATGGCTACGCGAGCGACTCCATCCCTTTCCACGATTAGCTCCGTGATTCTCGCTAATGGCCACCTTAGAGGCTAAGTCGTTGACGCATAGACCTGGTTTCGGAGTACGCCATTTGGAGCGCTGCTGAAGCACCGTTAAGTATTCTTCACTGCTTGCTGGCCGTCAAAAGGCGGTGAACAAGGGGGTAAAAATTTCCAATCAATGGAGTCAGCCATGCAAAACTTGTGCACTGAATCAATATGATTGCGACTGATGAATAGACGCTTTAGGTCCAGAAGCTCGTTCTTGGCGCCGACAAAGTTGGTAGCGTTATCCGACCATATCTGAGATGGCCTGCCTCGAGTCGATATAAACCTCTCAAGCGCGCTTAAGAATAAAACCGTCGACAGATCCTTGACCAGCTCAGATGAACCGCCTTAGTCGCGAAGCAGACGAAGACAGTCATGTAACATTTGACTGGAGCTTCATTTCGTACGTCGTAGAAAAATGGTCCATACTAGTCAACGCCAGAGACTTTAAAGGCTCGACAAGCAGTCAAACGTCCTTTAGGAAGATCAGACATTATATACTCTATTAATCGAGGCTTGGGACGAAAGCATCTCAAACATTTTCCAACAAACTTGGATACGGTCTTCCTTCCACCTATCGGCCAATACTGCAACCGAATATGCGCAAGAAGTGCCCGTGGACCAGCGTGTAAGTCCCGATTGTGAAACCGTGTAATGGGTGAATCTGTGATGGGGTGGTGCAGCAGGAGAATGATTGGATGGCGAGCTTCGAAATCCAGCGAAGAGTTTTTCAAGCGCCCATCAAATCTAAGAATTCCGAAATCATCACAAAAATGGATTAAAAGATGCGATACAACTGGACGGCTAAACAGCTCTTCTCGATCGCAATGATTTGATCTCTTCCTACAGGTGTGCTCTCTGGACGAGCCTCACTAAGAGTTGGGTCCCATGTTGTATATCACACACTGTTAGTCCAGGATGCCTGCATCTGTGTATTATTTATAAATATATCCGAATATACGCTGCATTGTATCAAATGAGTTGACGTATTTACAAGTGGCAGTTATATCAACGAAGGGAGATGACGCAATAAGGACCTTTTTTCTAAGTTCAAGCTCTGTCTTTTCTGACAACCAAGAAGCAGGCCAGTACAATTTGTTTCCACATAAAAATTCTGGGCCGTTGAACCACAGTGACGATTGATCTTATTCACTGGGTGTAGATCGTCTCGAGAGTATATCTGCCGGGTTGACTGATGTAGGAAAGTAGCGCCATTCCATGCCATTAGTTAGCTCTTGAACTGCTCTAGTCTTGGGACTGTGATTGTTTTCAGAGGAGCTACACGCGATTTGGAACACAACAGCTGGCAACTGGCTGATGGTCGTCGAGAAACGACATACATACAGCCCCATATGCTTCGATGCTGGCGTCTCTGCTGCAGATATTGACACGAGACGAAGAAATTTAAGAAACTGTGCCTTCTCAAAACTGCAGCAAAGATCATGCCAAACTGTTGCTAGTGATGATGGCAGGCTCTCCTCCTAATCAAGATTTTCCTTCCAAGATTTGCTGCAAGAAGATTTTAGCCTTAGCGTACAAGCGAGCTATAGTCGAGAGAATTGATCTTTTTGAAGGTTTGGATCTCTGCTGAATGGACGAGAGAGAAAACAGCAACCGATCCGACGCTGAGTCCCAAGCGAGTCCAAGAGTTTTGGTGATGTCGCTCCCATCATCAAACTTTAGAGAAGATTCTCTGTCCTCTTCGGGTATTCCTTCCAGTACAGCAGCATTGTTTGAGCACCACTGTCGCAACTGAAGCCCCCACTTGCCAAAATTCTAGCCGTCTGATTAAGAATTTCCTTGCATCTTGAATTGAGTCAGCCCCTGAAATGAGGTCATCAACGTAGAAGTCACGCCGCAGAATTCGAGATCCAATTGGAAAGTTAGTTTCCTCATCCATAGACAGCTGATGCAAAACACGGACAGAGAGGAATGAAGCTGGCTTTGTACCGTATGTAACTGTATCCAGCTTAAAAATCTTTACCTTTGAGCACCACTGTCGCAACTGGAGCCCCCACTTGCCAAAATTCTAGCCGTCTGATTAAGAATTTCCTTGCATCTTGAATTGAGTCAGCCCCTGAAATGAGGTCATCAACGTAGAAGTCACGCCGCAGAATTCGAGATCCAATTGGAAAGTTAGTTTCCTCATCCATAGACAGCTGATGCAAAACACGGACAGAGAGGAATGAAGCTGGCTTTGTACCGTATGTAACTGTATCCAGCTTAAAAATCTTTACCTCCAATATCTCTTGTTCGGGCGACCGGAAAATTACGAAAGCGAAGAAGGATGTGAAACAACGAGCTTTGAATAACAGCGCCAGCTATCGATAGTTAATTTAATGAATATCCTGACGAGGAAGCTGCTGAGACGTCGAAAACGACTCGCAGCTTTGTCGTTGAACTGTCTTCTTCAAAGACACAGTGATGAGGGAGAAAGTAATGCCAAAGTCCTATAGACTCTGGAGTTTGAATATTGAATCTTCTGGACGATTTTGTAGTTTGCGTTTCAGGCTCAGGACCCGACGAAAGGCTTGTTAGTTTGACGTCCCCAGACATTCCAAACTTCGCTTAAAGGCCATTAGGCAATCTGCTATGAGTCTTTACGAAATGTTCTTCACAATATGTTTCTTCCTTTGAAAAATAGTCCCACCAATTCATCAGCACGATCTTCAGAACTTGACTCAACTTTGCCCGAAGTATGCTTCGCAATCAAAGTGGAACCACGCAAACGCGGTCCGCCTCCAGAAACTACCCAATCAAGCGGTGTTTTTTGAAGACATCGTAGCCCTGGGAGAAGACTTATCTGGCCGACGCTGAGAATCGCAAAACAGGCTAGCTCCAAGCAGCAAGTCCACGCGTAAAGGTTTAAAGAAAGACGGATCTGCAAGTTTTATGTTATCGGGAATGTTCCAATTCGTACTGTTGATAGTAAAATTCGGTCGACTATCAGTTATGTTAGGCGCTACCAGAACTGTGAGGCATGTTGAGTATTCAGAGACTTGAGACTGTATTGTAATAGTGACCGCATTTCCTTCAGTGTCAAAACGAGAATGGCAGAGACAATGGCTAAGGACTTGTGCTTCTTTAACTGAAGCTGTTGAGCAAGGCGCGACGGTATAAGGTAAAGCTGAGAACCGGAATCCAAAAGGGACAAGGTATCAAAGTGCCGGAGCGATTTTTAACGAAGATCAAAGCCGTAGCCAATACGACAACATCACTACTGAAATACTGGGCAACAAGAGAGGTGGAGGTAGATGGCGGTGACTTAGCAATAGAGGCGTGGGCCATCAACGATGAATCAGCGAGCGCAGTCAGCTGACCAGACGGAAATACCAAATTATTTAAATGCAGCAGGGAATGATGTTTCGCCCCGCAGGTCCGACAGCGTCCAGAGCTGCATGATCGCAATTGATGACCTTTCTTTGGGCAATTCAAGAACAATGCAAGTCGTTTTGCCTACCTATGCCGTAATGCATGGGTCAAGTTTCCAAATCAGGAATAATTATATATGCCATGACCAGGGCTGTCACAATAGACGCAGACAGGGGCGTCGTGGTTAGTGGCGATAAATGACGATCTACTTGTGTTAATTGCATAGCTTCCCATAGCAAAATTTACGGTTCGGCATCTCTGCTCCAGAAACCTAGACATATGCTCCCACGATGGTATTAAGTTGACGCAGGATTAACCCTCTAGCCTTTCTTCCCACTTGGCTTGTGATGTTGGGTCAAGCTTTTGTAACAGAATCTGCACAATGATGCATCCAGCGATCTGTTCGGTATTGCCCATGCTCTTTAACGAGCGAATATGTGCGTTGAATTGGTCAGATAACTCCCTCAGCGCCACGGCCGAACCACCTGATACCCTCTTGAAAAACCAAACGTCTATTACTAAACCTTTTCTCCAATAAATGAAGTGCTATGGCAAAATTACCGTTTGTTATTTCCAATGATTGAATCGCGTCCAGCGCTGAATCCTTCGGTCGAAGATGCTGCAGCTTTTCGATATCTGCTAGATCAGGATAATTTTCTATGACGGTTGTGAAGACAGAATAAAAGTCAGCCCATTCTGTGTAACCACCACTGAACGTAGGCAACTTTATTAAGGGTAGTGCCGGTGGTGCCTTAGCTCTAACTGTCGGCGCGGGCAGCATAGATTAGTCGCGAAATGTTAAGCAGGGCAATATTGAGACACGTTTCGCGATTTCATTCCGAACCGAAGTTTCCATAGAAACTGCTAATTTGTCGAAGTCCTCACGCAATTGACTACCAATTTCATCAAAGTCGACTTCTTCGAGGCTAGTGTGAGTAACATCAACTTTGGTCTGAAGCCGCTCGATTTGCTTCAGCCTAACACTAAGACCTCACTCATCAATTGCACTAACTGGCGAATTAGTTAGAGCATTTAGAAGTGTTTGCAAACTGTCATAAATTGAATGGCTTTGCGCTTCAGAAAAGTCACCCTGTTTGCAGATAGCACTGCACTAGAGGCATTATTTTCGGTTGCCATTAGAAACGTTGATAAAAAGCGTGTGCGAAACGAGCTGAGTAACTAACAACGGTGATGGCTAGTACATGCAAACCGTTCAAAAAACAATAGCTGTAAGAACTTCAGCAAACGCAAGTGTCAAGCTATGTAACGAAGCAACGGCAAAAGCTTGTACATAAGTAACGCACGAATGAGCAAAAAACTTTAAGCTACCAAGAGAGCAGGCAAAGCGACGGCGATCGCTTATATATATATATATAAATCGCACAAAACGAAATGTCAGGTTGCTGATCTTTTAAGATTATTGCTTTAATGTAAAACAAATAGTCATACAACAACAAATTAACATTAATTTATTTCTTGTGTTCCAATTTGCTTGTATGTTTATTTGACTTCAGAGAAGCAGGCAGACCCGAATTGGTCTGTGCTTATAATTTAAGTTTAAGAAATTAACAAAACGAATTTAAGGGCATGCGCTCCCGAATTGCTACGTGCCGATTATAGCGAAATTTTTTTTATATAATATAAAAGTAAGTACCCTTGGCAGGGTTCGAACTCGCAACTAACCACTCTACTTGCCGCCGTCTTTACTCAACAGCCCCACAAGCCATAAAAAAACAAGCAAGAGGTTCTAGTCGGGAGTTCCCGACTAGGGGATACCCTGAACCCTCTTATTCCAACACCAAGTGCAGCTCGAGCTGCGCGCTCGTTTGCAGTTATAAAGATAAGTTAAAAAAATAAATGGTTGCTTTGGCAGGGTTCGAACTCGCAACTAACCGCACTATTTGCCGCCATCTCTACTCAAAAGCCACACCAATCAAAAAAAAAAAAAAAAGAGGTTCTTCGGTGGGGCTCGATCTCGCGACAGACCGCACCACTTGCTTTTGCCTCTAAAAAAGGAAAACAATCGCAATTGCAATGATATTTGTATAATTCGAAGCAGACGCGCTAGCTGCCCCAACCAATTGCAGAAAAAAACATAACTTGTGGATGTTTGTTAACCGATCTTAATGAAATTCTTTACAGTTTATCTTATTGTACCATAGAATATTTGTGTATTCTAAATTGCATTTAAGTTGTGGCTTAAATTGGTGGGCAATAAAGGTTTTGTTATTAACTTGATTTATAGCTATGAGGTAGTAGCGGGAAGGTGGCGATACGTATAAAATGGAAGATACTTGATATATATTGTAGTAGGATAAACACATAGTAACATAGATATACATTCATACATACATCACATAGTCCCATATAACATTGTCATTCTCACACTTTAACATAAGCATTAACATTATCTCGCGATATAAAATTATTATGTACGAGAGAGTTCAGTTCTGTATCGCATGACGAACAATAAACAAGTGAAAATAACTACGCTGTGTCTAATTAACTATTCATAAAAGTAACGGTAAAGCCTTCCACAATACAAGTCGCATCGTTATTATTATTTTCATATTATCATTTTATTAATATTATTTTCATTTGTTCAATTAAATTCCATCACTACCATTTAAGTACGATCTCTAATGAAATGTATCATCGCTCACAGAAGAACTCCAAAACAGACGATGTTGATCGTTTTCTGTATGTCCGTTATTCTCTTCTTCCATCCTCTTCCTACTTGCGTCTTCTGCCTCAAAATAACGCGTGGTTTTGCGAGCCCAACAGAGCTGTCTGTTTTGCGTAGCCTCGGCCCGACAGTGCTTTAGAGCGAGAGAAATATAGTCTATGACTCGGAGACGTCAGGAAGTCGTGTGTCAATACAGTAGGTAGTGTGCGAGCATTATTGTGAAATTGCAGAGTCGAAAATTAAAGCTGAAACAAATAATGTCAATATCGAGGAAACGTAAGGCTGGCGCCACGATGGTGGAAGCGCAGTAGGTTGAGCTGATAGAAAACCATGCTACGAAATCAGAAGTGGGATCACCTCCACGCTAAGCTATTTCCGAGTACCGTTTGCGCACACTTTTGGAGGCGCAGCATCGCAATCTGATCGAAGTTATAAATGGTGTTAAAGGCGCACAGTCACTGCCAGGCGAAAAAAAGGCAGCTGTACTAACAAAGTTTAATCCCGACTCTGTTCATGCTAGTGCAGCTGCTTGGTGCTCCACAGTGGACGTCATTCTATCAGAAAATCCTCTGGGTGGCAGTGCTTTGCTCATTGCGTTAAGTAAGGCGTTAAGGAATCGCTCTTGCAACAATTCGAAGGCAATGAAACTCCAGCAGTTACTGTTTTTAAAGTTCTCAGTGGTAGTCCAAAGCAGCGAGTGCCTTTCTCTGTATGAAAGTCGATTAATAACGACACTTATGGCAAAATGGAAGTCAATGATCAGTGGAACAAAGGTGCTAAAGATTATCAAATACATAATGCTGGCGTTGCGCATTTCGACAACAAGTGCGACCAATTTTTAATAAACAACCTTATCAATCAATGTGTTGTTGACTATACTTATCGCCCAAAGTGCGGTACAATCAATAAAATGAAAGAGCATTTTATTCCTTATAATCGTAAAACAAATCTTGCCGAATCGGAATATTTTAGATCACGTAGTCATGCGCTGCAATTTTTTGCCTCATGTGCTTATAAAAGGCATTGACTCGACTTACATTCGTCAGATTGAAAATTATGGATCATATTCGCTGCGTTCCGGTGCCTCGTCTTTTCATGCCCAGCCTCAAGAGCATGTAGGCATACAAGCTGTTCCACAATTAAATCCTGGTAACGAGAGTACTTATTTTCTTAATTCGTGTTGTTATTGGAAGGTTGATTGTGGCATTACTATTAACTTCAACATTGGCTCAGCCTTCACAAAGGGACCCCCCATTTCTTGGCCAAAGGAGGTTAGATTCATCGAAAATGCAGATCAAAAATACACCGACGGCAGAACTCTATTCGGAAATACCGACGCTCGAACTGGTGTGGTATCGGGTCTTGAAGAGGAACTGGACGAATACGAAATTATCAGCCACAGACATAAATATAAACTCAATTATTTTGTAATTTTACCATAATTTTTTATATTTATTGAATAAATGGTATACACATAAAGGATTTGGTTTATATTTATAATCTTTCAAAAATGAGGCTGGGCTTCACTTTTTGGAAAAATATCATTATTAGATAAAATTATTACCGGTGTTCGCATTATTACTGCATCGCCTTGATATTTAACTTTTGCATTACAAGTATCTCCACCTAAAATACACTTTAAAGTTTCTGTAGCTGCCGGTTCCATCATAGGCTCATTCCATAAAATAATTCTATTGTCTACACATTCCATAAGTGGAAAAGTACAATATCGATTAAAATTACCCATTTGACCATAGTTTATACAGTAATGTACTACTGCATCAAAAAATAATTTTTTCCAGCATTAGGTGCTGATAAAACAAAAATAGAATTTTTTTTTGGAATGCGTTTGTCAATTACTTCAAATAAACATTTATAAAAATGAAGTATTTGTCGTTCATTATCATAAAATTGATAAGATATTAATCTTTCCATGACATCAATAGATTTTTGGTTACATGAATGGAACCTAAAAGTCAAATTCAACATTCATTAACACCAGTAATAATATTTCGATTTTAGCAATAGTAGCTTTATTTATTAGACACCAAAAAAGTGAATATTAAGATGCGTAGATGTTGATGGTTAGAGAGCTCGAGCTAGAAGAAGGTGTACATACTTTTCGTAATATGGTGAAATATCAAAATAGTGTAACCAAACTTATCAAAGATAAAAAACTTAAAATGTATCAATTTCTTGAAGCAGTATGGGTGTGTTGGGAGTATCCTTGGATGCGTCTTGTTGTTGACCTAATGGCGATGTTGCTTCTGAGTTGGTTGTCATTGATTGTTGTTGTGTTTCCATGAAAGCAGGTTTGAGGCGATTAATTGATACTTTGGTATCGTGACCATTGATAAGTATGTTGAAAAATTTGATTTGTTTTGATTTTACTTCAAATCGATCCACGTACCGTTTCGTTACGCAGAAAAACATGAGTTGAATCAGCTAATTGCTTGAAGATGAAAGGCTTTGATGAGTCGTGGTTGGAAGTTTGAATCGGTCGGATTTCGCGCATCATCTCTGTTAGATCCTTGACGAAATCAGTATGTGGTTGAAATTGACTGGAGTTGTTGAAAAATTCTCCAGGAAGACGAAGAGTTGTGCCGTAAACAAGCTGTGCTGCTGTTGTTTGGATGTCGGGCTTATATGCTGATCGTAGGCCGAGGAGAATCATTGGCAATTTGGATGGCCAACCTGATGTGACACATTATAGCTGCCTTAATCGTGCGGTGCCAACGTTCGATGATTCCGTTTGCCTGTGGATGGTAGGCGGTTGTTCGTAAATGGTCGATGCCGAGGAGGCGCGATAGCTCGCTAAATAACCTGGATTCAAATTGTCTGCCTTGGTCCGTGGTAATGCGTGCTGGAACTCCAAAGCGAGAAATCCACGTGTTGATGAGTGCTGTGGCTACTGTTTTAGCTTGGATATCCTCGATGGCGATTGCATCTGGCCATCTCGTATAGCGATCAATGATCATGAGACAATATCTAAATTGACCAGATTGAGGAAATGGTCCAATGAGGTCTACATTGATATGTTCAAATTTGCAGAGTGTATTGTTGGAGTGGTGAATGAACGTGGCGCGTGACTTTAGATTTTTGGCAAGGGATGCCGTGTTTGACGAAGTGAGCTATATCCTTATGCATACAAGGCCACACAAAGCGCAGCTTGATGAGTTTAATTGTTGAACCAACTCCTCCATGGGCAATGCCATGCATCTTGCTGATAATATTTGTTCGATGTGGTACTGGTATGAATGGCCGCACGAAGGTGGATTTGGTGTTGCTCCATATTGTCTGATGCAACAGCGATATCGTCAATATAGACGAAAACAAAGTCTAAATCCCTCAGTGCGGAATGCATGTACCTTTGGAAGGTTTGTCCAGCGTTGCACAATCCAAATGTCATGTGTGTATACTCAAATAATCCAAATGGTGTGGTTATTGCAGTCTTTGGGAAGGCGCCTGGTTCGATGGGGATCTGGTGATATGCACGGTTAAGATCAATTTTTGAGAATATTTTCTTGCCATGAAATATGTGCGTACAGTCTCGTATGTGTGGAAGTGGATACCGATCCGGAACAGTTTGTGCGTTAAGGGCGCGGTAATCACCACATGGTTGCCATTCACCTGTTGGCTTGCGGACTATGTGCAACGGCGACGCGTATGCACTTTTTGATGGTCGGCACACACCTATTTTAAGCAAGAACTCGAATTCCATTTTGGCAGCCTTGAATTTGTCTGTTGTGAGTCGACGGGGTCTTGCGAATGTTGGTGGGCCTTTTGTCTCAATGCAGTGAGTTACACTAGATGTTGTGTGTTTCGGTGCTAAGGCATTGTGGATTAAATTACCAGCTTTGATATTGACAAGAAGGTTATAGTGCTGTAGAAAATCTGATCCAATGATTGGAAATTTAGTGTCAGCAATGATAAAATTCCATGTGTATGGACGACGTAACCCAAGATCCAGAGTGAGGCGAGTTGAACCATATGTTTTAATGGTAGTGCCGTTAGCAGCAAAAAGGGGATTTTCGCCGCTGGCTAATAAACGTCGGTTTATGGCGGCAGAAGGTATGACTGACACATCTGCGCCAGTGTCGATAAAGAACTTTTTACCAGACTTTGTATCTGGAATAAAAATTCGGTTAGAGGTTGTTATACTGTGAACGTTTATACTAAGCTTGAAAAATTTTTTTATGGAATGAACAGATTGGCCGTCGAAGTTGCCAATTTGATTTTCTTCGACGGTGCTTTCTAGTTTTTTGGATTGTTGGTTTGATTAAAGGAACATGGTGCAATGCAGTGTTGGGCCCTGCAGCCATACTTGTTATGATATCAGCAATTTTGATTTGAATCGGCCTGTACGATCGGTGTATTGCTGCGGTTGCTCTGTGATCGATTGCGACTGCGAGTGCGTCGACTTCCGTTGTTGTTATTGCTGTTGAGCAGCTGACCAAGTTTTGCATTGAGCTTTTGAAACATTATGTCATGGGCATCCAGACGTTTTTCTATCTTAGTGATGCGGGTGTCAATTAGATGCTCAGTTGCAGTGTTGTTACGTGAAAGCACTGCGACGTTATCACATGCAGTATAACTGAGTGTATCCATTACGGCGTCAGTGGCTGTTGCAAATTGCGTTAATGTTGTATTTGGAGAAGTCTCAAGAATGCCTTCGATGACGGCGCGAGCTGCAGGAGGTAGGCGTTTAATCCAATAACGACGTACAACTGATTCGTCGTTAGTAGCATTGGTTTGCTGTAGTTGGCTGAGGAGATGACTTGGGCGTCCATCACCGAGTTGAATGCCAGTGGCAAGTTTGTCGAGGAGTGTCATCTCTGACTCAGCGAACTTTGCAAGAATGGCCTGTTTGAGTGTAGTGTATGGATTTGCTTGAGGCTCATTATGAACAAGATCGTGAACTTGACCTAAGTATTTGGGATCCGCATATGTGATGACGGCTGCGTACTTCTCGTGTTCCTTCCGTAAGCCTATGCCTTGTAAAAGAAACCAACTTTGTAGCTTTGTGAAAAACATTTCAATGTTTGTAACCGTGTGTAGTTGAGGAAATGGCATCTTGACGAAAATATAATTTACATTGTCTGCAAATCCTGCATTGCTGTTCTCAATGTGGGCGCTAGCATTATTTTCGTCCTCCATTTTGTCATGTTAAGCGTTATGTATTTCGTGGAACTGCGCAAAAAGTCTATGTTTGTGTGAGTGTGTCGCAGCAAAGCTATATGAGTGTGTCCCTTGGCTTTAAATTATAAATTGAATTGGCGAAAACTTCAGTATGATCGTAGAGTATTCCTTTTGGTGATGATTGCAATTTGAGTTGCGCCCAAAGTTTGGCTTAGCTTCGAGCCACACTTTGGTTCACGTCGGGGTCACCAATTTGGTTATATGAATGGAACTTAAAAGTCAAATTCAACATTCATAAACACAAGTAATAATATTTCGATTTTAGCAATAGAAGCTTTATTTATTAGACACCAAAAAAGTGAATATTAAGATGCGTAGATGTTGATGGTTAGAGAGCTCGAGCTAGAAGAAGGTGTACATACTTTTCGTAATATGGTGAAATATCAAAATAGTGTAACCAAACTTATCAAAGACAAAAAACTTAAAATGTATCAATTTCTGTGCTGCCAGATCGCCACAGATTCTTCTAATGGGAAATAATAATGTGAAGTATTTGCTGTTGGAGAATTGAAAATCAAGTTTTGCGGTTCCACTAGAAATTAGCATGAATTTTAAGAATATTTGACATAAGCGGACTCATTCTATTAAAAAATTTCTATTTTGTCGTCAACCATATATTTAATGAAAATATATGATTTATTGGCGATACTGGATATTTCTGTAGCCACTGAACGATCCTTTCGGCTTTTCCTCCTTTTTGTGATCCTTGATATTGGTTATTCGACGCATTCGTTAGAAGTTTTCGAACTAGAAGGTAATTTGGATCCAAAAGTTGACCGATACTCCGCTTCCTTCCACCAGTTCTTCTTTTCCAGATTTGCAATCCTGCTGAAATTGTAAACATCTAGCTTCACTACTTGGTATCCAGTTTCTCCCGGCGATGTCCAAGACGTAAATTTGTCGTCCGTCCCTCTCGAAATAGATTGACAAATTAATCCAGTGTTGTATCCCGAACTCGATACTGGCAATAACTCTTCGAGCATATCTCTTTCCAACGAGGGGATTGGTGGTAAATAATTCGATGATTCCACATCGACAGGAGTAGTTATGATAGGTGCAGTCGTGGACAACGTGGAAGTGGTCGTTGTGGTCGCAGACGATGAAGACGGCTCCTTTATGCTTTTCATATAAAACTCCGTTGAATCCACCAAAGCCTGCGATATATTTTGTTTGGTAAACATCGTGGAGAATTCGCCGTTTTTGAGGAACTTTTGAAAATCCGGAAACGAAACTTTGTTCAAGTCTTTGTCTTTCAGTTTCAACTTCTTTAAAACATTCAAGATTCCTTGTTGCATCGCTGTAATAATCCTCTTCGATGGCAGATCTCTCTCTATCATACACCGACGCTCCACTTCTCTGAGAACAGGAAGGATTTTCTGGAGAAATGTATTTTTCTCCCACAACAATTCCAT